>ML664172.1:2780949-2800891 GCA_007570785.1 Antilocapra americana | reverse complement strand
CATCCCTGGGATTCTCCAGGCAAGAACACTGGAGTGGATTGCCATTTCCTTCTCCAATGCACGAAAGTGAAAAGTGAAAGTGAAATCACTCAGTTGTGTCCAACTCTTCGAGACCCATGGACTGCAGCCCACCAGGCTCCTCTATCCTATGGGATTTTCCAGGCAAGAGTACTGGAGTGGGGTGCCATTGCCTTCTCCTCATCTATTTGTAAGTACCGGAAAAACCATAGCTTTGACTATCCAGACCTTTTGTCGGCAAGCTAATGTTTCTGCTTTTTTAATATGCTTTTTTTAGGTTTGTCATAGTTTTTCTTCCAAGGAGCTGTGTGTTGTGCTTAATCGCTCAGTCATGTCTGACTCTTTGAGACCCCATGGACTGTAGCCCACCAGGCTCCTCTGTCCATGGGGATTCTCCAGGCAAAAATACTGGAGTGTGTTGCCATACCCTCCTCCAGGGGATATTTCCAACTCAGGGATCAAACCCAGGTCTCTTGTACTGCAGGTGGATTCTTAACCATCTAAGACGCCAGGGAAGCTTCTTTTAATTTCACGGCTGCAGTCACCATCCACGGTGATTTTATAGCCCAAGAAAATAAAATCTGTCCCTGTTTCCACTTCTCCCCCATCCATTTGCCATAAAGTGATGGGACTGGATGGCATGATCTTAGTTTTTTGAAGGTTGAGTTTCAAGCCAGCTTTTTCCACTCTCCTCTGTCACCCTCATTAAGAGGCTCTGTGGTTTCTCTTCACTTTCTGCCATTAGAGTTGTATCATCTGTGTATCTGAGGTTGTTGATATTTCTCCTAGAAATCTTGATTCCTGCTTGTGATTCATCCAGCCTAGCATTTCACATGATGTACTCTGCATATAAGTTAAACAAGCAGGGTGACAATATACAGCCTTGACATACTTCTTTCCCAATTTTGAACCAGTTAGTTGTTCCATGTCTGGTTCTAACTGTTGCTTCTTGATCATCATACACGTTTCTCAGGAGACAGGTAAGGTGGTCTAGTATTCCCATCTTTTTAAAGAATTTTCCAGTTTGTTTTGATCCACACAGTCAAAGGCTTTGGCATAGTCAAGGAAGCAGAAGTAGATGTTTTTCTGAAATTCCCTTGCTTTCTCTATGATCCAATGTATGCTGGCAATTTGATCCCTGGTTCTTCTGCTTTATCTAAACTCAGCTTGTACATCTGGAAATTCTTGGTTTACATACTGCTGAAGGATTTTGAGCATAATCTTACTGGGATGTGAAATGAACACAACTGTACAGTAGCTGGAACATTCTCTGGCATTGTCCTTCTTTGGGACTGGAATGAAAACTCACCTTTTCCAGTCCTGTGGCCACTGCTGACTTTTCCACATTTGCTGACACATTGAGTGCAGCACTTTACAGCATCATTGTTTAGGATTTGAAACAGCTCAGCTGGAATTTCATTTTCACTAGCTTCATTAGTAGTAAAGCTTCCTAAGGCCCACTTGACTTCACACTCCAGGATGTCTGGCTCTAGGTGAGCGATCACACCCTCATGGTTATCCTAGTCATGAAGATCTTTTTTGTACAATTCTTCTGTGTATTCTTGCCACCTCTTTTTCATCTCTTCTGCTTCTGTGAGGTCCTTTCTGTTTCTGTCCTTTATTGTGCCCATCCTTGCATGAAACGTTCCCTTGATATCTCCAATTTTATTGAACATATCTCTAGTCTTTCTCATTTTATTGTGGGCTGGTTTTTCTCAAGCTGTGTTCTTGGAAATGTTCCTTCTCAAAAAAGGGGTTGAAAGATGAAATATGCGAAAAATGCTCATATATAGGGTGTTTTTTTCTGAGAGGGAGATGAGGTAAACCTTCATTTCCAGGCACATCTGAATACAGGGCTCTCGTTTTGAGAAATATCCCATTAACACTCATGGGACACAGCTGGGACAAAAATGCAGCTGGCACTGGGTATTGATTCCAGCTGATATTTGCCAAAGTCTTTCATGGTGACTTTGCGGACGGTCAAACACAGTAACTTACAAGATAGTCCACTGTGTTCATATGGATTGGTGACCATTAAGTAGTTAAGCGGTCTAGAGAAAGGCGTATCCTGGACACACCAACAGTTTAATCAACAAACGGTTAAAGGTCCTGAAGCTCTTCCTAGCAAATCAGTTTTTCTTTGATAAGACAATGCAGAATTGGGCAAGAAATGCGTCCAATGACAAAAACAAACTTTGGGGAAGAACTTGAAAAGCTCAAGCGACAAAGCACCATGACGGCAGCAACAGAGCGGCCTCAGGACTGCGGTGACACGGAAGATGGAAAGTGTTGCCCTCTCTCTGAAGGAGATATTTTTTTTGCATATGGATACTCAGTTGCCTGGCATCATTCTTGTTGTTTTTTGGTTTTTGGACCTTTTATTTTATATTGGAGTATAGCCAATTAACAATGTTGTGATAGTTTCAGTCACAAGAGGAGAGCTACCCAGCCGTACAAATACATGTTTCCAGTGTCCCTCAAACTCCAGAGGGAATTCTTTTATTACCACTGCTCTCCTTTGCATTTCTGTAATCCCCAGATCACCGCTTTGCTTTCCAAAGGGCCTCCATAAATGAAAAGAGCCAGGATCAGACCCGCTTGTATGCATGTGCGCTGGCAGATCCTCTGGACAATGTCTTTAAACAACAAAAGGCCCCCAAGCCCCTCATTTGTATGCAGACTATAAGATTTTGTCATCTCAAATGATAATACATCTGTACATAATTACTCAGTGTCTAGGCCAACTGGTACCCTTCTCTTCCCTCTTTTTCTCTTCCCTTCCTCCCTCTCCGTGTTTTAAGAAACATCAAGCATGGAGGCACTCTACTAGACACTGGCATACATGTGCCTCGTGTGCGGGGGGCTGTGTTGAGGTCCTGGTGCCATAATTCATGAGGATCCCTAAGACTATCTTGCTGAGGACAGTGATGGGGTTTCCAAACTCTTCCTATGATGTGTGAAGGAACTGGAGGTGTACAGCCTGGGAAGGTAAGGCTTCTAGTGGAAGGCATCAGGGCTCGACCTTTGCTGGTGGTCTTGGGAGGAGCGAGACTTGCTCAGGGGCCCAAGAGGAGAGAAAAAGCACAGTGGAGGTGGGTGCCTGTGGGGAGACCTTAGCTTCCTGGACGGAAGGGCTGTCCATCAGTCCTCAGCTCCATCAGTCAGGGAGGAACTGGAGTTGGAGCTGGGTGATGATCTCTAAGGCGCCCTTCAGCTGGCACACTTGCTGAGAGTCTCTAAAGCTACTTAAGGTGCTCAGAGGAGGGAATTCCCTGGCGGTCCAGGGGTTAGGACTCTGTGCTTCCACCGCAGGGGACACAGATTCAGTCCCTGTTCGGGGAACGCAGATCTCACAAGCCTTGCTGCATGGCCCCCCCCCCCCACGTCCACAAAGCAAGGGTGCTCAGAGGACACAGAACTGCGGATGGTGCATCCAAAGACTCACCGCCAGTGGTTGTTTGCTCACAGACAGGCTCACTCCATTCTCCAGCTTTGTTCCGATCAGGAAGAAACCCTCGAACTTGAACACAGTAAGTTGTCTGTGACTCAAGATTTCGGAGGACCTCGAAGTCATACTGACCAGAAATTAAAAACTAGTAACAGAGACAAAAATCAGAACATGCATCAACAGTGAAGGGACATCATTTCCCATCGCCCCACCCCATCCTGCCACCTGCCACTTACTGGTTATAATCTTCACTTTAGGCTCAAAATAGGAAGATGAAAGAAGCAGATGCTCCTCCCACGTCACCTCAGGTGACCCTGAGATCATTCTAAGTTGGGGGGGAGAGGGTGGGCAAGGACTGACCTTGACCATGGTCCTGACAAACTGCCTCATTCCCTGCATTCCCGAGTTCAAATGATATGCAAACCATCTCATTTTCTTTTTTTCTCTTAAAGATAAACCAGTTGTATGGGTTGAATTTTGACCTCCCCAATTCTTACATCAAAATCCTAACCCTAGTACTTTCGAAAGTGACTTGGCTGGACAGAAGGTCTTTTTAGATGTAACCAAAGTAAATGAGGTTATTAGCATGGGCCCCAATCCAGTATGGCTGGTGTCCTTAAAAGAAGAGGACATTCAGACACAGACGGGTATACAGAATGCCACATAAAGATGAAGGCGGGGATTGGGGTGATGCCTCTATACACCAAAGGATCCAAAATTGGCCAGCACCCACCAGAAGCTGGGTGCGAGGCCTGGAACAGATCTTTCCTCTTGGTCCTCAGAAGGAACCAATCCTGGTGACACCTTGATCTTGGACTTCCAGCCTTTAGAACCTTGAGATAATACATTTTTGTTGTTTCATCCATCCAGTTTATGGTACTTTGCCAGTCATCTACAATAAGACTCAATACGATTTCTGGCCCTAGTTGCCTGGGGATCTCCTCTGAATCACTTCTCCGTTCACGTACTTGGGCTGCCCTCCCTGAGTGGCGCATCTCACCTCAAGGATATTCACCATAGCCTGCCTCTGGTGGGGCCATCCCAGACTTATCTCAGTTTAATTTGAATATAAGATATCATAATGGATGCTATATTTCTGAATTTGAGAAACCAAAACAGTGTTGCAGGGAAGAACAAAATCTGACTCCGTATTGGATCTGTTCCTTTTACTTTAACCTCTGCTTCCTGTTGCCTTTGTTCACAACTGAGGATACTATTTATACATAATGGCCTGCCTGAGGGTACCCTGCCCCTCTCCTTTCCTGTTAAACCAAAGTGCCTTTGTTCAGGATCCTGTCCAGTGTGATCCTGTCCACCTGTGATTGGCTGGCTCTAGGAAGGAAGAAATGAACACATCTGCCTCACCCCGACACCAGAGGTTGGCCATTCCAGGAGATACTTGCAAGATTAATAGCCTTTTTACTTCCTCACTTCCTCTCCCTCTTTATTCTATAAAAGAACCTGGCATCCAGAGCCCACTAAGAAGGTTATTTTGAGACATTAATCTGCCATCTTCTCGGTTTTCTGGTTTTTCAAATAAAGTCATTATTCCTTGGCTCAGTACCTCGTCTCTGATTTATCGGCTTGTTGAGTGGTGAGCAGCATGAGCTTGGACTTGGTAACAGTAGTTTTCAGCAAAATAAAGGGAATTAAAAGAGTACATATGGCCTGTATTTCCAGCATGGTTACAAATTCCTTATAAAAAGGCCTTATGAAAAATTTGCCATGTGAATAGGAGCAACGTGTTTTTACTTTAGTAATTGGTTACTTTTCTTTGGGTGCTGGGCTTGTTGACAGCTTGTCTCTATTCTTTTATTGTATGAGAAGCTGAGCTCACTGAAGGCAAGAATTGGATTTTACCAATTGAAACATGAAGAGTATAGTATAGCTTCCAATGATTAAAAACAGAAATAAAAACAAAAATCCTTGGCTTTCATTTCTAGAAACCCAATATTTCTAAAACCATACAATACATTTTTTTTCCAAGGCTAAGCTCAGAGGCTGATACATCAGAAGCAGATAGGGAAGAGATGTGAAGTTGGTTTTCTGTTTTTTTTTTTTTTTTTAACTTCTGGACAGCTGTTTCTTTTTTTTAAGATTTTTTGTTTTTTTGGCTGTGATGGGTCTTTGTCGCTGTGCTCAGGCTTTCTCTAGCTTTGGCAAGCTGCGGTTACTGTTCATCGAGGTGAAGGGGCTTCTCACTGGGGTGGCTTCTCTTGCCGTGGAGCATGGGCTCTAGGACACAGGGGCTTCAGTAGTCGTGGCAAATGGTTTAGCTGCTCCACGTCACGTGGGCTCTTCCTGGACCAGGGATGGAACCCATGTCCCTGGCATTGCAAGGCCGATTCTTCACCACTGGACCACCAGGGGAGCCCCAACTTCTGGTTTTTATTTCCTCACCTTCTTCCGCCAGGAAGAAAGAATTTCTAGAAGCTTTAATGTTTTTGGCTCAGGGACCTGAATTGGTGGCACTCTCTCAGAGACACTTGCATTCTAAAAGGGAACCATTTAATCTTATTTCTTTCAGGCTGCTGTAAACAGAATGCCAGAGACTGGGTGGCTTACTAACACACATCTCTTTCCCACAGTTCTGGATACTGGGAAGCCCAAGATTAAAGCACCAGCAGATTGGCCTCTCAGGAGGGCCTGCTTCCTGGTTCATAACTGGGTCTTCTTGCTGAGTCCTCCCCATGGTGGAAAGGGTGAGGGAGCTCTCTGGGGTGTCCTTTAAAAGGGTGATAAGACCATTCACAAGGGCCCCCTCTTTATGATCTACCTCCTAACACCATCACACTGGGGATTGGATTTCAACAGGTGAACTTGCAGAAGGGTGAGGGTGGGATGGGGGTAAGGCAACATGAACACTGAGTTGACAGCACAGCAAACTGGTAAAGGCGGCCCTGCAGGCACTAGCGAGAGACACGCAGTGGGGAGCATGCAGCCTTTCCAACACTCTGTATGTTCACACCAAAGTCTTCCACACCACAAGCAGAAGGAAGGGACAAATGTGTGACCAGATGCCAGTCCTGAGGGCATATTCTAGATAAGAAGCTAAAGATAGACTGCATTTTGCACTTCATGCCAGGGGCAGGAGGCACTCAGGCCCTGCGTAACTGTGGAATCTGATTCTTAATCAGAATTGAGAACTCTAGCTAGCTCCTGCTAGCTCTAGGAGTTATCTTTCTATCTCAGAGTTTAGCAGGGACCCCTGCATTCGACAAGTAATCATAAAACTTATTGTTCCGTATTGCTCCTAGGCACATGTAATCTCAGGGTCTTGATTATAAGCAAAATCATCTTTCCTGTAAAGAAGGCAGATATCCTGCATCATTTAACGAAGGATTTAAAAAAATTGAAGTGTAGTTGATACACAATATCTTAGTGGTTTCAGGTGTACAACATTGTGATCTGATATTTGTATACATTATGAATTGATCACAATGGAGCATTTTTTGGGGGAAATTAACTTGAGATTTTGGGGGGACTACACAGTATGTAGATACATTTAATTATATCATTCATCAGATAATATAGGATTCCCTGGTAACTCAGCTGGTAAAGAGTCTGCCTGCACTGTTTGATTCCTGGGTCAGGAAGATCCGCTGGATAAAGAATACCCACACCAGTATTCTTGGGCTTCCTTTGTGGCTCAGCTGGTAAAGAATCCTCCTGCAATGTGTGAGACCTGGGTTTGATCCCTGGGTTGGGAAGATTCCCTGGAGAAGGGAAAGGCTGTCCACTCCATTATTCCAGCCTGGAGAATTCCATGGACTGCATAGTCATGGGGTCACAAAGTGTCGGACACGACTGAGCGACTCTCACTTCACTTCATTTCAGACAATATACACAGGTGACCTGTTCTTGCCAAATGCATGAGCATTAGTGATTTAATGTAGAGGAGATAACATATATGTGGCGTAACTTACATAACATACATTTAAGTCAGTTTAGGACCAGAAATGACATTCGGCTCAGAAGCACTAAAAGAATTAAAGGTGACCAAAGATGAATGAAAACGGCATTTTAACCTGTCTACACAAGGGGAAGGGAATCTCACAAATTGACCCATACACATTGTTCAGGCAATGGGACAAGTTTACCTTTCTTTTCACTCTTTTTCATTATGTCATTAAATTCCTCATCAATCCTGTGAAGTAAGTTATTGCTGCTGCTTAGATGTGTCAGTCGTGTCCGACTCTGTGCGATCATATGGACTGCAGCCTGTCAGGCTTCTCTGTCAATGGGATTCTCCAGGCAAGAGTACTAGGAATGGGTTGCCATGCCCTCTCCCAGTGGAGCTTCCCGACCCAGGGATCAAACCCGGACCTCCTGCACTGCAGGCAGATTCTTTACTGCTGAGCAGCCAGGGAAGCCCCAGAGTAGGTTACTATCCCCATGTTACTGATGAAGTGGGTTCTACGCCCATTTTGCAGAGCTGAGAAGCTGAGGTCAAGAGTGTGACCAGATTCACACAGGGGCAGGGGCAACATGCCAGCAGGGTCTTTCCACTCCTAGCTCATATTTTGAAAGGCACTGTTCCTGAAAGAGGAAGAAAGCAATGGGGAGAAGAGGGGTCAGTCCTATAAAACGTGACACCCATCATTCATCAAGGGCTGGGGCTGCCCTGACCGTGGATTTGACTCTTCTGTGGTGTGTGTGGGGCCTCAGGCCATGAAACAGTAGTCATTCACTGACCATCTGATTCTGGTGACCCCAAGTTCCCCCATCCAGCTGCTGAGTCAGCTTGGCCTTCTCCAGCAATTTCCCTCTGGGGACCGAAAGGCGTATTCTCCTGCACCAGCACCCAGGAAGTCTGCTCTATGTGTTGCCCTTGAAGCCTGGGACGTGTGACCAGACACACCGGTCATCGCCAGAATGGGATGACCTGAGATCTTCTGGCCTAAGATCCTCTGGACCATAAGGCCTCATGGCCTCCAACCAGCACGGAGCAAAGGACAGGGAGCTGACATCTGCAACACACGTGACTCACCGCACTTACCTTTTCATCAGAGCCGTTTTTCCAATATTGCACATGATAAGCCCATGGGTAATAAATGTTCCTCATGGTCCATGTTTCAGGTTCATTTTCAATTCTTGGGGCAAAGAAACGCATATGTAAAGAATTAGCAAGTGCTTCTACTTGCATTCTGGGAGGTCCAATAGTGGCTGAGGATGAGAACAAAGCAAAATGACAATCAAAATTCACATGTTAAAAACATCAACATTTACTTTTTGTAACTGGGCAGACCAACTGGGCTACTGAAGTACTCTGCCCTTTGATACACCACTGTGTGTGGTGATGTTGACTGATGTGGCTAAGGACAGTCAGATTTTGTTTAAAAAAAAAAAAAACTTTTTCCTTTGCCTTTATTAATCAGGTTTGGTCCTTTTCTATTTATATTGATTTCTGCTTTGCTGAAGCAGCCACAAAGAGAGACCCCGTGTCCAAGGTAAGAGAAACCCAGGTAAGACGGTAGGCACTGAGAGAAGGGATCACGGGGCAGACAGACTGAAACCACAATCACAGACAACTAGCCAATCTGATCACACGGACCACAGCCTCGTCTAACTCAGTGAAACTAAGCCATGCCATGTGGGGCCACCCTAGATGGATGGGTCATGGTGGAGGGGTCTGACAGAATGTGGTCCACTGGAGAAGGGAATGGCAAACCACTTCAGTATTCTTGCCTCGAGAACCCCATGAACAGTATGAAAAGGCAAAAAGACAGGACACTGAAAGAGGAACTCCCCAGGTTGATACATGCCCAATATGCTACTGGAGATCAATGGAGAAATAACTCCAGAAAGAATGAAGGGATGGAGCCAAAGCAAAAACAATACCCAGTTGTGAATGGTACTGGTGATAGAAGCAAGGTTTGATGCTGTAAAGAGCAATATTGTGTAGGAAGCTGGAATGACAGGTCCATGAATCAGGGCAAACTGGAAGTGGTCAAACAGGAGATGACAAGAGTGAACATCGACATTCTAGGAATCAGTGAATTAAGATGGACTGGAATGGGTGAAATTAACTCAAATGACCATTATATCTACTACTGTGGGCAGGAATCCCTTAGAGGAAATGGAGAAGCCATTACAGTCAACAAAAGAGTCCGACATGCAGTACTTGAATGCAATCTCAAAAAAGACAGAATGATCTCTGTTCATTTCCAAGGGAAACCATTCAATATCATGGTAATTCAAGTCTATGCCCCGACCAGTAACACGGAAGAAGCTGAAGTTGAACAGTTCTATGAAGACCTACAAGACCTTCTAGAACTAACACCAAAAAAAGATGCCCTTTTCATTATAGGGGACTGGAATGCAAAAGTAGGCAGTCAAGAAACACCTGGAGTAACAGGCAAATTTGGCCTTGGAGTACAGAATGAAGCAAGGCAAAGGCTAATAGGGTTCTGCCAGGAGAATGCATTGGTCATAGCAAACACCCTCTTCCAAAAACACAAGAGAAGACTCTACACGTGAACATCACAAGATGGTCAACACCAGACTGATTATATTCTTTGCAGCCAAAGATGGAGAAGCTCTATACAGTCAGCAAAAACAAGACTGGGAGCTGACTGTGGCTCAGATCATGAAGTCCTTATTGCCAAATTCAGACGGAAACTGAAGAAAGTGGAGAAAACCACTAGACCATGCAGGTATGACCTAAATCAAATCCCTTATGGTTATACAGTGAAAGTGAGAAATAGATTTAAAGGACTAGATCTGATAGACAGAATGCCTGATGAACTATGGATGGAGGTTTGTGAAAATGTACAAGGAGATAGGAATCAAGACCATCCTCAAGAAAAAGAAATGCAAAAAAGCAAAATGGCTGTCTGAGGAAGCCTTACAAATAGCTATGAAAAGACGAGAGGTGAAAAGCAAAGGAGAAAAGGAAAGATATACCCATTTGAACTCAGAGTTCCAAAGAATAGCAAGGAGAGATAAGAAAGCTTTCCTCAGCGATCAGTGCAAAGAAACAGAAGAAAACAATAGAATGGGAAAGACTAGAGATCTCTTCAAGAAAATTAGACATACTAAGGGAACATTTCATGCAAAGATGGGCTCAATAAAGGACAGAAATGGTATGGACCTAACAGAAGCAAAAGATATTAAGAAGAGGTGGCAAGAATACACAGAAGAACTGTACAAAAAAGATTTTCATGACCCAGATAATCACAGTGGTGTGATCACTCACCTAGAGCCAGACATGCTGGAATGTGAAGTTAAGTGGGCCTTAGGAAGCATCACTATGAACAAAGCTAGTGGGGAAGATGGAATTCCAGTTGAACTATTTCAAATCCTGAAAGATGAGGCTGTGAAAGTGCTGCACTCAATATGCCAGCAAATATGGAAAAGTCAGCAGTGGCCATAGGACTGGAAAAGGTCAGTTTTCATTCCGATCCCAAAGAAAGGCAATGCCAAAGAATGTTCGAACTACCACACAATTGCACTCATCTCACACACTAGTAAAGTAATGCTTAAAATTCTCCAAGCCAGGCTTCAGCAATATGTGAACCGTGAACTTCCAGATGTTCAAGCTGGTTTTAGAAAAAGCAGAGGAACCAGAGATCAAATTGCCAACATCCAATGGATCATCGAAAAAGCAAGAGAGTTCCAGAAAAACATCTATTTCTGCTTTATTGACTATGCCAAGGCCTTGACTGTGTGGATCACAATAAACTGTAGAAAATCCTTAAAGAGATGGGAATATCAGACCACCTGACCTGCCTCTTGAGAAACCTGTATGCAGGTCAGGAAGCAACAGTTAGAACTGGACATGAAACAACAGACTGGTTCCAAATAGGAAAAGGAGTACGTCAAGGTTATATATTGTCACCCTGCTTATTTAACATATATGAAGAGTACACCATGAGAAATGCTGGGCTGGAGGAAGCACAAGCTGGAATCAAGATTGCCGGGAGAGATATCAATAACTTCAGATATGCAGACGACACCACTCTTATGACAGAAAGTGAAGAAGAACCAATGAGCCTCTTAATGAAAGTGAAAGAAGAGAGTGAAAAAGTTGGCTTAAAGCTCAACATTCAGAAAACTAAGATCATGGCAGCTAGTCCCATCACTTCATGGCAGATAGATGGGGAAACAGTGGAGAGAGTGTCAGACTTTATTTTTCTGGGATCCAAAATCACTGCAGATGGGGATTGCAGCCGTGAAATTAAAAGACACTTACTCCTTGGAAGTAAAATTATGACCAACCTAGACAGCATATTAAAAAGCAGAGACATCACTTTGCCAACAAAGGTCCATCTAGTCAAGGCTATGGTTTTTCCAGTGGTCATGTATGGGTGTGAGAGTTGGACTATAAAGAAAGCTGAGCGCTGAAGAATTGATGCTTTTGAACTGTGGTGTTGGAGAAGACTCTTGAGAATCCTTTGGACTGCAAGAAGATCCAACCAGTCCATCCTAAAGGAGATCATTCCTCGGTGTTCACTGGAAGGACTGATGTTGAAGCTGAAACTCCAATACTTTGGCCTCCTCATGTGAAGAGTTGACTCATTGGAAAAGACCCTGATGCTGGGAAAGACTGAGGGCAGGAGAAGGGGACAGTAGAAGATGAGATGGTTGGATGGCATCACTGACTTGATGGACACAGGTTTGGGTGGACTCAGGGAGTTGGTGATGGACAGGGAGGCCTGGCATGCTGCGACTCTTGGGGTCACAAAGAGTTGGACACAACTGAGCGACTGAACTGAACTGATATATTTGCAATTATCCTAACTACATTACTTTGTGTTTTCTCTAAAGACTGCTTTTTTTGTTTTGTTTTTAATGGCTTATTCCTCTCCCCACCTCCTTTTTATTTTTATTTTTTGGTTGGGTTGAGTTTTCTTTATTTCCATTGCTGGGTTGGAAGCAAGTGATGGTATTGCAATTTTTAGTATTTAATCTATATAATGATACCACTTTCCAACAAATACATTTTCCAACGAAGTCTGAAACCACTCCTTCCTCCCCAAAACTCTTTTACTAGACATTCACGTGATGGGTTCCTTCAACTCATTTGGGTCTCTGGCCAACTGCTGCCACCTCAGAGAGAACTCTCTCACTACGCAATGTAAAGAGCAGCTCCCACCACTTCCTGTCCTGGCACCTTACTTTATTTTCTTTAGAGCCACAGTCACTATCTGTCATAAAATACGTAATTGTCTATTTATTGTCTGTCTTCCCGATTAGAACGTACATTCCACCAGGGCAGGGGTTTTTGTCTTGTTCACTGCTGTAGCTTCAGCACACAGTAGGTGCTGGCACACAGAAGGTGCTCAATAATAATTGCGGAATGAATCATGAAGGGCCCAGGCAATCATGCTGTTTGAGTTACACCTGGTATTCTTGTCTGGCAACTGTTACATTTACGGGGCTGCTAATAGGCCTGGTTAGCATTCTACCCTGTTTCTACTCTGCTAGAAGCTGAAGACCATTATGGTAAGAACATTTGTCACGTGTTTTTCCGAAGCAAGTATAAACAGGTCCACGTGGCATCTGAAACACTCTCCCATCATATAAACTTCAAGAGGCAAATATTGGACACGGGGTAGTCATTGCTGAGAGCCCTGACACAGAAGCCCTGGGTATGAATTCCTGGGCTCCTTGCCCATCACCCCTGTGACCTTGGGGCAAACTGCATATCTACTGATATTTGGCATCAGTTTCTAAAGAGAACTTCCATAAATGTGCCCTAAAATAGGATTTGGAACCAGTCAGGAACTGGTAAGTCTGTTCAGTTAAGGAACAGAAACCTGTACTATGTTTATTGCCGTATACTGATCCTGTCCTGTCTCTCCCACAAACTTCCTTAAGACCACAGCCCTCTTTATTACAACCCCTTTGCTCCTCATCCAAGGCCATCCACTTGGTGGGCACTCAAAGAATTTTTGCCCATGGGCCAACCAAGGGGGAAATAATTAAGGTAGGGTGATGACATTACAATGAGATGAAAAAAATAAGGTGGCTTACTGTCATCCACAGGACAGAAGGTGATATTTATCCAGTCTGAACTCTCATCAGCAAATTCAGCTCTGACTCTCAAGGTGTGGTCGCCATACTTGGAAAGACTTGAGAAATCACATTCCGTCAAGAAAATACTCATGCATTTATCTTGGAATTTCCTGTAACTACAAAATCAGAAGAAAAAAAAAATCATGAGAGTTCTCTTTGGGAAATTAAAATGGAGGAAGTCTCGTTCAGGCTTCAGAAGCAGGAAAGCAGGCCCTTGACCTTGCTTCTGACCTGCTTAAACATTGCCTGGGTTCCAAGCCTGCCCATAAGCACAGCTAGTCAGGCAGCACTTTAGATAAGAAAGGGGCTGGATCTTGGAATTCTTGAGCTTCTGGTGAAAGTGAAAGTCACTCAGTCATGTCCAAATCTGCAACCCCAGGGACTATACAGTCCATGGAATTCTCCAGGCCAGAATACTGGAGTAGGTAGCCGTTCCTTTCTCCAGGGGATCTTTCCAACCCAGGGATCGAACCCAGGTCTTCCGCATTACAGGTGGATTCTTTACCAGCTGAGTCACCAGGGAGCTCCTTCCTGGAGGTCTGGCCAATCAAAATCCTATGATTCACAAGATAAAACAAACAGCATCACAAAAATATTAAAGTAAAACTAGAGCTGCATTTTTTGGTGCAAACTGATGCTATCAGTTTTGGGCCTGGGATTATAGGCAGGAGCCTCCAAAACTGCAGTTTGAAGTCTAACCCAGGGAGTGAACACACTACCCAGGACCTTTTCCCAATTGGGACTCCAGATGACTATCATCCAGGGACTTCCCGGCTCTGTTTAATCTGGATGTTGATTGGCCCAATTTGGTGATGCGTGTGTTGTTACTCTTTTCTACCATTTCTATTTCTCTTCTTTTAATGACTATATACTGAAATTAAGTTAAATAATCCCCTATTAAGTATTGGAATTGTTTAATTGTATGTAACGAGTGGTTTCTTTTGTTAACAAACCCTTTGAACCTGAAATGAAAGTAAAACTTTCAGCAAACAAGGTCTAACCTCAGTTTCTCTGAAGTTGCCGTTGCATATGTGCATTTTCTAAACTGTGCTCCACGGGACCTTAATGACCCTTGACATATCGTTAAGACATTTCAAAAATAATCCATCCCATGGTCAAACAACCTGGGGCAAAAACGAGGTGAAACATGAATAGATGTCTCTTGTCAACAGAACTTCTCACAGCATGTGTCTTTCCAAAAAGGGGTTGAGTATTCAACGTATTTGACCGAGAAAGCTACCCTTTTTGATTATGTATCTCTGAAAGTTGTGTTGCATAGTTTGTGAAATGTCGATATACACACATTAGCCAAAATAGGTACATCACAACAACTTCAAATAATGTCCTATATGCGACTATGGCTCAATCATGCTGGAAAAATTATATAAAAAAAAACTCATTGGCCTCAGATCTCCAGTCCTGACACCAACATCCAGAGGGAGGGTGGCAGAAACATGGCATGGAAGGAATGGGATGTAACTTAACCTCACAACAGCCTCAGGAACTATAATCAGCACCACCTGATGTAAGGAAATCCAGGATCTTGTCTTGCAAAAAGTAAGAGTTTTGTCTGATTGGCACCCTCCTGCCTTGGTGCCGAAAACAATCTAGCTGCCCTCAGAGGTGACAATGAAGGTGATAAAAATAATAACAACCAACGTTTGTCAAGCATGCAGGTGTCCAGCAATGTGCTATCTCAAGAGTATTACTTCACTAAATGTTCACAAGTGCAGGAGGGCAGAAATGACATCACCCTTATTCTACAGACAAGGCACAGTGGTGACAAGTCTAGAAACTCGCTCATGGAACTCAAGTCTGCTTGACTTCAAAGTGCCACCCCCACACTCCACCCCACTCTTAGGAGGCAGAAATAATTGGGCCTTGCGCTTTTTTTTACTGTCTGCCCTTTTCACTTTTTGGGCCACAAACATTTTCTCAATCAATCAACTTTTCATGGCTGTTTAACATCCCATCATTGGGAAAATCCAGGGGTCATTCCATGAAGGGAGTTTTCTCACATGTGGCCATTTGTTCCATGCATTTAAACTAATGCATCAATTGACTGGAACACAGAGTATTTCAAGAGTTATTTTGCAGTGACTTCCCTTTCACTAGGTCATTCCTTAATAGTATCGACACATATTTTTCTTTCCATTAAGTAGTTAATATGATCTGTTCCCTGTATTTACATCTAGTTGTTTTAGATGTTTCCATATTAAAATCACCAGTACATTCTCTGAAGCCCCACCCTTGGCCACCCCTACCCAATGCACACAGACAATGAGAGTCTGTGCTGTGTGACCACTCAGGCTGAATTCTAATCAAATGTTTTCTAGAGCCACACAAGGGTAAACACATTTTTCAGGGTCAAATTTCTTCCACACCCAGCATATGCTTTGTTTTCCTCAGCAGAGGCCCAGCTCAGTCTGCACATCTATGCTCAGGAGACTGGAATCCAGGTATTCACTCTTGATTCTTGGAAGCTCTCATCTAAAACACAAACATCTAAAACGAAACACTTATACTCCAATGGCAAAGAAATAAAGAACAGAACAACAAGAAATATACTACATGGAGAGAGAGAGACAGAGAGGGAAGTTAATTTTCCATAATGAAATCCCCAGAGCTATCAAGACAGAGGGGAGAAAACACAGAGATGAAATTAACCAATCAGTGCTAGAAAATGCACGGCAGGAGAAAAAAAATCAAGTCTCCTGCTGACCCTTCTTAAGTCCTTGGCGAGACTGACAAAACTGGAACATGGACTCAGATGCCAGGACTGTGTCACTGGTGAAACTGCCAAATCTCGATGATGGTGCTGCAGTGACGTAAAAGGTTATCCTTGCTCTTAGGAAACACACAATGAAATATCAAGGGGCAGAAGGCATTATGTAGGACAGAGACACTGTGGCAGACCTTAAAAACTGGTGAATCTGGATATAGGCTATTTGGAAGTTCTCTGCATTATACTGGATATTTTGAAATGTTTTGTTACTTGGGAATTATTGTGAACTAAAAAGTTGAAAAAACAAGTAAACAAAGGTGATCTTATTTATCTTTCTCCTTCTCTGACTCAGCAAGCTCTGGATATGTTGGTAAAATGAGGAGTGTAGAGTCAAAGCACCTGAGACTCGCATTTCCTCCTGGCTCCCTGAAGGAGTTTATCTGCCTTTGTCTGCTTCTGAGTCACACGGGAAGCAGGTGTGCAGCTCGCTGCCCTTTGGCCTCCTACTGCTGTTTTGCACTCGACACAAAGATGCGTCACCTGCACTCCAGCCTGTGACATGGTGGCAGGCCTGGCACAGGGAGAAAATGACAGGGAGGGCAGGTCCTGGGAGCTCGGAGCATCACTGAGCTAACGGTGGTGGGTGACACTCACCCTTCCTTCCTAAGCCTCTGCTGTCTTCAGAGGAGACAGCTTTCAACAGCCAGCAGCTCTCGTACAATTCAACTTTGGGACACAACCTCAGAGTAGCTGAGCGCACACTATGCAAATGATCTGCACCCCCCAGCACTGAGGTACGCGGTTTATAAGCTAGGCTGGTGGGTGGTAAGCTAGCAAGGGGCTTCCTGCCTGCTTTGCATACCTCGGTTTTCTTGGATAGCTCCCACTTACAAACTGTTGACTTCGAGCAATACTACTCTGGGCCTCCCTGGTGGCTCAGACGGGAAAGCATCTACCTGCAATGTAGGAGGCCTAGGTTCGATCCCTGGGTCGGGAAGATCTCCTGGAGAAGGGAATGGTTACTCACTCCAGTATTCCTGCCTGGAGAATTCCAAGGACAGAGGAGCCTGGTGGGCTACAGTCCATGGAGTGGCATAGAGTCATATATCACTAAGCGACTAACACTTTCACTTTCAGCAATACTACTCTAGTAACTGGAAGATGGTCTCATCACTGGCATTTTTCTCTTAAAAAACATCAACAGTGACAAGCCTGATAAATTCACATTGCAACAAGCTGCCATGGTGGCTGATGACACCCACGATCTATAGGATAAAATGTCTGTCACACCATGAACCATCACAAGAAAGGATTTTACTGTTTGTTTTCGGGGAACAGAGCTTTCACAAGAATTCTGGGACAGAATGAAAAAGGCTAGGGGAAATGCTCTCCCTGGGCTGTTACAGTCACTTGGGTGAGAGCAGTCAGGCTCTGTCCTTGGTCCAGCCCAGTGCCCAGCCCTGCCAAGGCCACCATCCTTTGGTGCTCTCCTGCCAAGAGCGCCCCAGACTTACCTTTGGTACTGAGCTGTGAATGTCAGATTCCCCTTGGGAAAAGCAGGTGACTCCCACTGGAGAATATTCTTGAAATTAACTGAATTCATTCTGACATTTTCAGGAGGTGGCACCATTCCTAAAGCTGTAAACATAAAGGGGAAAAAGTGGGCAACTCTCCTTCTCAAAATGGTTGTTCAAGAAAATAACCATGTCCAATACTCAGGTCAGGTACTCTATGGCTCAAAGTCTTCACATGGGCTTGTGGGGGAGGGAGACACGCTTCAGTGGCGCTGAGGAGTCTGGACTGTATTTGAAGACAAGAAATTGCTAAGGGGAGAAGGACAGCAACAGAGAAATGGGGGTGGATGAGGGTGACCTGGAATTTGGGTGGTGGTAGAAAGGTGTGAGGGCTTCCCAAGTGGCTCAGTGGAAAGGAATCCGCCTGCCAATGCAGGAAACGTGGGTTTGATCCCTGGGTTGAGAAGATCCCCTGGAGAAATAAATGGCAATCCATTCCAGTATTCTTGCCTGAGAAATCTCATGGACAGAAGGAGCCTGGTGGGCTACAGTCCATGGGGTCACAAAAGAGTACGATATGACCTAGTGACTAAACAACAACAGAAAGGCATGAGGGGGTAGATTTTAAATCTATTTCCAGAGGTATTAACTTTAGACTTCCTGATACATTCAGTGTGAAGAAGTAGAGGTTAATATCCACTCCCTGCTTAAGCACCTGATGCTCTGACTAGGGCTGGGGATGGAAATCAAACAACACTAAATATTCATTGGAAGGACTGTTGCTGAAGCTTAAGCTCCAATACTTTGGCCACCTGATGCAAAGAACTGACTCATCCGAAAAGACCCTGATGTTGGGAAAGATTGAAGACAGGAGGGGAAGGGGACGACAGAGGATGAGACAGTTGGATGGCATCACCGACTCAATGGACACGAGTTTGAGCAAGCTCTGGCATCTAGCAAAAGACAGGGAAGCCTGGAGTGCTGCAGTCCATGGAGTCGCAAAGAGTCAGACACAACCAAACAACTGAACAAAAACAACAATTTTAGGATTTGCGTTAGGTTTGATACTGAAGCGTACATAAGTAGTAATGTGAGAGACAGCTGGATGAATAAGCCTGGGGCACAGAGGGTAGATTTGAGCTAGAGATAGAAATAGTTGTTAAACTTTTTAACAGAAAATGCCAAACATACACAGAAGTACAGAGAAGAGTATAATAACTGCCACTGGACCATCACCCAACTAGTGCCAACAGAAATTTGAAAGTCATGAGCCCATCTTGTTGTTCAGTCGCTAAGTTGTGTCCAACTCTTCTGCAACCCCATGGACTGTAGCCCACCAGGCTCCTTCTAACCATGGGATTTCCCAGGCAAGATTACTGGAGTGGGTTGCCATTTACTACTCCAGGGGATCTTCCCTGACCAGGGATCGAACCTACATCTCCTGCATTGGCAGACAGATTCTTTACCACCAAGCCATCAGGGAAGCCCAATGTTAGTGTCAGTCCCTCCACAGTGAAAGTGTTAGTCCCTTCACAGTGTCAGACTCTTTGAGACTACAGCTGGCCAGGCTCCTTTGTCCATGGAATTCTCCAGGTAAGAATACTGGAGTGGGTTGTGATTTCCTTCTTCAGGGGATCTTCCCCACTCAGGGACTGAACCTGGATCTCCTACACTGCAGGCAGATTCTTCACCATCTGAGCCACCAGGGAAGCCCAGAGCTGGTATTTAATGCCAAAGTTCTGCTGGTAGCCCCCCAGAGGGGTAGTGTAGGAGAAGGAGAGAAAAGGGCTGGGTATGAACTTGGCTGTACAGAGGTCTGATGGAGGTGAAGGATCCCAGGGAGAAACAGCCTGACATAGGTGGGAGGGAAACCAGAGAATGAGGGATCCTGGGAGACCCAGTATAAGTTCAACAGAAAGGAAGGAGGGATTCATAGTGTGATTTGAACCTCGGCAGGCAGTATAGAGGATTTCCTGTAGCTCAAGTAAGTGGTAAAGAATCTGCCTGCGATGCAGGAGACCAGGGTTCAGTCCCTGGGTTGGGAAGATCTCCTGGGGGAAGGGAATGGCCACCCACTCCAGTATTTTTGCCTGAAGAATTCCATGGACCTCTAGAGAAGCCTGGAGGGCCCCAGTTCATGGGGTCGCAAGGAGTCGGACACGACTGACTAACACACACACACACACACACACACACACACACACACACACACACACA
>ML664172.1:2495925-2780939 GCA_007570785.1 Antilocapra americana | reverse complement strand
ACACACACACACACACACACACACACACACACACACACACACACACACACACACACACACACGCAGTTTGGAGCAGAACAGGAAAGGTTTCACGGGATTTGGAACTCAGAAGCCGTAGAGCTGTAGGGGTTGAGGGGCAGAATTCAGATCTTGGGGTGCTGGGCCCGACCGGGAACTTGAGTCCCTTTGAGTGCGCCTCTGGGGGTGCGTCCAGGGGGGTCGTCTTTGGGGGGGGTCAACGCTGCTCGGCGTCGTAGCCACGCCTCCCGCTTCCCGAGCGCACCTCCTCCAGTCGGGACGCAGCGCAGCAGGCGAGTCGGGGTCCCAGCGCGGGAAGCCCCGGGGGTCGAGCCGACGCTCCAGAGACTACCCGGCGTCCCCTCCCCGCAGACCCCTCACCTGCCATCAGGAGGCAGCCGCCCAGCCAGCTCCGGAGGCTGCGCGCCATGGTCGTGCCAGGAGCCCGGGAGAGCGCTCGGGTGGGGGGAAGCCCCGAGGACTGCCGCGGGGCACCGGGGCAAACCCCCCCACCCCCTGCGCCGGGGTCGCACGCTCCAGCGCCCGCCTGCCAGCTCCGAGGCTGCTTCCGGGAACCGGAGGGGGCGGGGCGACCGAGGTCCCGCCCCCCGACTGGCCCCGCCCCCGTCTGGGTCGGGCCCCGCGCCCCGTCTGGGCCCCTCCCCGCCTGTCCCCGCCCAACACGCCCCGCCCCGTCCCGTCTGGGCCCCGCCCAACACGCCCCGCCCCGCCCCTCTGGCCCCGCCCCCGTCAGGGTCTGGCCCCGCCCCCGTCAGGGTCTGGCCCCGCCCCGTCTGGGCCCCGCCCCGCGTGCCCGGCTCCAGAGGCCGCTGTCACCCGCTTGACTGTGGCAGAAACAGAGGTGAAAGGGGACTTTTCGCCTGCGGGTGAGTGGAAGACACCGTTAGTAAAACAGGGTGCGAAACTGTACATGTAGTGTCGCCGATTACATTAAACGCATGCTTTGAAAGGCGCCCTCAAGTTAAATGAATACACTCCAGATAGTAGAGAATCTGCCTGCAACACAGGAGACCCGGGTTGGCTTCCTGGGTCAGCAAGAGCCCCTTGGCGAAGGGCATGGCCACCCACCCACTCCAGTATTCTTGCCTGGAGAATTCCATGGACAGAGGAGCCTAGCGGGCGGCAGTCCGCAGGGTCTCAAAAGAGTTGGACACGACTGACAGACTAACCCAAAGCCAACCCAGAGTTGATATCTGGATGGTGGGATTAAGGGTGGTGATGGTTCTTCTTAACACTTCAATATTCCCCAAGTTTTCTCCAGTGAACAGGTGCGGTCTCTATAATCTCCTCTCCCCAGCAAATAAACTGATTTTAAAGCACTCCATTAGCAAATCTAACTTGAGACGATCTTCTTTACGGTAATTCCCCTCTCCCCCCAGGGATAAGCGGCAACAGAGAACCAAGTCATTTATGTAACTGGAATCGTTTCTTTCACAAGACTGCTGACAAAGGCTTACTTTCCTCTTTTTCAATGTGTTATTTAAAAGCAGTGGTGAGGTTTTAAAATCCGGAGCAGGGTAAGTACTAGGTGAGGTAAGACACTGGCTGACTTCTGTCACTAGAACATGCCACAGGAACATGAGCTCAGGGAGGCAGAAGGTCCCTTTGGTTCCCAGAGGCCACGAAGTAGTTAGAGAGAGTTTTGTGTAACCCAGAGATGCCAGCAGAACTGCATATATCTCCTGTCTAATGAGAAACAAATGTGGAGACATTTCCAAGTTTATATTAAAAAGTGTACTTTTTATTTTTTACCAACCACTGTACAAAATTATACCTTAAAATATGACCCAGACCCTCTCCCTTATGCAAATATTTCTCTATCACTCACCTGTCTGGCACCAGAGTAATTACGTGTGTGTCTGTCTGTCTTCCTCACTCAGATTGAGGAAGGCTGGATCTGCGGCTGAGAGTTGAATTCTCGAGTGTAGGAAACAATATTATCTGGGGGTGCCCCAGACTTGGTTGGGGCTTCCTTTCTTCCAGTCCCAACCCAGAGCATATGCTTTTCTAGTGCACGTCCTTGCTTTCTAACTGCCTGCCCTCCCTCTTCTTTTTCTGTGTCTTTTCTGCTCTTTCCTCAGGCCTGTGGGGAAAAAAAACACTGCTGACTGCTCCTGCTATGAACCCTGCTGAATGTCTTCCTTTTCTCTCCCTACTCCACACTGACCCTATTTAATAATTTCCCCAAAATCTTACAAGGCCCTGGAACATCCCCTGAAAACCACAGGGATTCTGTTCTTTACTCTGGGAAACATGATGCAGAAACATTAGACATCCATGAGAGGAAAGGGAATGGACAGGGCATTTTTCCCATCAAGGCAAATTGCCTTAAACAGGTAAACAATGCACTGAATAATATCAGAATACTGCTTCCCGCCTCCCCTTCCCCCAGAGTGAGATTTTGCATAGATGATGTCACCAGCCTCCTACTCCTCCCCAGGGAGAACACTCAGAGACCCCAAAGGAGCAAGTGTAGGTGCTGGGGTGGGGGTGAGGCCCTGAGGCAGCGTGTGTCCAGGTTAATTAAATTTTTTAAGATTCACGTGTCTTACTATATACCCATCCCCCATGTCAACATCTGACTCGGAAGTGTCACTTTTATCAGAAGCAGCATCTTGGGGCCTCGGGTATTCCACAGAGGGGTCGGTGAAGGGCAGCTGTGTCCCTTCTTCACGGGCCACCAAAAGGCTTGATTCTGTCTCGTTGAGGTCCTCCAGCACGACTGTCTCTTCTGGATGAGATGGTGACATTAGAGTGACTTCTGAGTCCTTGTTGTCCTCAAAGGCTCTCACACACACAGAGTTCAGATTCACATTGAAGACAATTCTGCCCTCAGGCCCCTCCGTGGAGTCACTGTCCTCCTCAGAAGCGGGGTCTGGCAGCTGAGTCCCTCTCATCTGGTAGCCCCCACCTGTGCCTTCTGACTGCCAGGGGCCGGGCCCTGGTGCCACTGGGGTCTCAGCATCACCCTTGGGCTCAGGCAGGTACGGCTCCTCGGCACTGGCATCGCTGCAGTCCTCCAAGCTGGCTGAAGTGGTGGAAGTTGGACACAGTCTGCCCATGCCCATTAGTCCATGCTTGGTGTAACCACCTGAATTTACGCGGGGAGCTGCCTCATTTTCAGGGTCACTTTCATCGTCATAATTATAATTCCACACTTTCTTCTTTCTGTTGATGTGAATGACCTCCACGGTAGCCACTTTTTCCAATGGAGGCAGCTCGGGAAACACCCAGACTGACAGTTTATAAAAATTCTTTAAAGAAAAAAAAAGAGAGAATTATCAATCCTGAGTGTTCGTTCTCTATCTTTTTGACGTCATAAACCTTAATGGAGTTAACTAACTGCACAGAGATGGGAAAGGTGGTCATGAAGATGACGACAGCAAGTACAACAACAGCGGACAGTTACACAGGGTTTGCTCTCTGAGGGGTATTGCTTTTAGTAAACTACACATTATAATTCATTTCATCCTCATGACTTCTCTATGAAGTAGGCTTACTAGTCTTGCTCCCACTTTAAAAATGAGAAAGCAATGCAGAGAGGTTAAGAAACTTGCCCAAGTTTTAAGGAATACTCAGTGGTGGAGGCTGGGTCTCAAACTAGGAGGCTGTCTGCAGCAGAGACTGGCTCAATCCTTCCCACTGCTGTCCCTTCGCTGCTTCCTGCTTGTCAGGGGAATCTGTCCATCGATAGATTTGATAGATGGACAGGTTTCAACTCTGGATTGCTGACATTCTTATGGGTGTCAGGGAACTGAGTAAGGAGAGATTCTAGGGAGCTGATTCCACTGGGGTCAGAGCTCCCTGGACTGGATGATCTTAGAGATGCAGGTGACCCCTAAAGGGTCAGAGATGAAAAGAAACAAGGAGATTGGAGGTTGCTCTAACCTAGCACCTCCAGGATACAACAGGTGAGGTGGGCTAAGAAGACTGGCTACAATGGGGTCATGGTGAGGAGGGTGGTCATGAGATTCCCTTTGCAGACCTTGAATCATCATCGACATCCTTCTCCTTTGCATTATCTTGCCCAGGCTGCCCAATGTGACAAGCCTACTTTTCCCTGACTCTCAGATGCAGCCTTAGGATGAATTGTTCTTTTGGGTTGTTTCATCATTTTTCTTATTTATTTATAGAGGCTGTTTGTATAACGTTGGGCTTCCCAGGTGGCCCTAGTAGTAAAGAACCCGCCTGCCAGTGCAGGAGACAGAAGAAATGCAGGTTCAATCTCTGGGTTGGGAAGATCCCCTGGAGTAGGAAATGGTAACCTGCTCCAATATTCTTGCCAGGAAAATTCCATGGACCGAGGAGCCTGGCAGGCTATAGTCCGTGGGACCACAAAGAGTCGGACACGACTGAGTGACTGAGCACTTGTATAACCTAGATGCTAATTATTTGTTGATTGTTTATGCTACATGTATTTTCCCCTAGTCTGTGGTTTAACATTTTACTCTTGCTATAATGACATTTGATGGAAAGAAAATTTCCATCTTCCTTTAAGAAGGTATATCAATTTTCTTTCTCCATGGTTTCTGCTGAATCTTCCTTAGCTTTGAGTATGACTCCTATATGCCCTTCTAAAACTTGTAATAGTTTTGCTGTTCATATTACAGCCCTTAATATGCCTGAAATTGATGTGTGTGTATGGTGTGAGGTAGGAATCTGATTTCATTTTCCCCACATAAGTAGCATTTTTTGGCCTCAATCCTTTCCCCACAGAAATTCCTACAAAACCCTAAGCCTAACCTTGTTTCCACATATGTGAATCTGTGTCTGGGCTCCCCGTTTGACTAGATCTTTGTTAATGCCTTTTAACAAGGTTTGATAATTTTCTCCACAATGGGCTTGTGACATCTTCTGTTAGATTTCTTCCTTAAATACTTGTAAAAATACTTTTATTACTATTGTAATGATGTTTTAAAAACTGTATGATTTCACTTAAATTACATGATTCCATTGAACTGTATGATTCTAAGTTCAAAACCAGGTAAAACTAATCTATGCTGTGAGAGTGTAGAGAGTGGTTATCCTGGGCGTGGGCAGTGACTAAAAGGTGGAAGAGAGACTTCTGGAGGGGGTTGGTCATGTTTTCTTTCTTGATCTGGATGTGACTTATGTGGGTATGTTGAGTTTGTGAAAAGTCAGAGTCTTTTGCTATGAGTTGTGCACTCAATTTCTTGGATGTTGAAAAGCAACTTACAGAAAAGCATATTTATTTTTTAAGTGACTGTTGCTCGGGTATCAAAAGCAGCGTTTTTATATTGATTACTTTATGTGTAACAAATTTATTAGCCTAAATAAGTGGCTAGTGTGGCTAAACTTATTAGTCGTAATACTTCATCTCTAGATTCTGAATTTCTTACTTAGCCAGTCATGTCATCTATGAATGATCATTGTCTCTACCCCCTCCCCCCCATTTTTCAGACTTTAACCTCCATAAGGGCATCTTTTTTTTTTTTATTGGTTTTGCCATACAATGACATGATATCTCCATGGGTGTACATATGCTCCCCCATCTTTTTTGTCTGTTTTATTCACATCTAGATCCCCAGCACCTGGCACATGTGGATATACAGTAAATACACAACACATATTTGTTAAACGCAAAAGAAGAGGTGTAGGAGGAGGAAAAGAAGAGAAGGGGGAAGTTGGGGGGAGAGGTGGAGAAAAGAAAAGACAATGTTTAGAATTTTTAACTTCTGTTCTTGATTAGACATACATACACAAACATACTAGACCTAGGGTGTTCTGTTTTACTGTCCCTAGAGTTTGTACTTAAACACAGAGCAACAATTTTTACTAGAGAAATAGCAGACAGACACAAGATAGCAATACTTCCTGTCATTACTTGGGGATAACATAATAACTGGTATAAATATAATCGGCATATAATTTGGGTTCATTTTAAGGACAGGAAAAACCCAGGCAGACCTGGGAGAAGGGTTAGTAATGAGTTTAAGTAATTCAGGCAGAAAATTATCCAGGAAGTGATGGGTGTGGCGCTAGGGGGTTTTCTATCTCAAGGTTGCATGAGAAACATCAGTTGGAGTGGGGTTTACTTAAGAGCTCATGCCAAAGCTATACATGGCCGACAGAAGAGCTGGAGTGGAGGCTGAGAGGAAGCCTGCAACTGAACACTAACATAAAAAACTCAGAAAGGTATACTGTTAAAGCTACAAAAGGTAAAGTTATACTGATAGATCCAAACCAAACCATTCTTGCACGACAGGGATCACAGTATGGATAAAATCCAACACAGAGCCATTTACTTTTCATAAGCCATAGCCAAATGCCACCTAGGTTCAAATACTAATTGTAATTAAAAACTCCACAAGCACCCCTCCTCCCAAATAGTCCATCTCCCAACTCAACCTAAACAAACAAGAACAAGGAAAAGAAGAGAATAGCAGTCATAACAATGGAGGAAATAATGCCATTTGCAAGGACTTGGATGGACCTAGAGATTATCATATTAAGTAGAGAAAGACATATTAAGTCAGAGAGAAAGACAGATATTATACGCTATCACTTATTTGTGGAATCTGAAAAAAAAAGGATACAAATGAATTTAGAGGAGCCTGATGGGCTACAGAGGTCGCAAAGAGTCGGATGTGACTTTCACTTTACGTTTTCATTACTATGTAAAAGTAGGTAAACAATAAGGACCTATTGTATAGCACAGGGAACCATATTCAATATCTTCTAATAAACTATTTTGGAAAAGAATCTGAAAAAGAAATTATATGTATTCTTTTTCAAATTCTTTTATACGTGTATTATTAAATGAAATCAGTTTCTGAACACTTGAACGTAACATTGCAAATAAACTATACTTCAATTAAAAACACTTAAAGAAACAAAAGAATAAAAAAAAGACTATACTTTTACCACCCATAGAGGGATATTTATTTGTGGCTATTTAAAAAATTAGAAGGTGAATGAGTTCAAACATAGAAAAATAAGATATTTCTGAATATCTTCTAATGTAGAAGGAAAGTGACAGGATAGGGAAAATGAAAAATGATGGGCAAAGTGATTGAATCAAAACATGTGAGGAGGTTTTAGAAATATGTAAGATCAATACCTAGACTTGGTTGAGTGCCAAAGATTCTGAGCAGGAAGAATATGCCTCATGAAACACAGAGAAAACACGAAGACAAAGCGGCTAGTTCCACTTACAATTAACACAAATAAGAGACCTCTGGGGGACCGTTACACTGTGATAAATGAATACAAGTAGAAAAAAATGATTAATCAATGTTGGCAAAGCTTTGGAGAAAGGTGTACACCATGATGTTGACACTAGCATTATAAATTAGTTCTTTATATTTTCATATAAGATATATTCACTTTGTGTATACATTCCACGTAAGTAGTCCAAACTAAAAAGACAACCTGTATTAAAATGTTCATTGTGTTACTCCTGATGGCCAAAAAATGAAAAGGAAATCAATCCAAATGCCCGACAGCTGAGAAACGATTAAGAAAAAAGGAGACATTAATAACAATGGAACACTGTGATGATGGAAAATCATATGTGGACAAAGTATGAAAAGAAAGCAGAAAATGCAATATATAGGTTTATAGGAATGGTAAAGAACCCAGAGTGATAAAACACCTTGATGTTTTGAGAAAATGGGGTTTCTTCTATGAAGATATTTAAGTGTATAATAAAAATTCTTAAGTCAAAATGAAAAAATAAAAGTAGAAATAAAAAAAATACATACCAAAACTTTGGGGAAATCATTTCTTAAGCATATATAACCAATCCGTTTCAGTATCATTACAGTGATTATGAAGACAGCAGCTATTAAAAACAGAGTAATTATTCCTCCTATTGTAGCAGATTCTGATGACTCTGTTGATGAAAAATTAAATGGCTTTATTTCAAAGTAAATCCAATGAACAGTCACACTTGGGAACAAATGTATATTACTTTGGTGGTGGAAGGGTTTATCATGGGGGCAAAAGTTGGAAAAACTACTGTTAAATACCAAAGAATGGAAAGTAATCCAAGTATACATTAAAAAAAAAAGTTAAAATTCAGTTTCTAAAAGTAAAATTTCTTCCATTGATAATTATGCTTTATGACTGCATTGTCTAATAATGTGATGGTCAGACACATGTGACCATTTAAATGTAAATTATTAAAATTAAAAAAAAAACTGTTTCTGTGTCACACTAGCCAGGTCTCCAGAAGGAGTTGAAAAAGGGAGTTTGTCTGAAGATGACAATTGGGTCACTTGGAAGCTGGACTTTGGCCATGCCAGAACCCAGAACTGGGGTGTGGAAGATTTTTTTTTGTCCAGTTATGAGTTCTCCTTTAGCTTCTGGTCAAAAAGACTTTTGGAAAGTTTCAATTTTCTGAACGTAAACAGCTTTTTCCTATAAGTCCAACTAGGCTGAGAAGAAATCAATACTTATAGAATTAAGGCTATTTTTAATATCCGGAAAAGCTTTTATTAATATTAATCCTATAACCACAGCCTCAAGCAAAACAATACAGGAGAAAAAAATTAAAGATGGCTCATATCTTTCTAAAGTCTTTTAAAAGGTTAAAGAATGGACAGAAAGTAACTTGGTGAAGATCTGAGCTCATAGACGGCGGAAGACTCATTCCCATCAAGAATGAATGGGCCATCATCAAGAAAATTTACAAATAATAAGTGCTGCAGAGGGTGTGGGGAGAAGGGAAGCCTCCTACACTGTCAATGAGAATGCAGACTTACATAAGAATACAAATTTATGGAGAACAGTAAGGAAGTTCCTTACAAAACTAAAAATAGAGCTACTATATGATCCAACAGTCCCACTCCTGGGCATGTATAGAGAGATATGCACCGATGTTCACTGCAGCACTATTTACAATTGCCAGGATATGGTGGCAACCTAAATGTCCATTGCCCAAGGACTGGATAAAGAAGACTGTGGTACATATATACAAGGGAATATTATGCAGCCATAAAAAGAATGAAATCATGTCATTTGTAGCAACACACATGGACCTAGAGGTTGTCATACTGAGTGAAGTAAGTCATAGAGAAAAAGACAAATGATATGATATCGCTTATATGTGGGATCCAAAAACATGGTACAAGTAAAACTTATTCACAGAACAGAATAGATTCACAGATGTAAAAAACAAACTTATGGTTATCAAGGGGGAAGTGGGAGAGGGATAAACTTGGATTGACATATACACATTACTAAATATAAAGTAGATAACTAGTAAGGACCTACTGTAACACACAGGGAACTCTTCTTAATACTCTGTAGTGACCTATATGGGAAAAGAATCTGAAAAAGTGTATATATGCATATGTATAATCGATTCACTTTGCTGTACACTTGAAACTAATGTAATATTATAAATCAGCTATATTCCAATAAAAATTGCAAAAAAGAATGAAGGAAGATGTGTCATATCGGTGGCAGTTCTAGAATCAGATCTAGTCATAAAGGCACACCTTTATAATACAAAGTCCTTGCATGTATAGAGCTTACATTCCTGAAGAGGCTTCTGTGAACCTAAGTGGTTTCTTTGGAGAAACAATATGATGTCATGGGATCTTGACCCATGTGTCCCATCCCTCTGAGTCACTTGAACTAGAATTTAGATTTTGGCTCTGCTTCCAGGGAATGTAGACATGACACTACCCTATTTAAAAGAGACCTGGGACTTCCCTGGTGGTCCAGTGGTAAAAAATCTGCCTTGCCATGGGGCAACTATGTACTGCAGCTAAGACTTGATGCAGTCAAATTATACACACACACACACACACACACACACACACACACACACACACACACATATGTATACATATATGTATATATATATTTAAATGAAAGAGACCTACCTTCCTTTACAAGACATTACCTGTACCCTGCCCTTTCTGTTTAATTTTTCTCTAGAGTATTATAGTATTATACTTAACCATCCTTTAACACAATATATATTTTATTTTTTTGAATCTTGTTCTTTTGTCTCCCAATGTAAGCTCTATAAACTAAGGAACTTTTATCTGTTTTGTTCACTGCTGTATCCCCAGTATCTACAAGAGAATCTGGCCCATAGTGGGCCACAATAAACATTTGTCAAATGGATGAGGACACCTTTCCCTCGAGACCTTAATGAAAAAAAGTCAGCTGATTAGTTTAAGGTTTGACAAAGGGGAAGCATTTCTCCATTTCTCTGGAATAAATCCCCCTTTATCAATACTGCTTTAAAATATCGGTGTTTCACCACTGATATCCCAGTAACTTAACTCTGGTTCCAGATCATCCTTCAAGAATCTCCCACCATCCAAACTATCTGGTCCCTGAGTTTAGCTAGTTGGGGGTGGCTCACATGGCCAGTTCACACAGTGAGAGGGGTCACATGATCTGGACCTACTTAGTTCCTGAAGTTTCAGGTAAGAATTGTGACATGAAATATTTGGATAGCGAGGCATACCTGTACCTTAACTGTCTCATGTAATGATTAAAGAACAGAGGCTGAAATATACAAAGTGATGTGTATATTCAAGGAAGCATGAAGTGATGGGACAGCATGTTGCTGTATGACCATTCTTAGCAGGTGAAAAGTCAAGGGAGACACTGAATCGTCACAGAGCCAGGACATCACCTTCCAGTGCCTTTGGTCAGACTTAGATTCACCTCAGGGCAGACTGAATTTCAGCCAACCACTGTCCATCATGTCCTATTACTAATCTGAGTTTTTATTGCTGTGATATTCTGATTTATAAGAAGAAGTACATATTTGGTCTTTGTCCCCAATTCTGAAACTCTTAGACATTTCTAAATAGTAAGAGCAAAGAGAGTGAAAGGAGCTTTTTTGTTATTCAGAACAAGCCCCTCTGAACCTCACTTGGTTTATGTGAAACCCAAAATGAATGAACGTAATTTGTGTCCTAACACCAATTCTCAACATCAACCAGGTGTCCAGAGATTCAACTCATTTCTAATAGTACCAGGAGTTAGTGCAGAACCCATAGGACTATCTATTGGCTTTAATTATTTGCTAGAATGGCTCACAGAACTCATGAAAACAGTTTACTCCCTAGATTCCCGGTATATTATAAAAGACTATAACTCAGGAACAGACAGAAGGAAGAGATACACAGGGCCAGGTATGGGGGATGGAACTTGGACTTCTGTGCCCTCTCTGGACACACCATCCTCCCAGCATCTCAGTATGTCCACCAATTTGGAAGTTCTCCAAACCCCATCATTTATGGGTTTTAAGGAGGACTCGTTATATAGACATGACCAATTAAATTCTGGGCCATTGGTGGTCACTTCAACCTCCAGCCCTTCTGCCCTCCTCAGAAGTCAAGGGGTGGGGCTGGTAGTTCCAATCCTCTACATCACAGGGTTGGTTGCCCGGTGAACTTTTCAAATGTCAATGGATATGAACACCCACTGCTCATTATTTTCTCAGGAAGCCAACTGTTTTGCCCTGTGTATCTCTTCCTTCTGCCTGTTCCTGAGTTGTAATCTTTTATAATATACCAGGAATTGGCGTTAGGACACAAATTATGTTCATTCATTTTGGGTTTACATTTTTATAAGAGCCATAGGCATGAAGAGACTATATGCAGTTTTAGATCTGTTCAGTTGCTAAGTCGTGTCCAACTCTTTGCGATCTCATGAACTATGGCACACCAGGCTTCCCTGTCCTTCACTGTCTCCCAGAGTCTGCTCAAACTCATGTCCATTGAGTCGGTGATGCCATCCAACCATCTCATCCTCTGTCGTCCCCTTCTCTTCCCACCTTCAGTCTTTCCCAGCATCCGGGTCTTTTCAAATGAGTCTGTTCTTGGAATCAGGTGGCCAAAGGATTGGAGCTTCCGTTTCAGCATCAGTCCTTCCAATGAATATTCAGGACTGATTTCCTTTAGGATTGACTGGTTTGATCCCCTTGCTGTCCGAGGAACTCTAAAGAGTCTTCTCCAGCACCATAATTCGAAAGCATCAATTCTTCAGCACTCAGTCTTCTTAATGGTCCAACTTTCATAGCCGTACATGACTACTGAAAAAACCATAGCTTTGACTATATGGACCTCTGTTGGCTGTCTAGGTTTGTCATAGCTTTTCTTCCAAGGACCAAGCATCTTTTAATTTCATGACTGCAGTCACTATCCATCGTGATTTTGGAGCCCAGGAAAATAAAGTCTGTCACTGTTTCCACTGTTTTCCCATCTATTTACCATGAAGTGATGGGACTGGATGCCACAATCTTAGTTTTTTGAATGTTGAGTTTAATGAGTTAAAGTTTTGCCGATATTTAACTGACATTATAAAAATGATCTAAGTTAAAGCTGTGAAATAGTTTTTCCTTTAAAATTGATCTGTGTATCATTTGATTCTGAGTAACACTGGTGAATAAACTCACATTGCCTGGAGTAATAGCAAACACCAGGCACCTTGATGTGTCAGCTGCTCATTAGTGGAGCTAACTTCATCCACAAAGAAGCCATCGCACTTACAGTCACTCCCTTCTAAATCTTATTTTATTTTGACTCTGGTAAATCAGAGAACTAAAGGAACTCTCACTGGGGTTGGGAAATTCAGAAAGGCTTCTCTGGGGGAGATGTTCATAGATTTTTCACTCTGTTAAAACAGTTGGCTTCCTGAGAAAATAATGAGCAGTGGATGTTCCTAAGGCTGACTGTCCTCCCTGCAAATTCCTGCATTCAAAGGAAGGTTCGGGGAGGTGGCTGCATACTGTTTTGACGCCTTGGCCACAGAAGGGCTTTTAGCCTTCCTCCGTGACCAGCTCAGCCACACTGGCAAGGTTCCATTCCGTCCACGAGTTACAGCCAAACTTCTGGAGAGCCAGGCCACGCCTATGGACCTCACTGCGACCGTTGTCCTCCTCTTTGGCACCTCTGCAGGCAGTTGCTTCAGGAACCAAGCCTCCTCCAACCCTTGACTTGAATAACGGCCAAACCAAGGCCACACAGAACTGAACCTGATCCTGTCCCGGAAATGAAAGCATTTTCCCTTCAGCCTCCTGAAGCGGAAGTTATCTGATTGTCCCCATGGGATGGCAACATACAAGCAGCTCTAGCACGTGGTAGAGACGGACTGACAGAAGGCATCTCTGTGATGTGCCTTTGTTGGAAGAAATATCTTTAGTGCTTCATGATTTTCAGATTCTTTTCTTTAAATAGGTTTTCCCTCAGAGGAAAAGCAAACCATGAATTTTAAAAAACTGTCATACCTGATTCTCGTCTGGGTTGAAAGAGGGTACATTTTATAGGAGATCTGTTTATTTTTCTTGGATCTTTAGGCTCAAAGTAAACAGATACACAGTAGTTTGTGTTTGGAATTAACTTGTCCATGACATAATGGAAATTTTCAGTGATGTTTCCAGTTATTTGGGGCCGATGCTGTAAAAATGTGCAAAAAAGAAAAAAAAAATCAGTAAGACATTAAGTGAGAATTTCGTTTAGAGGCAAGCCCTAAGACAGGCTTGGAGAATTGGTCTTTAAATCTTAAAAACATGGATAGAAACATCATATGCTTGGCAAGAAAAAGTTATTTATAAGTTACTCAGGCAAAATGATTTATTCAAAATTACATGCACATGTATAAATACACATTTTTAAACCATGAAATCTAGTCTAGCAACTTCCTTTTACAAATGAGGAGAAAAAGACCCAATGAGATACAAAGGTCTCCAGGATGTCATTTTTGTAAGGTGATGTTACTCAAGATCATCTTGTGAAAATCAGAAAATAAGATTATCCTACTTCATTAATGATATGTGCCTATACTGCAGAAACTGCTTTCATACATATTAATTTAACTGAGTATCAAAGGAGTCTGCAAAGTAAGCATTCTTCCTGTTCGCCAGATGAGGAAACTGTAGCTCAGAGTGGTTTAGTAACCTCCCCAATGCCACACAGCTTATCTGTGGCAGAACTGAGGCTGAGGTCTAATTTCCCTGTCTTTCCCCTAAAAACACTTTGCCTCTTCTTCCCTGGCTACTTCTGTTCCATTCTGGAATTAAAGACATGGTCTGAAGAGCTTCTTTCATGAAAAATAACTTTTGTAGAATGTTTTATAGTTTTCAAAGTACATTCTTACCAATGGTTGATAAATGAGGCTTTCCACCAGCTCAAATACAGCCTTCTATAATATTTTTCTGCAAGTTTCTATTTGGAAGGAAGAGGAACTTTCTTTTTTTTTTTTCTCATCCCTACCACCTAATAAACTAAAAGGTCATGCACGGCAAATAAGCAATGGGGAAGAAAAGGGACAGAGCAGAAATGCCCCGGTGGGAGGGCTCTGGCCTTGAAGGGAAACCACAGAAGCGTAGCTGGGCACCAGAACTCTGGGTTCCACACCTGGCATGATCCTTGTAGTCATCATGTGATCTTCAGTCTGCAATGCTTGCTTCCTGTTTCACTGGAAACTCCTTCCCCCTCAGTGGCCATGAACTCTGCCTCCCCAACTATGACTCAGATGGATAGTTCCTGCTCAGGGCCAAGGTCAACGCCTTCCCATGCTCATGAGAGTCTGTCTACTTTCATCTCCTCCAGAACATCACTCCCCTCTCCAATCCCCCCTCCCATCCCACCGTGGAACATTCCCTCTGCATAGGAACCTGTGTCATTTCTTCCATCCACAAAGTCCCTCCATAGACCCCCACTTCCTCTTCCAGCTATCACAGCATCTCCCTACCCACCTTTATAGAAAACCCTGGAGATGTCTTTCCTGAAGTCAAACAGCAACGAAGCCCAGACCCTTTGGTTTTAATTGTCCAAATCATTACAGGTGTCTTTTTTTTTTTTTTTAGCAATGTATTCATTGCTGAGTCAGAACTGTTTTGACCACTTACCCTCTTAACACTGTTCCCTGCCTGCTCTTCGATAAATGCTAAGTAAAACTGTAATTCTTCTTCACGTAGTATCTTGGGTTCGACGGATTGAAATTTCACATTCACAGTGATGTGGTTTGTAAAACCAACAATATCAAACTCTGGTGGGTCCAAACGCCCTGTTTAGAAAATGAAATAAGCCCCAACGTTAATCAGTAAATAGCATCACCATAATAACCACTGTCCTGATACAACCATACTTCTTTACAGCTCTCTTTTTGATTACCTGTGGCCCTCAAGGCATGGGTTATGTATATATTTTATTGGTGAAAAACTGAGAAGAATAAAAGTGAAGTGATTTGTTTACTATTACCACAAGAAATGGAGGACAGATTTTGGGGTGAAAGTCAGTATTTCACAATTTTCAGGTTGTATTTGAAACATAAGGGTGAAAATAACTTCTCATCTAATAATATAATATAATATAATAATAATACATAACCATTGCAGAAATATCAGAAAATACAAACAGGCAATTGTCTTTGAATGTGGTTAATCCTCTTTTGCATATGCAGTGTGTGGATAAAAACATACACATGTATAACAGCTGAACTAGTGTACACAGCCACCTAACTAAAATTAAACCATTCTTATACTGTTTTACATGGTGTATGTTTTCACTTATTTCATAAACATATTCAGTTCAGTTCAGTTCAGTTACTCAGTTATGTCCACCTCTTTGTGACCCTATGAACTGCAGCTCTCCAGGCCTCCAATTCCTCCAATTGTCCATCACCAATTCCCAGAGACCACCCAAACCCATGTCCATTGAGTTGGTGATGCCATCCAACCATCTCATCCTCTGTTGTGGCCTTCTCCTCCTGCCCTCAATCTTTCCCAGCATCAGGGTCTTTTCAAATGAGTCAGCTCTTCGCATCAGGTAGCCAAAGTATTGGAGTTTCAGCTTCAAAATCAGTCCTACCAAGTGAACACCCAGGACTGATCTCCTTTAGGATGGACTGGTTGGATCTCCTTGCAGTCCAAGGGACTCTGAAGAGTCTTCTCCAACACCACAGTTCAAAAGCATCAAATTCTTTGGCACTCAGCTTTCTTTATAGTCCAACTCTCACATCCATACATGACCACTGGAAAAACTATAGCCTTAACCAGACAGACCTTTTTGGCAAAGTAATGTCTCTGCTTTTTATTATGCTGTCTAGGTTGGCCATAACTTTCCTATTTACCTATGAGCTGGCAAACTAGGGCCTGTGGGTTAGATTTTGCACAGCCTGAAAGTTGAGAACGGTTTTTAGTTTTGAAAGGGTTGTGAACAAATTAAGGCTATGTGACAGAGACTATATATGGCCCAGAAAGGGCAAAGTTTTTTTCTCAGTCTTCAAAAGATTGATTCACTCTTTTAAACAATTAGATTGGCTCTAATTTTTCTGAATGGAATCTACATATCAGTGAGTATTAACAGAGCTCAGTCTTTGCATTTGGCTGTAATCATTTCTTTAGGACAAATTCTTAGAGGAATTTGGGATTAGAGAAGACCCAGGTTAAGGTTTTCAACACCTTCGGAAAGACTGTCAAGCTATATTCTCTGCATTTCTTCTAAGTTTGGGTATTTACCTACTTTTTATATTTACCATTTGAGTCTTGAAAAATAATATCTCATAACTATGTTAATATACATTTTTATGGTGTGTAGTCTGAGTACCATGTTCTATAAGTTGGGCTTTTCTTCCTTTTCTACGAGGACACGTACCCAAACACCCAATTCCACAATTCCGAGAATCTCTAAGTATCTAAGTTTGCTCCACGGCATTTGGCTATCATCACTTTGCTAAGCACAGATGTGTGTGTGTGCACGCCTGCCCCGCCTTTAACAGGGCTCCTTTCGCTGCTGAGTCACTCAGGTACGTCTGACTCTTCGGAACCCCGTGGACTGTAGCCCGCCAGGCTCCTCTGCCCATGGGATTCTCCAGGCAAGAATACAGGAGTGGGCTGCCATTTCCTTCCCCAGGGGATCTTCCCGAGCCAGGGATCAAACCCATGTCTCCTGCTTGGCAGGCAGATGCTTTACCACTGAGCTGCCTGCAAAGCCCTTTGCAAGATCAGGATACCAGAGACGTGATGGAGTCTGGTGGAGAGCCGCTGCCTGCTGCTCTGGAGCTGTTAACCCAAGGACCAGAAGGAGCCACCTCCCGTGGCTGGGAAAGAAGGAGCGAGAACACCCACTCCTGGGATCCAGGCTCCTCTGTGAGCACACACACCTGGGTGCTCACACGTGCCAGAGCTACTGGGATCTGATCTGGGGGAGGCGCTGCAGTATTAAGGAAAACACAGACCCCCAAAGTTATGACAGCTCAGACAAAGGCCTTTCTGAACCCTGCGCCCCACTTTCTGTCAGGCTGTGAAACCAAGCAGAAAGGAGCAACTACTATATATCAGAAGTGAGCACAGCGTTGTCAATCAACTATACTTTAATGAATAACAGCTTCAATAAAGAGTATACAGGCACAGAGAGCCCTTGTCTTCAAAGAACAGGTTATCGTCCCACTTTTTTGGAGAAGAAAATGGAGGCTCAGAGAAGCAAAGTAAGCACTCCAGGGTGACAGAGATAGGAGGTAGCGAGGCTGGGAGGTGAACCCAGCCCTGCGTCTAAAACGCCTTCACAGAACTTCTTGCTTTCTGGCAAAGCAAGTAATGGTGAACTTAGCGATGATGATGAAGAGAATAAACGAGATGAACTCACTGTCTGATTCCAGGAAGAAAGAGCCCATACAACTGACCAGCACTGTGTTCTCTCTGGATCCATCCACTCGGGAGATGTACGTGTCCGTCGTGTTTGCCCACACGTCTGTTAGGTCACAAAATGATCTTGTGATGTTTATACAGTCCTTGATGAGCTTCATATCTTCTGGTTTACTTCGAAAGGCAAAGAGATGGTCAAAAAAAACAAAACAAAAACGTTAGCCTGTATGTGATGAGGGTCCATTAACCCGAAGCCCTGCTTGCATATTCCTGTGTGGCTCTGTTCAAAGGTCCCTTGTGGGTTTTCTTTGTTTTCATTTTGAAATTTCTTTTTAAACATTTTATTTTGTATGGGAGCACAGCTGATTAACAATGCTATGATAGGTTCAGGTGGACAGCAAAGAGAAATGTCTCCGTGTTGTCACTGGCTCTCACCCCCTTATTTCAAATGGAACACCTTACCCCTCTCTCGATCCCTCTTTCCTGTCTTTATTTTCCTTCATACCATTTGCCCCCACCTGGCTTGTTATATCTTTGCTGACTGAGACCTCTGCCTACTTTCGGAATGTCTGTTCCAAGAAAACAGGGATCTGGGTTCCGAGTTTCACCCCCAGCATGTGGTAGGTGCTCAGTAAATATTTGCTGGGTGAATGAATAAGCAAATGTTGGGCGTTCATGGCAGAGGCCCCAGATCTCTCTAATTCTACAGGACAATCATGACTGCCCCTCCCTGAGACCCCTTCTTTCTCAGGCCGAGGATTGCATGGTCTGGTCCTAAGTCAGCCTATATGGTACCAACTCAGACATCTGCTCTCTTGAGCTTCAGAAAGGCAGATGGATGATATACGTGATTACCTAAGGCAGGGAGAAACTTACAGCATTAGTAGGTAGCAAAGAGAAACCCAATCCTAAAGGCAATCAACCCTGAATATTCATTGGAAGGAAGGCCTAAGGCTTAAGCTCCAGTACTTTGGTCAGCTGATGCGAGGAGCCAACTCATTGGAAAAGACCCTGATGCTGGCAAAGATTGAGGGCTAAAGGCGAAGAGGGCGGCAGAGGATGTTAGATAGCATCCAGCACTCAAAGGACTTGAGCAAAGTCTGGAAGATAGTGAAGGCCAGGAAAGCCTGGTATGTTGCAGTCCATGGGGTGGCAGAATTGGACATGACCTAGCGACTGAACAGCAACAAAGAGACACCCACCAGAGGTCCTTCAGCAGGTCAGACAGCAGCAGTAAGAGCAATAAAATGAACAACCAACAAAAAGGCACTCTGAGGATCAAAGTAAGGCTTAGGAGGGTGATTGCTGGATGTGGGAAAAAGAGAGCCAAAGAGGACACTTTCCATTAGGCCATGACTCCCTGCAGCCCCCCTGAGGAGGAGGATTAGCACAAAGAGGCTGAGTTCTGTGCCCCAGGGTCACAGCTGGTTAGTGACTAAGCCAGACTTTGGACCCGGGCCTGTCCTCATCTGGACCAGGTGGGTTTCTGATGTCCTGCGTGCCTTCCTGAGTAGAGAAAAGTAAACATAACCCATCAATTCGGTCCGCAGGTCTTTGGGCTTCTGTCCTCAGAACAATGCAGCACTTCTGATGCCCAGACTTACTGAACTAGGGAAGTAATTGTGAATAATTACGATAATTATTTTGCATCTGAGGCTTTGACCTGCAGAAACTGGCTTTGGTTCTAAGTACAAGTGTGTGAAAAATAACTTTGAGGTGCTCAAGAATTCAGTGTAATTAAAAATGGAGGAGTCTTTTGTCTTGGACTTTTAAAGCTCTGAATAAAACACTGAGATAGAGAGGTGGCTGAGTGAGGGGGAGAGACAGAGAAAAGCTCTATCACAAGTGAGGTCACCTCTTCCCCCCTCCCCACATAATAGAAACATGACATAATCAGCAAGGGAAAACCAGAATATTAAACCCACCTCATGATTGTGTACCATAGCGTATAGTGAGTTGGTACAACTGAACGGTTTTTTAATTCCCATGATAAGACTGACTGGAAATTTCGGAATCTCATCTTTAAAGTGCAAAATTCGTCTGAAAACTCTAAAGGGAACAGAAGTTAAAACAAAAAAAAAGATTGAAATCTGGAACCTAGCATTGTTATCTTGGTCATGGTTCAAACTGTCCCTTGGGATCTGAACTCCCATACTTCTAGCAGGGAAGCCCTGCCAGGAGCCCTGGGATCTTGGAAACCCACAGGAAATGATTTTGTTGAACACTAGAAATGAGCTAATACAAGTAATAAACTCAGCACCATGTAAACAGAATTTGGTGCTAGTGGTGTAAGTGGTTAAGTCGTGTCCGACTCTTGCAACCCCGTGGACTGTAGCCCACCAGGCTCCTCTGTCCATGGGATTTCCCATGAAAGACTCCTGGAGTGGATTACCATTTCCTTCTCCAAAGGATCTTCCCAATCCAGGAACTGAATCTGAGTCTCCTGCGCTATAGGCAGATTCTTTACTGACTGAGCTACAAGGGAAACCAGAATTCGGACTCACCCAATTATCACGGGCTCTCAGCGGCAATTTGGATCAAAATAATCCATATTATCCTGGGCCACGTCATGCTCTCAAGTCAATCCTCAACCCTTCCTCTGGTCCCCGCTACATAGCTCAGCCCATGGCAAGCTTTCCTTCCTCTGAATTTCTCACTGCTCTGTTTCCCATCACAGAGAGGAGGTGGAGAATGTGTGCCCAGATTGGATCTTTTCAGGCATTTCATCTCCATGCCTATGCTGGAGTAGCTTTGATTCATAGACCCATTTCACAGACTGTGAAACTGAGAAGTTGAGTTATGCAACTCAGCTGGGATGTGGCAGTGGCAAAGGAAACATTACAGGTACATTTGTCAAACTCTGCCTATACTGTTAAAATTTCAAAGAGCATCTTAGTTTCCTGTGGTTAAGACCTTTGCTTCTTGGTTGCCAAGTCTTCATCCCCCAGTGCTCATCACAAGGCTGGATACATATTTAACCCATAGTGAAGTTTTGTGGGAAGGTTTATATGTAGACAAGAAATTTAGTTTACAAAAATGTATTTTATCTTATCTGGTACCAGATAACAGGTGGAAAAATGTAAATTAAAGAAAAATGATTTCTGGAAGATTTTTTGTTTGGCACAGTCTGTCTCCTCATTCTTCTATTAGTGAGAATATTAAGAACTGGATATTTTTTAAGGGGCTTTCCTGGTACTCAATGGGAAAGAGCCCAGCTGCCAATGTAGGAGACCCTGGTTCAATTCCTGGGTTGGGAAGATCCCCTGGAGGAGGAAGTGGCAACCCACTCCAGTGTTCTTGCCTGGAGAATCCCATGGACAGAGGAGCCTGGTGGGCCACAGTCCATGAGGTCACAAAAGAATCGAACGTGACTGAGCGACTGAACAACAACCGCCACAACAATTCCTTTAAGGAGCTTAAAAATTAACTTTAGTGTTAATTTCTTATAATAGTTTTATGAAACAAATATGAAAATCAGAATTGGCTAAACTCTCCTTCTACAGAACAAGTATTTGAGAAAAAAGGTTCAAACAAAATGGCAACAGATCTGGAGTCAGAAACCCAATTTCCCACATTTTTTAACTTCTAAATGGTTGCTCCCCCACTCTCACCCTTACACAAAATTTTGTTAAGTCAAGAAAATCTCTTACCAGTCACCACATACGAAATACCAAACACGAGGCTGATGTGCACTGGGAAGAAGAAAAACATGTTAGAAAAGCAAACAACTCTTTTTCCAGGCTCAATTTATGACTGTTGCTCTGAGTCTGGCATTCTTCCACACACATGTATTAATACTGGACTAAGACTTTCTTGTATTGAAGAAAAAGGGTCATGTAAATGGTTCTGGGCTTCCCAGGTGGTAAAGAATCCGCCTGCCAATGCAAGATACATAGGAGACTTGGGTTTGATCCTTGGGTTGGGAAGATCCCCTGGAGTAGGAAATGGCACCCCACTCCAGTATTCTTGCCTAGAAAATTCCATGGACAGAGGAGCCTGGCGGATTATAGTCCATGGGGGTCACAGAGTTGGATATTACTGAATGACTGAGCACGTAAAATGATTCTTAGAGAGTTGATGGTATCAGCAGTGCATCTTCCAAGGATGTTTTGTCCTGAGTGGATCCAAAATAAGATGTTTGGGAACTGGTACTAGTAATGAGGGTTGGCTGGTTGGGGAACCGTCCTGAGAAGAAGTCATCCATCTGGAACAATTCTCAGAATGTAAACAAGCATGTTGCTAATTTTAAAACTTCCGAGGCAAAGATATTTACCGAAGTTGGTGGAGGGAGACAGGTCTTGGTGATGGGAAGGGGGGATTCTCCTTTGTATTCTGACATCACCACAACTTGGGAGTGGGAGGGCGGGACTGACATTTTTTAGTAGGTGAGGACCAAGGCTGGCATATAGCCCCCAGTGCATGACATTGCTTGGGGAAGAAGTGCCCCAACCATGGATCCCTTACTGATTAAACTGTGGAACATATGACACAGTGATACTGAAATAGAACCAAAAGAAAGGTAAAGAGAAGGCACAAATGAAAAAAAAAGTGATAATTAAGTGAAATGTGGAAACTAAAGTTCATGGGTGACATTTTGGTTTTGTGATGAGGAGGGAGATAGGAGTCTGGCTGTTGTTTTCCGTTGTTTAGTCATTAAGTCGTGCCCGACTTTTTGTGACCCCATGGAATGTAGCCTGCCAGGTTCCTCTGTCCATGGGATCTTCCAGGCAAGAAAACTGGAGTGGGTTGCCATATCCTTCTCCAGGGGATCTATCCCAGGTGAAATCTTTTGGAGGAGTTTGAGTTGTTGTAAATATGTTCTCCTGATCTGTTATCTCATTATTACCATTTGTTGAATAGGAAAACATTTAATTTTCACAGAAGACTTGTTTTGGTCATGATGTGTGCTTTATAAACCTTAAGAAATCTTTCTTTACACTTAGGATACATAGATATCCTCCTACAGTTTGCTCCACCCAGGGATCAAACCCAGGTCACCTGCACTGGCAGGCAGATTCTTTACCATTGAGCTGCCAGGGAAGTCCTAGGGGTCTGGCCTCTTTCCAGATGTAGGAATGGAGTGATAAACTCCACCCTGGATTAGAATAAGAGTATTAAGGGAAATTCCTCTTCAAATTACAATGAAGCTAGCTCCCTTCATCAATGAGCCTCAAGTCTATGATTATTTGGTTGTTTTCCTAAAACACCAGTAGAACAGAAACCCATTGTAAATCAAACCATCAACACAGGATTCCTATCTACGTTCCACTTGACTCTTGACATTGGGCAGCTCACACTGTGTCCTCAGGCCTGGGAAATCAACTGGCTACTTCCTAATAGGGTCCAGGTAGATGGGTCCTGGTGAGAAAAAGTAACACTCACCCATGGGATACAAATTCAGTGGTCCAATCGCTGACACATTCTGGCTCAAAAGCATTTTTGTTATTTTATGTGTCCTTTCTTTACTTTCACATCTGAAAAGAAATCAATATTAGGTAATCAGAATTCTGAGGTATCTAATTAAACTGGAAAGACAACAAAGACAATCTGTGTGCAGGTCAAGAAGCAACAGTTAGAAATGGACAGGGAACAACAGACTGGTTCCAAATCAGGAAAGGAGTACATCAAGGCTGTATATTGTCACCCTGCTTATTTAACTTATATGCAGAGCACATCATGAGAAATGCTGGGCTGGATGAAGCACAAGCTAGAATCAAGATTGCTGGGAGGAATATTAATAACCTCAGATATGCAGATGGCACCACCCTCATGACAGAAAGTGAAGAAGGACTAAAGAGCCTCTTGATGAAAGTAAAAGAGGACAGTGAAAAAGTAGGCTTAAAACTGCAAATAGAACTGCCATATGACCCAGCAATCCCACTGCTGGGCATATACACCGAGGAAACCAGAATTGAAAGAGCCACGTGTATCCCAATGTTCATCGCCGCATTGTTTACAATAGCCAGGACATGGAAGCAACCTAGATGCCCATCAACTGACGAATGGATAAGAAAGCTGTGGTACATATACACAATGGAATGTTACTCAGCATTAAAAAAGAATTCATTTGAAGCAGTTCTACTCAGGTGGACGGAACTGGAGCCTATTATCCAGAGTGAAGTAAGCCAGAAGGAAAAACAACAGTACAGTATACTAACGCATATATATGGAATTTAGAAAGATGGTAACGAGAACTCTGCATGCAAGACGGCAAAAGAAACACAGATGTATAGAACAGACTTGTGGACTCTGTGGAGGAGGGCAAGGGTGGGATGATATGGGAGAATGGCATTGAAACATGTTAATTATCATATGTGAAATCAATCGCCAGCCCAGGGCTGATGCTCCAGGCTGGTGCACCGAGATGACCCAGGGGGAGGGAATCGGGAGGGAGGAGGGAGGGGGGTTCTGGAGGGGGAGCATATGTAAACCCATGGCAGTTTCATGTCAATGTATGGCAAAACCAACACAATAAAGTAAAGAAAATTAAAAAAAAAAAAACCTCAACATTCAGAAAACTAAGATCATGACATCTGGTCCCATCACTTCATGGCAAATAGATGGGGAAACAATGGAAACAGTGGCAGTGATTTTTTTGGCTCCAAAATCACTGCAGATGGTGACTGCAGCCATGAAATTAAAAGATGCTTGCTTCTTGGAAGAAAAGCTATGACCAACCTAGACAGCATATTGAAAAGCAGAGACATTACTTTGCTGACAAAGGTCTGTCTAGTTAAAGGTTTGATTTTCCCAGTAGTCATGTATGGATGTGAGAGTTGGACCATGAAGAAAGCTGAGCACCAAAGAATTAAACTGTGGTGCTGGAGAAGACTCTTGAGAGTCCCTTGGACTGCAAGGAGATCCAACCAGTCCATCCTAAAGGAGATCAGTCCTGGGTGTTCACTGGAAGGACTGATGCTGAGGCTGAAACGCCAATACTTTGGCCACCTGATGTGAAGAACATGTATGAGTGACTGAACTGAATTGGGTCTCAGCTGTGGCATGTGGGATCTGTTTCGTTGCAGCGCACAGACTCTCTAATTGTGTCCCTCGGGTTCAGTAGTTGAGGTGTGTGGGCTTAGTTGCCCCATGGCCTGTGAGATCTTAGTTCCCTGAGCAGGGGTTTTAACTGCATCCCCTGAATTGCAAGGCAGATTCTTAACCACTGGGCCAATAGGGAAGTCCCCAGCAGGAAATTCCTGATTCCAGGTTTCCTCTCTGCCCTTCTGGAAGCTGGATCATTCACCCCATTTACACAAGGAGTTTTATCTCAGCTTGTGGGACCAATAGTCATTTGGTTCCAAAAATTTAAATATACAAAAAAGAAAATTTTGAAGTGTCTTGCTTCCTTCGGAAAACTATTTTGATTTTTTTGGCTAATCCTTCAGAATATCTTCATACATGCTGTTGTTCAGTCGCCTGGTCATGTCCAGCTCTTTGAGACCCCATGGACGGCAGCACACCAGGCCTTCCTGTCCCTCACCATCTCCTGGAGTTTGCCAAGTTCATGTTCACCTTCATGCAAAAGCAAAACCAAAAATGTATTCTTATTCCTCCCACCCTTATTTTTCCAAACACAGAGATAGCAGGTAATGCTACTGGTAGAGAAACTGTTTGCCAATGTAGGAGACACAAGAGGGATCTTCTTGACCCAGGGGTCGAAGAGGGCATGGCAACCCACTCCGGTATTCTTACCTGGAAAACCATGGACAGAGGAGCCTGGTGGGCTACAGTCCATGGGGTCAGAGTCGGACACAACTGAAGCGACTTAGTATATACATAACAGATACATTCCCTGTCTAGTTCCTGCTTTTTCCACTTAAAAATAAATTTGGGAGCTCTTTCTACATCAGCACCAAAGAGAATTTCTATTTTTTTTAAATAGTTACATATAGTCTACTCTGCGGACATACCGTGATTTATATGACCAGTCCCCACAAAGAACATTTGAGTGACTTCCAACTGTTTCTGCAATGGATTCTCTTGAAAATGCCTCATTCTGAGCATGTCAAGTCTAAGTGTGAGCAAGCTTCCCAGAAATAGGACTGCTAGGCCAAAGGGGGTTCCATTAGGGTCCCAGCGGGTAAGAGCACATTCAATTCTGGCTAAGTTGAAGAAGATTTTCATCAAGGGACTGTTTAATACAAATGTGTGAGCTGGCTACAGCCCAACCGCAAGGACGAGCGTAGCATCTGAAAGTAACAGCAGTGAGGGCTGTCATCATCGTGGGCTTGAGGTACAGAGGGAATGTCCCAAGCCTGGAATTTGAAAGGAGAGAATCCAGCAGGAGGGGCACAAATATTCCTCGCTGTCTTCCTTCTCTTCTCTTGGGGCTCTCCATTGGCTGACTCCAATCAAAGCCATAGGACAAGGTGGCTGGTGGCTGTACCCATACAAGACGGGATCCCAGGGCACAGTAAAAGATGGGGTAGGTGGAAGCTTGGTTTGCAGGGGCAGACAGAAGAGACCAGGCCCAAAGGGGTCCTGTGTGTCTTTTTTTTTTTTTCTTTTTTGACTTCACTAAATGTGAGGCTTGTGTGATCTTAGTTCCCTGATCAGGGATAGAACCCTGGTCCTCTGAGATGAAAGCCTCTCTGCAATGAAAGCACAGAATCTTAACCACTAGACCACCAGGGACATCCTTGCATTTGTAATTTTGATAGAGACAGCCACACTCTCGCCCTTGTGGCTATAGTGGTTTACACAACCTCTTGTAATATGTGAGAATTTCTGCTTCTCCACAAAGGAAGAGCTTGTAGGGAATGATAATGATAAATAATGATTATGATAATGATAACCATCAAGCTCTTGGATTTCTGAAAATCATATTCATATATGCAAAGTTGTCTTCAGACACATATTAATTCTGTATTTCTTTTCTTCTGAGTAAGACCGAGCATATATGGCAGAGATATTTCCTCTCTAGTTAAGTGTCTTTGTCTTTTTTTCTATTGAGTCTTTGATTTTTTTTTTAAATTGGTTCTTAAAACATTTTTATTGGAATATAGTTGCTTTACAATGCTGTGTTAGTTTCTGCTGTAAAGTGAATCAGTTATACATATACATATATCCCCTTTTTTAAAGATTTCTTTCTTCACATCGGTTTGAAGGAACTTTTTAAGTATGAGGCAAACTGGCCCTTTGTGATATGAGTCACATCTTTTTTCTCTGCTGTTGTCACTTGTCCTTTAATTTATTTGCCTGTGTGGCTTTTTTTCTTTTTTAACGGAAACTTCTGAGCTTTTAGACTTAAAGGCATTTTCTTTCTTAGCATCTGCATTTTGAGTTAGAAAGTCTTCTTCATTCCAAGGTGAGAAAGGAAGTCTTGAAACATTTTACAGCGCCACCAGTCGGTCTCATTCCTTCTCTCCCCCAAATCTCTATCTCCATCCAAACTACCGGGTGTTCTCCTGTACCCGCAAACACTGGGGTAGCACCAAACTCCAAGTCAAAGTGAAAAATGACCACCAAGTAGCAGAGGTGAATTCAAGCTAAGAACGCATTAAAAAAAATTCCTTTGATTATCACTCTATCAAGCCAAAAGGTTCCAAGTCAAAATTGCCACCTACCACTCATGAGCTATCTGGACACCTCAACTTTGTCCATAACATGTGTGAGCTTGGTCGTGTCTGACTCTTCACAACCTCCTGGACTGTAGCCCGCCAGGCTCCTCTGTCCATGAGATTTTCCAGGCAAGAATACTGGAATGGGTTGCCATTTCCTCCTCCAGGAGAATCTTCCCAACGCAGGGATGGAACCTACGACCCCTGTATCTCCTGCACTGGTGGGCAGATTCTTTACCACTAAGCCACCTGCGATGTGTACCATCATTAGAACATCCAGAGATGTCTTTACGACATGAGATGCTATCTGCCATCATCACTCCTCAGCAGAGGGCCTGCCTGGTCGTGGACGTTCTCTAGATGCTGGAAGCAACATGACTGTGTAATACCATCTTGGGGGTGACTCCCTTCTACCTGACCACTTGTCCTGTGGCCTCTGGTCTCTTGTTTTGTTCTGATGGTGGCACATTTTTTTTCGCCTTTGTTCTGCCTCTGCTGAACCTTCCCTCTCCTCAGCAGCTGAAAGTACACACACACAACTACACAACTAGAATCCCTCTCTCCTGCTCTGGGCCACAGGATGTTGCCTCCCTTTCTTTGTTCCTGGTGACTCACACTCCACTTCCAATCAGATTTATGGTAGCAGATTCTTGCTTGTTTGGAAAAATTTCCCGTCTTGGCATCCCGCCTGGAACTGTTCATGAAGCTCTTTAAAACTCTCCCTGACTCCAAGCAGCTCAGCCTTCCTAAAGCTCTGGTTACACTCATCTCTGCAGCCAGAGCCAGTTTCAGTCACCCCCAGGGGCCCTGCACACAAGAAGTGTCCCACTCATGGTTTATTGCTCTCCTGCGGTCATCGTGAAATTCTTAATTGTTTTATCTTTGAACTTGTGTTTTTTAGTGAAGTCTGATGGGACAAAATAGGAGATCAATTCACAGTTGGGTCTTGCTCCCCCAACCCCTGCAGGATGGAGACCTGACCTGGCCCCTCTCTCTACACCTCGTGACTGCCTGATGTTCTTTTTTGTGGGGGCAACAGCTGGGTCACAGGGTGGGAGAGCGATCATGGTGCATCGATGCCCTCCTGGCATGTGTGCAGGGAAGCTGGGCCAGGCAGAGTGGAAGCTTGCCTAGTGGGTGGCTACATGGTCTGGCGGGAGTTAAATGTCAAGGTCAGTCTTGATCGGGGTACATAGCAGGGCCAGGAGCAGAGGTTTAAAGACCCTTCACCGTCCGTCAGCATGCTACGAATTGGGGTGGCAGATCCTTGGAAAGGGGAGACTCTCAGGGTTTGCCTTTTCCAGAGTCCATCTCAGGCTGGTGGCTAGCAGTTGAGGGTTGTGGGCAGCCTTCAAGTTCAAGTGCATGTGTGCCCAGGGTTGCCAGGGCAGAAGAGTCTCTGGCACCTGTGGGCAGTGGCACGGGCCCTGGCTGTGTGCCCATGGGAACCCTCTCTTCCACTTTGTTCCCCTCCTGAGTCTGGGCTTGAGTTTACTGCTTCCACCTTCTTCCAGGAATTCTCCCAAGATGTGTTAGGAAATGCAATCCCTGTATTATAATTTGGTGATTCACCATCGGGCTTAAATGCTTTTATATTTGCATTTAGATCTGGTTTCAATTCAGTGACTCAGTCGTGTCTGACTCTTTGAAACCCCATAAACAGCAGCTCGCCAGCCCTCCCTGTCCATCACCAATCCTGGAGTTTACTCAAACTCATGTCCAGCAAGTTGGTGATGCTATCCAACCATCTCATCTTTTGTCGTCCCCTTCTCCTTCTTCCTTCAACCTTTCCCAGCATCAGGGTCTTTTCAAATGAGTCAGTTCTTCGCATCAGGTGGCCAAAGTATTGGAGTTTCAGCTTCAACATCAGTCCTTCCAATGAATACCCAAGACTGATCTCCTTTAGGATGGACTGGTTGGATCTCCTTGCAGTCCAAGGGACTCTCGAGAGTCTTCTCCAACACCACAGTTCAAGTGGCCAGCACAAATGTCTCGCTCTGAACTCTGAACCACAAATCACACCTGCTCTGAATCTCCTATCTCCACCATCCCCTCTCCCTTTCTCCCTCCCCCAACAATCCTTGTCACTGATACCCAGACAAGCACTACTAATTTTCAAGGCCCAGCTCAAATGGATGCTACTGTGGCAAAGTGACTCTTCTCTGAGTTGCAGCTCCTCTTAACAAACACAGAGAGACAGACAACCCTCACAGAACTTCCTGCCTCCTGTTCTGGTAGAGAGCAGAACTGTGTCGTTTCTTCTATCTGGCACAGCCTGTCACCTGGCACATCTTTGCTCATCAGTGAGTGAATAGATTCAGAAAAGCTCTACAAATAAAATGACATATATTTTTCCCCCTGGAAATTTAAAAAAAATACAAAAAAGCACAAAGAAGAAAGAAACAATCATCTTTATTTTTACTGCCAAACATCAACCATTGTTAATGTCTTGGCATATTTGTTTCTGGTTTATTTCTTGTTTTGATAAGAATAGTTCAACTCGCTCATTAAAGAAAATAAAAATAAGGCATGAAAATAAAATCTCAGCATCCCGATAGTTCCATCATTAACATTAATGAACAACATAGTCCCAGAGATCTTTCTATGTACACACACACACACACACACACACATACACAGGATATTTTTGTCTAAATTTAATTTTACTTGGAAAAAAACTGAAGCAAAGGCAGAAAAATTGCTTACATTTCAATTATTTCCAGAAGAAAGAATAACTCCCTAAAATATCCCTTCAAAGTTAAAAAAATTACAAAGATGTTGGAAGCTGGAATCCGATACTCACAGCACTAACTATTTGTCTCTGTTTACTGATCCACACCTTCAAAGATGAGAACTATAGGGCCTACTCTCATATTTCCTTCCATCTTCCTCTCCCGCCCCTACTGATTACTTTTTCTTTTTGTGTGTGTGCCCAGATTTATATAATAATCACATTTTATTCCACAATTTCCAAAGATGTTTTATATTAATTCCACATTTAAGTAAATACTCACCAACAGTCCTTTTCTTTTTTTTGGCTGTGCTGGGTCTTCATGATGGCACTTGGACTCTATTGTGTTAGCAGTCCTTTATATCGTGAGTTCTCGAAGCCTGACTTTTTTACTTTGACTTCTCTCCTTATTTACTGTTTGCTGGATTTTATTCTTCCATAAGGGCTTATGGGTGCTGAATTTCCTTTGTTCTTTCATATTTGAGGAAGCCCCTTTCTGTTGACTTTCAACCTGAATGACATCTTCTAGCTAGATGACACACCCTCTTGGGAAAAAGTTTCTTTCCCTAGAACTTTTCCTTTAGAACCACTGTCCTCTGGCATCTAGCACAGCCCTGGAGACGTCTGAGAGCAGCTTGATGTGGTTTTTCTCTCCTTTATCTCCTCTTTTTTCAATTCCTAAATAATAATAATCCTTTTCCTTTTAATTTAAACTATCAAAGATACTATGTTATTAAGCATTCCTATATGAAAATTTCCTAAAATGTCATGCTCTTTTGGCCTATAGACCATTTTTTCTTCATTTCAATAAAATTTATCTTATTTTTACTAGCATTTTCTGTCCCATTTGTTGGTTTCACTATGTCAGGAAACTCAAGTATCCTAATGTCTGACTGTGCTTTATCTGTCTTCCACATTGGATTCTTAATAAATGAAATCTTAATAAATTCATCTTTGCCTCTGAATTTTTTGGGCTTAAGAGCCTTTCCTCTGTTAAAATATTTTTATTTTCAGCAGAATCTATTCTATTCTTCTCTCTTATTTCTTCTGTAATGATGTTTCCATGATCTTCAGTGTATTCTTGCAAGTCTGCAATCTTTTCATCTCAACTAAAATTTTTTCTTACCTTTGAATTTGTTTTATTGAATTCATATTTTTAAATCAATTTTTGAAGGATCTAAAGCTATTATTGTGGTTCAGACAGTAAAGAATTTGTCTGCAAAGCAGGAGACCTGAGTTTGATCCCTGGGTTGGGAAGATTCCCCTGGAGTAGGACATGGCAACCCACTCCAGTATTCTTGCCTGGAGAATCCCATGGACAGAGGAGCCTGGTGGGTTTTAGTCTGTGGGGTTGTAGAAGAGTCAGATACAACTAAGCAACTAAACAACAACAACAGCAAAAAGTTATTGTAAAGAATGGCCTTCTGTCCCAAAAGTAATATTTTCTGTTTAGTAAGATTTCTGCAAGCTATCACTGGTGGCTCAGGTGGTAAAGAATCTGCCTGCAGTGCATGAGACAGGGGTTTGATCCCCAGGTCAGGAAGATCCCCCGGAGAAGGGAATGGCTACCCACTCCAGTATTCTTGCCTGGGGAATCCCATGGACAGAGGAGCCTAGTGGGCTAGAGTCCCTGGGGTCACAAAGAGTCAGACACAACTGAGTGACTAACCCTGCAAGCTATCATGTTCTTTCCTTTCTTCTTTCCCCCCACCATTTCTGCTTACCTTGTTCATATTTCGATTCCTTTGTCTCCAGCGATTGTGATACAGTGGGGTGAAATGCTGACCTCCTTTTAAAAACTGTGCCTGATTACAGTTTCTTCTGTGAAGACTGGGCAGTTTCTCTAGCCCAAAACATGTACTGGGATGTGGGTTTGCCTATCAAGGAAGTATAGTCTGGGCTCTGCTTCCTCCTGGAACACCTGGTTAAATGTCCTGCAGGTAGGGTCCAGGAGGGGTGGGTCAACCGTGGGGTCTTTGTGGGGTCCCCTGACTCTGGTGCTGGCTTCTCCTGTCCTGCGCCCCCTCCCACCAGTATATTTCCCTCCCATCCCGAGCAGAAATCACCTACTGCTCCTTTGTCCGAAAAGGGAACATGCTAAGTCATGCTAAAACCCACGGCTTCGTCATTTCTTATTTATTAGGGAGCACTTTTAGGATTTTTGTGGATTCCTTCCCATTTTTTTCTGGTGGTCGGGTACACTCAAATTTTAAACATACTTTAAGACACCTCAGAATTAAAACAACAGTGTTTCAGAATAACAGGGCTTAAGAATAACTCTCCCATGTACCAGTTTGTTAAACCCTGGCTAGTGGAGATACTGAATGAATTCATTTCCCTGCTGGTTCTTGAAAAGATTCTCAATCACTCTGAATTATTCCCTACCCAACATCTATCTGTATCTCTCTCTCCCTCTCTCTTTCCCTCTTTTGTGTTCTCCTTACTCCATTTCTTACCACCCTTACTGCTCTCCCAGCAAACTGTTTTCATTTATTCTTCCTGAACTGCACACCACCAGTTTCATTCTTTGAAGCAATGAAAACTCCTCAGGGAAAAGTATCATCAAGCTCTGCCAAGGGATCCTATCTCACAAATTATAAAACTCACACTTCTTTCTGACATCTGAACATCTGTGAAATCAGGGTGCCCTGTATGGTGGCATGACATACCATAATTGACAGTGGTTTTTCGTACCCAGTGACACAAAAGTTTTTAAAGTACACCCTACATCCATCATTGTATCTTACTTTTGGTAAAATATGATTGCCCATCAAAGAACATATATGCTTCAAAACTCTACAATAGATCGAAGGTTTGTAAATGTCACAGGAAGTCCAACATGCTCTGTGTATGCAAGTGGAGGAGGATGGAAAATACATTTTAATAAGTTTCAGTTTCAAGACAGTACCTCCAGGCAATGATTCTTCATCTATTTTTTTTTTAAGATAAATTACCAGGTGTCAAATTTCAAGAACCAAATCTCAGGCAGATTGTCTTTAAGTTTGAAATAAATAGATGAGAAACATTAGAAGAAATACAGGTAAGGATAAAAGAGTCACGCAGATTTTTGATGATCCAACGTTGAAAAGCAACTCATGAACTAGAGAATTCAGAAGTTCACTTTCTGCCACAAAGGGGTCAAATCTTATCAACTAACGCACACTGATAAGGTTTTCTTTAGAGCAAATTTTGCTACGGTCTTGCTTTCACCCCTGTCCTCTCCAAGTCAGGACAGCAGGAGGCGGGTACTTTGAAACCTGGCCAAGATGCGGGCCAGGTGGAAGCCCAGTTGGCCTCGGGGTCAGTTTGCATGAGACCAGGAGCGGGCAGGGGGACTGGGACTCCAGGACTCTCGCAGCACTTGCCTCCGCAGCTCCTACCTCGTTCCACTCAGTTGCTAAGATTTTTTTTTTTTTTTTGCCAAACAAAAGCAAGGAGATCAAGCAAATATTAAAAGAGAAAGAGAAAGAGGCACAGAGAAGGGATAGCTAGAGTTCCTCAAAGCCATCGTTCGCTCAGCTAAGTGGGTTAATGGATCCAACTCGTAACTGGGTTTAACTGGTTCCATCGGTCAGAGTCGAAATGTTAAGCGTCGACTCGCACCCAGACCCTCACTCCCTCCCGACGCCGGACGCGGGTCCACTCCTGTCTCCGCGACGCTGTCCCATGGCCCTGTCCCCACTTCAGCCTCCAAGCGATGGGTCTGTAAGGACCATCCCGCTCCGGTGGCCCCTCCGTACCCCTCTCCGGCGCGGGGACAAACTATGCCTAACCTTGTGTTCTGCTGGAGGGTGGACGGAAGACCCCGAACCGGAGACCCTAGCCAGTAACCCAGTTTTGCAGGGCGCTGTGGACCCTAAGGAATCTGACTCTCTCCTCGAAGCGGCCAGGGCCCTTGCGGGGTCAGGTGCGGGGCGGGGGGCTGCAGGGCTGAATGTATAAACAGGGGGTCCCTGGGGGGTCCGTGGGGGGCGATGAACGGAGGACGCCCGGACAGGGCCGAGGGCCGCGCGGCCGTAGGGGACAGTCAGTGGACGCTCCCCAGGGACCCTCCAGGGCCGCGGGGTGCTAGGAGAGGGGGCGCCCCCGGGCAGGGGTGCGGCGACGCGCGCGGCAAAACCCTGCGTTCCGGGGCGCAGGCGGGAGGAGGAGTCCCCGGGCAGAGACTTAGAGGGGGATTCCGGGAAACGGCGGTGCAGAGATGGCGTCGCCCGGTGCCCTCCCCACAGTACCCCGCCCCGCGATCCCCACCGCCCCTGCCGGCCTGCGTTACCTTGGCAGGGTGGCCTCGCCGCTGCCCTCGGGGTGCCAGCCTCAGGCCCACCCGCTCCAGCCGGACTCCACCGCCGTCCCCCCGCACGCCGGCTCGGCGCTCGCGACCCCGATGCGGGCTGCTCTTGGCCCCTTCGGCAGGGACGGCCGGCGCGGGGTAAAGGCGAGCAGTGGTGACCCGCAGTCTCCGCACCCGGGGCGCCCCGGATGGATCTCGGGGTCTCCGCCCAGAAAGGTGGAGCAAGTCTCTGGCGTTGGTGCGCGCGCCCGGCTGCTTTCGGATAGCGTGCGGGCGGGGCCACCAGAGCTTATAATTTACCCACGTGTACACCCTGGGGACAGAACGATCTCTGTTCCCTTCCAAGGCAAACCGTTCAACATCACGGTTATCCAAGTCTATGCCCCGACCAGTAATGCTGAAGCAGCTCAAGTTGAACGGTCCTATGAAGACCTAGGAGACCTTCTAGAACTAACACCCCCAAAAGATGTCTTTTTCATCACAGGGGACTGGAATGCAAAAGTAGGAAGTCAAGAGATACCTGGAGTAACAGGCATTTTTGGCCTTGCAGTACAGAATGAAGCAGGGCAAAGGCTAACAGTTTTTCCAAGAGAACACACTGGTCATAGCAGACACCCTCTTCCAACAACACAAGAGAAGACTCTACACATGGACATCACCAGATGGTCAATATCAAAATCAAATTGATAATATTCTTTGCAACCAAAGATGGAGAAGCTCTATACAGTCAGCAAAAACAGGATCAGGAGCTCAGATCATGAACTTTTTATTGCCAAATTCAGACTTACGTTGAAGAAACTAGGGAAAACCACTGGACAATTCAGGTATGACCTAAATCAAATCCCTGACAATTATCCAGTGGAAGTGATGAATAGATTCAAGGCATTAGATCTGATAGACAGAGTGCCTGAAGAACTATAGATGGAGGTTCGTGACATTGTACAGGAGGCAGGGATCAAGACCATCCCCAAGAAAAAGAAATGCAAAAAAGCAAAATGGCTGTCTGAGGAGGCCTTACAAATAACTGAGAAAAGAAGAGTAGGTAAAGGCAAAGGAGAAAAGGAAAGATACCCATTTGAATGCAGAGTTCCAAAGAATAGCAAGGAGAGATAAGAAAGCCTTCCTCAGTGATCAATGCAAAGAAATAGAGGAAAACAATAGAATGGGAAAGACTAGAGATCTCTTCAAGAAAATTAGAGATACCAAGGGAACATTTCATGCAAAGATGGGCACAATAAAGGACAGAAATGGTATGGACCTAACAGAAGCAGAAAAGATTAAGAAGAGGTGGCAAGAATACACAGAAGAACTGTACAAAAAAGATCTTGATGACCCAGATAACCACAATGGTGTGATCATTCACCTAGAGCCAGACATCCTGGAATGTGAAGTCAAGTGGGCCCTAGGAAGCATCACTGCGAACAAAGCTAGTGGAGGTGATGGAATTCCAGTTGAGCTATTTCAAATCCTAAAAGATGATGCTGTGAAAGTGCTGGACTCAATTTGCCAGCAAATTTGGAAAACTCAGCAGTGGCCACAGGACTGGAAGAGGTCAGTTTTCATTCCAATCCCAAAGAAAGACAATGCCAAAGAATGTTCAAACTACCTCACGATTGCCCTCATCTTGCCATCTATGGTGTTGCACAGAATTGGACATGACTGAAGCGACTTAGCAGCAGCAGCAGCAGCAGCAGCACATGCTAGCAAATTAATGCTAAAATTCTCCAAGCCAGGCTTCAACAGTACGTGAACTTCCTGAACTGAACTGAACACTCTGGGATGGCTCAGCCATAAAAAATCCACCTGCAACGCAGGAGCCACAGGAAACTTTCAATCCTTGTGTCTGAAAGATCCCCTGGAGGAGGAAATGGCAACTCACTCCAGTATTCTCATCTGGAGAATCCAACGGATAGAAGAGCCTGTCAGGCTATGGTCCAGAGGGTCGCAAAGAGTCAGACATGACTGAAGAGACTTAACATGCAGGCACACTTTATTAAGACCACACCTTCTAACCCCCTCCCCTGCCCAAGTAAGCTCTATAGGGAAAGTTCAGTTCAGTCACTCAGTCGTGTCCAACTCTTTGAGACCCCATGGACTACAGCACACCAGGCTTCCTTGTCTATCACCTCCTGGAGCTTGCTCAAACTATTGTCCATCAAATCAGTGATGCCATCCAATCATCTCATCCTCTGCCATTCCCTTATCCTCCTGCCTTCAATCTTTCCCAGCATTAGGGTCTTTTCCAAAGAGTCAGTTCTTCACATCAGGTTGGCCCGAAGTATTGGAGCTTCAGCTTCGGCATCAGTCCTTCCAAAGAATATTCCCTTTAGGATTGACTGGTTTGATCTCCTTGCAATCCAAGGGGTCTCTCAAGAGTTTCCTGCAACACCATAGTTCAAAACCATCAATTCTTTGTTGCTCAGCTTTCTTTATAGTCCAGTTCTCACATCCATACATGACCACTGGAAAACCATAGCTTTGATTAGATGGAACTTTGTTGGCAAAGTAATGTCTCGGCTTCTTAAAATGCTATCTAGGTGGGTCACAGCTTTTCTTCCAAGGAGCAAGTGTCTTTTAATTTCATGGCTGCAGTCACCATCTGCAGTGATTTTGGAGCTTAAAAAAAGAGACAATGATTTCGGCAGTTGTATCCTCAGGGGCTAAGACAGCTCCTGGCACTTAGAACAATGCACTCGATTTAATCCATTCAATAAAAATGTGTTGAGTGAATGAATAAAAGAGTGAACAGTGAATAAAAGAGGGAATGAATTCTCTCCTGCACTCCTCCCCCACAAAGTTCTACAAAACTTCTCAGATCATAATTTTCCAATCAATAAAACAGGGATAAAAATACCATTGAGTTGTAAAGGCTTGGTATAGTTCCAGGCTCAAGCAGTCCTGTGAATACATTGTAAATATTGGCTCCCCATTCTCTGTGGGTCTTACGCCTTGACTTCTGGTTGCCTTTCAAAATGTGATGCTAGAGAAGACTCTTGAGAGTCCCTTGGACAGCAAGGAGATCAAACCAGTCAATCCTAAAGGGAATCAACCCTCAATATTCATTGGAAGAACTGATGCTGAAGCTGAAGCTCCAATACTTTAGCCACCTGATGCAAAGAACTGACTCACTGGAAAAGACTCTGATGCTGGGAAAGATTGAGGGCAGGAAGAGAAGGGGGCAACAGAGGATGAGGTGGTTGGGTAGCATCACTGACTAACTGACATGAGTTTGAGCAAACTCAGGGAGGTAGTAAAGGACAGGGAAGCCTGGTGTGCTGCAGTTAATGGCATTGCAAAGAGTCAGACAAGACTTAGTGGCTGAACAACCACTGATCCATGTGTTTGGGGGCAGATAGAGGCAAGGCAGTCCCTCATTATTTTGTTTACCTATTTTTTATATCCTGTCAATTTCCAAATTAGACTATGAGGTAACTTACAATAAAACACACATATATTTTAAACATTAAAGCTACTGAAATATAAATGTTTAAATCCTTTTGAAAGAGAAGGGAAAAATAAACTTACTATATCCGTTATTCTAATTGAGCATTCAGTTTCACTTTCAGCTTTCTAACAGGTGTGTTTCATACTTTTTGTAGATAATAAAAAGGAAATTTTTCATCCATCAAATTAACTAACATTTGCTAATGCCTCTCCATATGGAAGGAACAGAGATGATCATAAGAGGATGTCAGAGTGCTTCATAAGTTACCCTTAGTCTTCAGGAGAAGCAGAATTCCCACCAGCTGCATAAAACCTTTCAGGTGTTATGAGGTGACCTCATCACCAGATCTTTGTCCTCACAAAAAGCAGTCAACATTGAAAATATTTTCAGCAGCAGTGGAAACAACAGAAGATGCAGAAAGAGTCTCTGAAAGTGGAAGAAAGCCAATACAAAACTCCATACACCTTTTTATAAAAACATGATGCAATGGTAAACAATCCACTTGCCAAAGCAGGAGATGTGAGTTAGATCCCTGGGTCAGGAAGATCCCTTGGAGAAAGAAATGGGAATCCACTCCAGTGTTCTTGCCTGGGAAATCTCATGGACAGAGGTCCATGGGATCACAAAAGAGTCGGATACAACTGAGTGTGCACACACACACACACACACACACTTACATATTTTAAAAATGAAAATTTATCAAAATGTTAACTATGAGTAACTGAAGATTGGGTAATTATATATATGTTTTTCCTTTTACTTAATAAATTTTCTAGATACAAGTTTTTACTTATACATTCAGGAAAAAGATTTGTTTTGAAACAAGTGCTGTCCACTCCCAGATGTAAAGAGCTTGAAAGTTATCACTCCTGTCTGCACAACAAGAGAAAAGCTGAACCAATGGAAAAATCGATTCTTCTTAGATTCGTTAGTGAATTGAGGTCACAGGGCAAACTGTAGCCCCTGAAATTGGAAAAATGGGCTAACTCAGAGAATCAGTGGGCAAGGAAAAGAAGCTTCAGGAAATAGGAAAGCAAACCATACTTGACTAATAGCTTGAGAGTCAGAAACTCCTGGAGACCCAGTTTAGTGGAGTCCTCCTACTTTCTTGAGCTTTTTTCACAGGTGTCCCACCAGGTTCTCATGGTGAACAACAGAGAAAGCTTTCTTCCTATTTGGCCAGAGGAAGGAGACATGGGTGTGATTCCTGGATTGGGAAGATTCCTCTGGAGTTGGACACGGCAACCCACTCCAGTATTCTTGCCTGGAGAATCCCATGAACAGAGGAGCTTGGTGGACTACAGTCCAGGGGCTCAAAAAAGAGTTGGACACAGTTGAGTGACTAAACAACAGCAACAGCAACACCAGTTTGACCCAGCTCGAACACAGTTAGACAACTCAGCCCCCTCAAACCTTTCTGACATTAGGGGAGAAAAAAAAAAAGCAGAAGGGCAGAGGCTAAGACGCTCCTCTGAAAGTCACAGTCCAGAGGTTCAGGCTCATTAAAAAAGAGAAACAGGCTCTGCAATTTAACTTTGAGATTACTGAATGTTTCCCCTCTGCAAAACCTTTCACCACACCCATAGGACTCCAGTGGATTACAATTCTATTTAAGAAGGAGCTTCTAGGGAAACCCAGAGACAATAGGGAAGACAAAACACGAGGACACAGGATGAAATGAAAGCCTCAGACACCTACAGGTGCAGCAAGCATTAAACACAGACTAACTCTTAGCCAGATAAACATGATGCTTCACGGGGAATGATTATTTATCTCGGCTCCTGTTATCTGACACATCATGTCCAACTTTCTACAAAAAGTATGAGTCATGCCAAAAAGCAGGAAAAACACAATCTGAAGAGACAAAGTAGGCTTGAGAACTAGACTAAGATATGATAGAGAATTTGAAATTCTTAGCCTAGGTGGGTACATGATATCGCACCTTCATCAAAACCCATAGAACTGTATAAGACACAGAGAGTTCTAATGTGACTATTATAACATGTGGTTAATACTAATGTATCAATATTGGTTCATCAATTTTCACAAATGCACCACACTGGTACGAGATGTTAAAGATGGGGAAACTGTGTGGAGGGAAAGGGGACTGTGGGACATCTCTGTCCTATATGATCTGTGGACCAATGTTTTGTCCCATTTTTCTTTAAAAGGACAGCCTTCCCTGGGTATTTTTTTGTGTGTGTCACTTCTGCTAACATGTGCATGCTCAATCACTTGGTTGTGTCTGACTCTTTGTGACCCCATGGAGCCTAGCTCCTCTGTCCCTGGGATTCTCCAGGCAAGAATGCTGGAGTGGGTTGCCATTTCCTCCTCCAGGGGATCTTCCTAACCCAGGGGTTGAACCCGAATCTCCTGTGTCTCCTGCACTGGCAGGCAGATTCTTCTTGTCTGAGATACCTGGGAATCCCCACTAATGTTCTATGTTCCCATAAAGTCTACTATAGGTTTAGAAATACACATTTGTTCATTCATTCAGGAATATTCATTGATGCCAAACACTGTTGTAGGTTTCAGAGACAGCACAGAACAGTCAGTCCCCTACATACAAACCTTCAAGCTGTGAACTTTCAAAGACTCAAACGTGTGTTCACATGTCCAGTCATGTGTCTGGTATATGTTGCTGCATGGTTGTGCTTTTATGTACTTTACCGTACAGTAAAGAGTATAGTATAGAGTATAGTAATAGAGTATAGTAATACATTATGTTCATGTCAAGCGTAGAATGTCTAGAAGCAATTGTGAAAGCAGTGGGGATGTAGCCAGTACTTCTGTAATTTTCAAGGTACCGTCAGTTGAGTTCAGTTGCTCAGTTGTGTCCGACCCTTTGCAACCCCATGGACTGCAGCACGCCAGGCTTCCCTCTCCATCACCAACTCCTAGAACTTACTGAAACTCATGTCCATCGAGTTGGTGATGCCATCCAACCATCTCATTCTCTGTCGTCCCCTTCTCCTCCCACCTTAATCTTTCCCAGCAGCAGGGTGTTTTCCAATAAGCCAGTTCTTCGCATCAGGTGGCCAAAGTATTGGAGTTTCAGCTTCAACATCTGTCCTTCCAATGAACACTCAGGACTGATCTCATTTAAGATGGACTGGTTGGATCTCCTTGCAGTCCAAGGGACTCTCAAGAGTCTTCTCCAACTCCACAGTTCAAAAGTTCAGTTCTTCAATCAGTTCTTCGGCACTCAGCTTTCTTTATAGTCCAACTCTCACATCCATACATGACTACTGGAAAAATCATAGCTTTGACTAGATGGACCTTTGTTGGCAAAGTAATGTACTGTGAGATTAAAAACATTTTCTTTATTTTTTATGTGTGTGTATTTTTTTTGTTGTTTATGTACCTAGGCTAACGTTGCTGGACTTACCCAAGCACTCTCAGAACGAGATTTATCCATACATAGGGGATTTACTGTATATGACACAGGTGGAGTTCCTTCTGTCCTCTGGGCTTATGTTCCAGCGGGTAGGGAAGCCGGGGTGGTGGTGGTACAGAACGTGGTGGGACAGACTGTGTGTCGCCATGTCCAATCACATGTTAGTCCATGTGTGTGGTGTGCAGTCACATGCATGTACCTCTACAAGTGACTGTGCTTTTGTGTACTTTCCTGCACAGTATGATACAGAGTGGGCTTCCCTGGTGGCTCAGTGGTGAAGAATCCTGCTGCCAAGGCAGGAGGCACAGTTTGGATCCCTGGTCTGGGAAGAGCCCCTGGAGAAGGTAGTGGCAATCCACTTCATTTCTTATTGGGAAAATCCCATGGACAGAGGAGTCTGGTGGGCTGTGGTGCGTGGTATTTGAAAGAGTCAGACCCGACTTACAACTGAACAACAGCAACTAGATAGAGCTCAGAAGTGCAGGGTCTTTATTTCAAGCCCAGGATGTCCAGAAGCAAGTGTTAAAACAGTGGTGATGCAGTTGGTACTACTGTACTTTTCAAGGTACCATACTATAAAATTAAAAATATTTTCTTTATTTTTTTGTGTTTGTTTTTTATATATGATTTATGTGAAAAGCACCACAAACCTATTATAGTACAGTACCATAAAGCCAATGGTGTTAGTTGAGTACCTAGACTAACTTGTTGGACTTAAGAGCACACTCTTCAGAATGAAACCTCATATTACCCCTCCCTCCAGTTTCCTCTAAAAATGTGGTACATGTGTTATAATTGGTGAGCCTACATTGATACGTTGTTGTCAGCTAAAGTCCCTAGTTTACATTAGGACTCACTGTTCATGCTGTACATTCTATAGAGTTGTAACAGAGGTATAATATCAGGTATTCACCATTACAGTATCACACAGAATAGTTTCTAAAAATGTCCTGTGTTCCATCTATTTGTTCATCATTTTTTCCTCCGTGGCCCTTGGCAACAGCTGATCTTTTTACTATCTCCATAATTTTGCCTTTTCTTTTATGATGTACAATTGGGATCACATAGTACATAGCCTTTTCAGACTGGCTTCTTTCACTTAGCAATATTCATTTAAGGTTTTCCATATCTTTTTGTGACTTGATAGTACCTTTTTTGTGCTGAGTAATATTCTGCAATTTGTATCACAGTTTGTTTATCCATTCACCTACTCAAAGACATATTGGTTGCCTCTAGATTTTGGCAATTATGAATACAGCTGCTTTTAACATCTATGTGCAGGCTTTTGTGTGAACATTTCCAACTCATGGGTAAATGTCAAAGAGTGCAATTGCTGGATCATATTTTAAGAGTTATGTTTAGTTTTGTAAGGAACTACCAAATGATCTTCCAAAGTGTTCGTACCATTTTGCGTTCCCATCAGCAATGAATGAGAGTTTTCACTTCTGCACATCCTCACACCCTCACCAGCATTTGCTGCTGTCAGTGTTTCGCATTTTAGCCATTCTAGTGGATGTGTGGTGGTATTTCATTGATGTTTTAAGGGATGGGTATTTTTAAGATGGGGCTTCCCTTGTGGCTCAGCTGGTAAAGAATCTGCCTGCAATTCAGGAGACCTGGGTTCAATCCCTGGGTTGGAAAGAGCCCCTGGAGAAGGGAAAGGCTACCCCTTCCAGTATTCTGGCCTGGAGAAGTCCATGGACTGTATAGTCCATGAGGTCACAAAGAGTTGGACACAACTGAGTGACTTTTACTTCACTTTACTTCATTTTTAAGATGGGGAATACTATGCGTGTTCACAGTCTATTGAAAATGGTCCCATAGAGAGTGGAAAATTGATCATGGGGAAGAGATAAAGAGTGAAATTGTTGAGAGAGGAGGAACACTCGGGGTAGGGGAGGCCTGTCTTAGGTGGAAGGGAGCTTTTGTTTTTTGTATCAGGAGAAAGCAAGGCAGAGTGGGTAGACTTGGTGGCAAAGGTAACAGAGTGTCTGACAACTGCTTTTTGCAGGAAGTATGCAGCAAAGTCATCTGTTGAAAACAAGATGTGTGAACAGGATCATGAAGGTGGTTTGTAGAGAGAGAATTTCTAAACGTGGAATACTCTTAACGTATCAAAGGCTTCTGGATGGAAGGGGATCTGTGAAGGAATTCCTCTGGCTGAAAAGAATACTGATGTGGGTTTGATCCTTCCCTTCATAAAACCCACACCCCTACACCTCTCTGCTTTTCTTGGCTTGGGGAGGAGTTCAATGGAAAGAATGGCAAATCAGGGAGTCAGAGAATGGGATTCTGGTTTCAACCTCGGGCAAGTTGACTTGTGAGGTCAAATGCTGGGTTCTAGCTTCTGCTTGGTGACTTCAGACCGAGAGTCTGGATGTGAGTTCTCCCTCAAAGTTGCACATGTGAGGGTGTTGGGAGTCAGTTCCTCCCCTGGGTCTCTGACCCAGAAACCCCAAGCTGGGGTAGTTTGACCACATTTAGCCTCTCTGTGCAGCTGCCCACCTTCACCCAGGCAGGTGGAGGAAGTGGGGGTAACGAGGAGCTTGCTTCTTTCAACTCAGCTGCAGGTTGTCTCCGCTAATCGTTCAGAGCACTGCAGCCTTGACACCTCGGGGCCCTGTGTGATCCATGCAGAGTGAGCAGCCGCCATCACCCAGTCTCAGCTAAGGGACTAGACCATAAGCACGTGACCCTCTTTCCCCAAGTCTGATTCTCAGAATGAATCATTTCCTTCCTCCTTCACCCACTTTTTAAGCCAGCTCTATCCTCTAGGGCTTGGCTGTACCCCCACACACACCCTCACACACCTGCGTGGGGTAATATACCAGGGCCACTGCAGTTGAATGGGGTCAGGATTATCCCCCAGGCTTGCCTGGGAAATGGGAGCCACCAAGGCTGGAAAGGAAAGAAAAAAAGAAAGAGGGGAATTTGAGACAACGTGTTCACCTAGAACATGCTGATAGACCACATGATTCCTAAAGTCTCCTGAGACTTTGTATTGTGGCAATGAATTAATTTTGCATATGCATTACTAAATGTCTCATTTAGTGAATTACTACATAAATGAAATGTAGATTTATTTTTTTTTAAAGCCTAAACCTCATTGTTTTCTCATGTACCCTAACTCTCCCAATGATCCCTGACCATATGTTGGGAGAACTCTGTGCACAGAGAGGGGATGGATATCCAGGAGACCCTGCCTTTCTAGGGGTGAAACCCAAGAAGGCAGGGTGTTCATATGAGGCTGGCAGATCAAGGTGCCTGGACTCAATCCTAGGTCCCGGTGGGTCGTTGGGAAGCAACGACTCCAGGGAGGATTCTGTCAGTGTTCACAGAGGGAAGCCATAAGAAACTCCAAGACAGGGCCTTCTTCCCCGGTGGTCCAGTGGCTAAGACTCTGCTCCCAAAGCAGGGGGCCCAGGTTGGATCCCTAGTCAAGGAGCTAGATCCCACGTGCTGCAACTAAGTGTTTCCATGCTGCAATAAAGATCAAAGATCCCAAGTACCACAATCAAGACCTGGCACAGCTCAATAAATAAATAAGTAAATATTAAAAAAAGAAAAAAAAAAAGAAAGAAACTCCAAGACAAATGCTATGAGCCCTCTTGACGGGCTTAGTGCCCCCTTAAGAGGAAAGAGGCTTCTTTGGTGACTCAGAAGTAAAGGATTCGCCTGCCAATGCAGGAGACACAGGTTTGATCCCTGGGTCAGGAAGATCCCCTGGAGGAGGAAATGGCAACCCACTTCAGTATTTTTGCCTGGGGAATCCCGTGGACAGAGGAGCCTTCGGGCAGACATGGGGTTGCAAAAGAACTGGGCCCGAATTAGCGGCTAAATAGCAAGAGGAAGAGACTTGCCCTAGCAACCATACAAATCAGGACCTGGATCTTAGTCTGCCAGCTTCCAGAGCCATGAGAAATAAATACGTGTTCTTTAAACCGTTGGATCGATGGCATATTGTTATAGCAGCAGCCTGAGCAGACTTAGACTAATAGTCTTAATGTAACTGAATTTCCCAGAAATGTATCTGCGTAAATTGAGAGGAGCTTGTGCTTTGTTTTCTTCAGAACTTTACCCTGAGCTCTTCTCCACCCTGGAAACGCACACACCAATAACACCGCTCGTGATGTCTGAGTCAGCGAGGGGTCACACCTGTTTCAGCTTGTGTGACAGCTGTGACCTTCGTGGTGAGTCCAGAGTAGGAAATTAGCGCAGTGCAGTTTACAGACTAACAGGTTCTCTCCTTGTTGTGTCTAGGACAGACCTGAAGGAGAGACCGGATGCAGAGTGCAGTGCAGAGGTTCTTTCTGGGCCAGGATTTTGGCAGTAGGGATGGATTAGAAATAATTAGGACTGGGTGCTAGCTAGACTGACTGTGTGGAGTGAGGGTTACAATAGAAGTCAAGGCAACCCCCCAGCATCCTAGATTAGACGTCTCTTGGATGGTGGTACCATTTTCCTTTCCTTTTTAAAAATTTTTATTGGAGTGTAGTTGATTTACAGTGTTGTATTAGTTTCAGGTATATAGCAAAGTGAATCAGTTATACGTACACATATATTCCCTCTTTTTTACATATTTTCCCATATAGATCATTACGAAATATTGAGTAGAATTCCCTCGGTTAAGTTGTGTCTGACTCTTTGTGACCCCATGGACTGTAGCCCGTCAGGCTCCTCTGTCCTTGGGGATTCTCCAGGCAAGAATGCTGGAGTGGGTAGCCCCTTCCTCCTCCAGGGGATCTTCCCAGCCCAGGGATGGAACCCATGTCTCCCGCATTGCAGGCAGATTCTTTACCGTCTGAGCCCCCAGGGAAGCCCTTGGGCTCTACAGGTCATCCTTATTAGCTACCTATTCTATATAGAGTAGTGTGTATATGTCAATCTCCAACTCCCAATCCATCACTCCCCTCACTTATCACCCCTGGTAACCATAGGTTTGTTTTCCGCCTCTGTGGTGTCATTTCTGTTTTGTAAGTTAATTCATTGGTGCCATTTTGTAGATTCTACATGTATGCAGTATCACATGGCATTCATCTTTCTCTGACTTACTTCACTCATCATGACAATCTCTAGATCCACCCGTGTTGGTGCAAATGGCATTATTATTTTGTTCTTCTTGTGGTTGAGTAGTATTCCATTGTATGTATGTACTACATCTTCTTTATCTGTCCCTCTGTCAGTGGACATTTAGGTTGTTATCATGTGCTGGCTACTGTCATTTGTGCTTCAGTGGACACTGGAGTACACATATCTTTTCAAATTATTGTTCTCTCTGGATATGTGCTCAGGAGTGGGATTGCAGCATCATACGATAACTCTATTTTTAGTTTCATAAGGAACTTCCAATACTGTTTTCCATAGCCACTGTACCAATTTACATTCAGTGGTACCATTTTCTAAGATGGTATGTGTGATTTTTAAGATGGTATGGTTTAAGGCACCCAGGCTATGGTAGGTGATAAATAAATGTTCACATAGTGAGATATAGGGAAGTCATTCTGACTTATTCATGAGTTAATTTGAATTTTATGGTGACTAAAACAATCTATTTGTGGTCAATCAAACATACATTGTACCTATCTTTAATTAGAGAAAAGGGCATCAGAAAAAAAAAAAAGAACGTCCATGTTAAGAATAAAGATTAAATGCATCTCATCCTGGGACACCAATGCTGGTGTGCCTTTGATGCTAAGACTCCCTTACCAGGTGCCAAGGCCAGGCTGACTTGCTGTGTGTGTGCTGATATGTGTGTGTGTGTTTGCATTTAACCTTGAAGAAATCTATCCCTAATTTGTTTAATCTCATTTGCTCAGACAAGATATAAAACTGTGCTGAAACACCAGGCTTCTTTGGAGCAGCTTCTCAGATTAATCTGCGAAGATGGCTCCTGGGCTAGTCTTTGGATTGACTCAGAAAACTCTTTTCTATTCTTATTATAGATTGTTTTTTGATTATTCACATAGGCCATGGTACCTAGCTTTTCATTAAATCTCTGTCTAGATATAGTGTGAAGGTATTTTTAAAGATGAGATTAATATTTAAATCAATAGACTTTGAGTAAAGCAGATGGCCCTCCATCATGAGGATGGGTCCAATCCAGTCATTTGAAAGCCTTAAGAGAAAAGACTAAAAGTCTCTTGAGGAAGAAGGAACTCTGCCTTCAGAATGCTTTCAGACTCAAGTGGCAACATTATCCCTTCCCTAGATCTCCAGGACACTGGCCTCCACAATTGCTAGAACTAGATCAAACCGGTCAATCCAAAAGGAAACCAATCCTGAATATTCATTGAAAGGACTGATGCTGAAGCTGAAGGTCCAATACTTTGGCCACCTGATCCGAAGAGCCGACTCATTGGAGAAGATCCTGACGCTGGGAAAGATTGAAGGTGGGAGAAGAAGCAGGCAACAGAGGATGACATGGTTGAATGGCATCATTGATTCAATGGACAGGAGTTTGAGCAAGTTCTGGGAGATGGTGGAGGACAGAGGAGCCTTGTGTGCTATAATCCATGGAGTCTTAAAGAGACAAACACAACTTACTGTCTGAACAACAACAACAGCAATGGTGTGCCAAGGGCAACTGATGCTCTGAGAGCAAATGAGCTACTCCAGGGAGATGAGGGAGGAGGAACCGGGACGTGAAGACAGAGCCGTAAGCAACATTTAACATGTATGGGACAGTGGAGAAAGTTGAGCCTGTGGATGAGACAGGAGAGGAGAGTCAGAGAGATGATTAAAAAAAAAAAAGCAGGGTGCTATGCCAGCTGCCAGGGGAAGAGGAGGCACAGAGGAAGTGGCCCAGAGTTAAAGGGCACTGAAGTGTCAGGAGAGTCAGGCGCTGAGCAGTCGCCTGTGACCTGGTGGAGCACGTGTTGCCCAGTGGAGGGGGAAAGCGTGGGCTGAGGACCCAGACGGAGAATGGAGGGGACTCGTTTGCGAGGAGTTCTGCTGGGAAGGCGAGGGGAGGAGCTAGTGCTGCACGTGTCGGGTGAAGGGAGGAGAGAGGTCCGGCTCCACTCTCACCCTTTCTGTCCCCCAAATGGGAGAGCCCTAAGTGTATCTGAAGGTTGATGGAAAGGGTCCGGAGGCACTGGGGAGGTGAGGCAATAGCAAACTGCAGGAGCCTGAGGTCTGAGTGCGGGGAAGTGACAGCCAATCTCCCCAGATATGTTCAGACTAGGGTTTCCTATGCGAGTGGTAAAGAACTTGCCTGCCAATGCAGTAGACTCAAGAGACTCAGGTTCAATCCCCGGGTGAGGAAGACCTCCTGGAGGAGAGCATGGCAACCCACTCTAGGATTCTTAGCCTGGAGAATGCCACGGACAGGGGAGCTTTTCTAAGAACCAATGCTAATTTCCTCTTACATTTTGGAAGTTTTCCAGGGTGATGAGTTTGTTGTGAAGAAATCAGTCACTGCCTCTTTGGTGCTATCCGGAAACCGAGGGCTTCCCCGCCCTGCTTTTTTATTCCATATGTTCTTTCATTTAAAAAGTATTCTTTCTTTTCTTCTTCATTTTTATTAGACTCCAGGTATACTGAATGGGAATAAATAGTCATAATCCTTAGTTCATGACATTCTCTTATCACGGGTCCATATTTGTCCTGCTTCAAATCAATTAGTTATTTTATTTTGTTTTCAGTATTTATCCAGTTTCATTGAGATATAATTATCATACAATATAAGTTTGTTGTTGTTTAGTCACTAAGTCCTGTTTAACTCTTTATGACCTCGTGAACTGCAGCTTGCCAGGCTTCCCTGTCCTTCACTGTCTCCAGGAGTCTGCTCAAATTCACGTCCATTTAGTTGGTGATACTGTCTAACCATCACAACCTCTGCTACCTCCTTCTCTTGTGCTAAGCCTCTTCAGTCGTGTCTGACTCTTTGTGACCCCATGGACTGTAGCCCATTAGGCTCCTCTGTCCATGGGATTCTCCAGGCAAGAATACTGGAGTGGGTTGCCATTTCCTTCTCCAGGGGATCTTCCTGACCCAGGGATTTAATCCAGGTCTCCTGCATTGGCAATCTTATTCTTTACCACTAGCGCCACCTGGGAAGTCCCAAAATGAAAGTGAAAGTGGCTCAGTCCTTTCTGATTGTTTGCCACCCCATGGACTAGCTCTCCAGGCCAGAGTACTGGAGTGGGTAGCTTTTTCCCTTCTCCAGCAGATCTTCCCAACCCAGGAATTGAACCAGGTTCTCCTGCACTGTGGGCGAATTCAATCCGACTTCTCCTCCTGCCCTCTATCATTCCCAGCATCAGGGCATTTTTCCAGTGAGTTGCCTTTTTAGCATTAGGTGGCCAAAGTATTGGAGCTTCAGCTTTAGTATCAGTCCAGTCCTTCTAATGAATATTCAAGGTTGATTTCCTTTAGGATTGCCTGTCTTGATCTCCTTGCAGTCTAAGGGACTTCCAAGAGTCTTCTCCAGCATCACAGTTCAAAAGCATCAATTCTTCTGTGCTTAATCTTCTTTATGATACAACTCTGATATCCATATATGACTGCTGGAAAAACCATAGCTTTGACTACATGGACCTTTGTGGGCAAGGTGATGTCTCTGCTTTTTAATACACTGTCTAGGTTTGTCATAGCTTATCTTCCAAGGAGTAAGCATCTTTTAATTTCATGACTGCAGTCACAATCCGCAGTGATTTTAGAGCCCAAGAAAATAAAATCTGTCACTGTCTTCACTTTACCTCTTCTATTTGCCAAGAAGTGATGAGATCAGATGCCATGATCTTAATTTTTTGAATGTTGAGTTTTAAGCCAGCTTTTTCACTCTCCTCTTTCACCCTCATCAAGAGGCTCTTTAGTTTCTTTCGCTTTCTGCCATAAGGGTGGTGTCATCTGCATATCTGAAATTATTGATATTTTCCCATCAATCTTGATTCCAGATGGTGAGTCATCCTGCCCAGCATTTGGCATAATGTACTCCTGCATATAAGTTAAATAACCAGGGTGACAACATTCAGTCTTGATGTACTCCTTTCCCATTTTAGAGCCAATCAGTTGTTCCATATATGATTCTAACTGTTGCTTTTTGACCGACATACAAATTTCTCAGGAGGCAGGTAAAGTGGTCTGGTACTCCCATCTCTTTAAGAATTTTCCACAGTTTGTTGCAATCCACACAGTCAAAGGCTTTAGTGTAGTCAGTGAAGCAGAGGTAGATATTTTTCTGGAATTACCTTGCTTTCTCTATGATCCAACAAATGTTGGCAATTTGATCTCTGGTTCCTCTGTCTTTTCTAAATTCAAGTTGTACATCTGGAAGTTCTTGGTTCACATACTGTTGAAGCCTGGCTTGAAGGATTTTGAGCATTACCTTGCTAACATGTGAAATGAGTGCGATTGTGTGGTCGTCTGAACATCCTTTGGCATTATCTTTCTTTGGGATTGGAATGAAAACTGACCTTTTCCAGTCCTGTGACCACTGTTGAGTTTTCCAAATTTGCTGACATATTGAGTGCAGCACTTTAACAGTTTCATATTTTAGGATTTGAAACAGCTCAGCTGGAATTCCATCACTGCCACTAGCTTTGATAGTTGTATGCTTCCTAAGGCCCACTTGACTTCAAACTCCAGGATGCCTGGCTCTAGATAGTGATAACACCATTGTGGTTATCCAGGTCATTAAGACCTTTTTTGTACTATTCTTCTGTGTATTCTTGCCACCTTTTCTTAATCTCTTCTGCTCCTGTTAGATCCTTACTGTTTCTTTCCTTTATTGTGCCCATCCTTGCGTGAAATGTTCCCATGGTCTCTCCAAGTTTCTTGAAGAGATCCCTCATCTTTCTATTGTTTTCTTCTATTTCTTTGCATTGTTCAGTTAAGAAGGCTTTCTTATCTCTCCTTGCTATCCTCTGAAACTCTGTATTCAGATGGGTGTGTATCTTTCCCTTTCTCCCTTGCCTTTCACTTCTCTTGTTTTCTCAGTCATTTGTAAAGCCTTCTCAGATAACCACTTTGCCTTCTTGCTTTTCTTTTTCTTTGGGATGATTTTGGTTACAGCCTCCTGTACAGTGTTATGAACCTTCGTCTATAGTTCATCAGGCACTCCGTCTATCAGATCTAATGCCTTGAATCTGTTCATCACTTCTACTGTATAATCATAAGGGATTTGATTTAGGTCATACCTGAAGATCTAGTGGTTTTCCCTGACAAAATGTGGTCCACTGGAAAAGGGAATGGCCAACTACTCCAGTGGTCTTACTTTGAGAACCCCATGAACAGTATGAAAAGGTAAGATGAGAATAGCAGGACAATTGAGAGAGGATTCTCTCATATTTCTCATTCTTGAAGTCAGAAGACCTCCCTGACCACATATGCATACAAGGGCTCCTTGGAGGTCAAAAAGGGAGTGATGTCAAGTGATGCTAAGCTACCCACAGACCTTTGCAGTAGGATCCACTTTGGCTAAGAGAGAACTGCACACATGGGATGATCTTGAGATTATACCAAATATGGACTGTGAACCGGGCAAATCAAAAATGATTTGCCAAAGGAAATCTGAAAGAAATGCCCCATAAAAGTAATTCAAATTGCCATGAGGGTGCGATTCAGCGCCTTTATCTCCAAGTCTACCTGTGTGTCTGTCCACATGTACTGTAGTCTTTTTCCTTCTAATATTTACTTGCATCCCTACTTTCTGTCTTTGTGGACTTTTTTTTCCTGCAGAGCTGAGGAGCCAAGGCTCTCATCACTGACCACAACAGGTCTAATGGCTAGAATTTGGTGCCCTAACCACCAAGACTAGGCCTCAATCTCTGGCTGGGAACCCAAGCCCTGCTGCAAGCTATTTTGGGCCAAGGCAGCCAGAGATTGGTCCCAGAGGTTGGGGTGCTTGATGTGGGTAGAGATGCTTCCCTCCTCAGGGAGAAGCTCTGTTATTTGTGAGACTCCCTCCTGATGGGAGGTCTCTGCACCAAGGGTGGGGATTTGGGTGCGACCACATCCTTGCCTCCCCCAAGTTCTTGATGTGCCTTGTTTACCCTTTGTTGTGGAGGAGTTGTTCAGCCAGTTTTTAGATTTTTTTTCCAAAGGGAATTGGTTCATCTTCATCTGTAAATTTCTTGTGTCTGTGGAATGTGGGAAGTTCAGTATTTTCTTACACTTCCATCTTTAACTGCCCCTCTTCCCTTATTTCTCGATAATTTATTTGTTCTTATACAGTCGCTCAGTCATGTCCAACTCCTTGTGACCCCATGGACAGCAGCACGCCAGGCTCCTTCTTGTCCTTCACTGTCTGCCTGAGTTTGCTCAAACTGATGTCCATTTGAGTCAGTGATGCCTTCCAACCATAACTTCTTGGATTTTAACAACATTTCTGTGTCTGATGGAATCTATAATCCAGTATTTGTTTTGGAAAGTTGTTATGCTTATCAAATGTCTTCTGCTATTTTGACCTATGAACTCATTTTTCCATCGTGAGAGTGGAGGTCGGGGAGAGAGGGCTTGACCATCTTTGTTAGGCATTATCTACAGAAGAAAGCTGGACTCTAGTCCTCTTGCCCCAGGGTGATGGGTAGAGACAGATCAGTCCCAGAAACCATGTCAGCCCAGTCAGAGTATCAGGAGTTCTCTAAGAAAGGCAGAGTTGAGGGAAATCCCAGAGGTGGAATTCCTACGTGTTTTGAGCAGTGGCCGGCTGCCAGCACAGGCATCTAAAAGGAGCAAAAAGTGACCTTGGCCTGTGGATTTTTGAAGTGGTTCTGTGAAACATGAATCATCCCATTACTGTCAGCCCAGTTCTACTTAGGTTGGTTAGAAACAAGAGGAATTGAAACCGTTTACTTCAGATTGGGCCTTCAACTCATGTGCGGGGACTCAAACCCAGCCAGAACTCAGTTTAGGACTCAAACCCACATGGTGAGGACCTGAACTCAGCCAAAAGCCACCGTCTTCCAACTGAGATCACACACCTGGTTTCAGGCCTTAATAACATTCAGGTGCTTGGTGTCTTATCACAGAAAGAATCCAGTGAGAGACAAAGTGATAGGCAAGAAGTGGATTTGTTCAGAGAGAAGCACACCCACAGACAGAGTGTGGGACTTCTCAGGAGGTGAGAGCGGCCTTGAAATATGGTGCGGTTAGCTTTTATGGGCTGGGTAACTTCATAGGCTGAGTGCTTCCCCCCAGGGCTTCCCTGGTGGCTCAGTGGTAAAGAATCTACCTGCAATGCAGGAGACCTGCTTTTGACCCCTGGGTGGGAAAGATCCCCTGGATAAGGGAATGGCAACCCACTCCGGTATTCTTACCTGGGGAATCCATGGACAGAGGAGCCTGGCCTCCATGGGGTCGCAAAAGGTCAGACACTTCTGAGTGACTTCCACCTGCACCACTGGCAACCTCATAGGCTAATGAGTGGAAGGATTATTCCAACTCTTTTGGGGAAGGGGTGGAGATTTCCAGGAATTGGGTCACTGCCCACTTTTTGGTCTTTGATGGCCAGACTTGGAACTGTCGTGCTGCTTGTGGGTACATTATCCGGCTTGCTGATGTGTTACAGTGAGCATATACTGAGTTTCAAGGTCTCATCCACCGTCTTGGACACATTTGGTTCTAATTAGTTATGTTCTGTCCTAGGTAGGGCTGTGTCATTCTTTCAGAGGTTGTGCCCTGCCTCCTCCCCTCCTGTTTCAGCATCATTTGTTGAACTGAATATTTTCTGGGAAGAAAAATCATCCCAAAACCAAACTACTGTACTCTGGCTGAGTCATCATCTGGCAGATTTAGTTACAGCCGTGGGCGTTGGATCTTCTCTTTACTTCTCAGGCGGTAGTTTCCAGAGTTGCTCCACTCCGTGTTTCTATGCCTGAATCACTGGACATGAATGATTCTCTCTGTCCTGCATTTATAGTTTCACTAGTTTAATAGCTGGTTTGAAAAAAAGTTATATTAATAGTAGAAACACCTCAAACCAGTCAGAACATATCCTTACTACGTGGCGAACGTGCTATTCTATTCCATTTCTTCTTCTTCTTTCCTACTGTCTGAGACTCACTAAAGTGATTTCAGGATCCACTAATTGACTCCAGGCTGTAGTTTGTAAAACATCCATTTGGAGGAAGGCAAAGGAAACCCATGGGTGTGCCTGCTTAGTCCCTCAGTTGTGTCCGACCCTTGCGACCCCATGGACTGTAGCCCGCCAGGCTCCTCTGTCCATGGAATTCTCCAGGCAAGAATAGTGGAGTGGGTTGCCATTTTCCTCCTCCAGGGGATCTTTCCCACCCAGGGACTGAACCCGTGTCTCCTGTCTCCTGCACTGCTGGCGGATTCTTTAATTGCTGAGCCATAGGGGAACCCCCAAAGGAAACCCACAGGCCGCTTTGTGTGAGGGGGTGATTAAAAACAAAAATAGGGGCATTTACAGCTTAGGTTAAAATTAGCTAGCTAACCCCCTCACCAGCTGTCCTGGTCAGCTGGGAGGCTCTGCCCCTGCCCATTCTGGGCTGGGGCAGCCACAGTTGGGAGGGGGTGTGCCCGTGTGCCTCAGCCATGTCCCAGGCTGTTCTGGGAGCCCAGCCAGCCAGCAGATCGATGTTCACCTCACAGCAACCTGTGGGTTTCCTCTGCTTCCTTCCAAGTTCATTTTTCCAAAGTCTGGTTCCGGACTTATTCATGGGTTGTGAAATCAATTTAGTGAGTCTCAGATAACATTAGAGATAAAAAAAGAAATGTAGTGGAAAATAGCAGAGTATATTGTACATAGTAAGGATAAGTATTGACCTGTTTGACGTGTGCAGTATACGGCATACATGCAGTGAATGGTGTGTGTGTGTGGTAAATGGTGTGTGGTGTGTGTGTGTGTGGTATATGGCATGTGGGAATCTGTGTGTATGTATATGTGGTGAATGGTGAGTGTGGTGTGTGTATTTTATGTGTGGTGTGGTGTGTGTGTATGTGGTGAATGGTGTGTGGTGAGTGTTTGTGGTGTGTGTGGTAAATGGTGTATGGGAGTATGTGTGTGTATGTATGTGGGGTGAGTGGGGTGTGTGTGTGTGTGTGTGGAGGGGGTATATGTTATGTGGCAGTATGTGTGTGTATATATGTGGTGAATGGTGTGTGGGGTGTGTGTGTATGTGTGTGTGGTATGGATGTATCAGGGTGTAATCAAAAGTGACTTTACCTCAAGGCTGATGAGGACAATGTTCAAGTATTGGATTATGGGAAGTCATTCCGTCTTATATTAATATGTGGTTTGGCTTGAACTTTGTATGAATTAGAATGGCCTGACTCAAGGCCTGTCAAACACACACAGCCCATCTCCAACCAGTAAGGTCAAGAATACCTGGTTTGGCGAAAGGATAAATGACTCCCTTCCTATGTGTCCATGTTAACACTCTCTTGAAGATAAGATTCCCTTCCTAGACACTAGGGCCCAGCCAGCTCACTGTATAAGCAGTCTCTTTTTAAAAAAAATTTAAATAAAAAATTTATAATTTACACAAGACTTTTTCTTTACGCAAACAAGGATTTTCTTTGAAAAATGTTATGGGGGATTTTTTTCATCAGCTCTTCATATAGTACAATCCTTTTGTTGAACTAAAGTTATACTGTCAATGAGTATTTATGGATCCAAAGCAGACTTGAGCTTCTGACATGAAAATTTTCACATTCATTCTAGTTCACTGATTAGTTGCAGAAACGAAACATCTGTCCAGATTTACACAATTAGTAAAAAGTTGTCTCTTGAAACCTTGAAGGAATGTTCCTTGTCATGTTAGATGTATGTTCTTTGTTCTGACAAGGTATGAACTTGCCGATGACCGTGATTCTACGCACCAATTTCTCAGAGCTACCAAGAGGTTCCCTCCAGGGCTACTGCCCTCGGTTTGGCTCAAATAAAACTTTCTTCCATTCCTTACCAGAGATTGATGATTGATTATTCGTGCCAATAAGGCTAATGAACTTGAATTTCCAGGACCCTAGCCCCTTGGAAAGGCTTGCCCCTATTTTGTATTTGGAATGCCCTATTTTTTTTTTTTTAAGAGGGGAAAGGTTTATTTTCCTCAAACCCTGGGCCTCTTTCCAGTTGTGCAGTAGCAAGCTTTACTTCCTATGTGTGTGTGCTAAGTTGCTCCAGTCGTGTCCGACTCTTTGTGATCCCTCAGACTAGGCTCCTCTGTCCATGGAATTCTCCAGGCAAGAATGCTGGAGTGGGTTGCCATGCCCTCCTCCAGGGGACCTTCCTGACCCAGGGATGGAACCAGCATCTCCTGCGTCACAGGTAGATCCTTTACTGCTGAGCCACTGGGGAACCCCCCAAAAAACATAATTCTCAGTTTTTAGGTTGTGCATTTCTTTTCAGTTGTAAAGTCCAGGGACTGCTACACTTTGAGGAACAGACCATGCCTACACCACGTTGAGCATTGACTTGTCCCTATGCTGTGTCTGCCATGCATCGGTCTCCCGACACTCTTACTCCATGTGAGCCTTGCTGCTCAAGTCTGTCGTGTGCGAAGTCCTCCCCTCACTTCAACCCAAAGAGTCAGGAACTGCTGGGGAGGGGGTGTAAGACAGGTTCGAAGATGTAACTGTGTACTAACTGTAAATGGAAAGTAATCTTAAACAAATGTCTAAACTTTTTTAAAAATTAAATTAAAAATGTAATTTAAAAGAAGAGTCAGACTCTGTTATCACCCTCCTCACTTTACAGATGAGAAAACAGAGGCCCAGAGAGGTTAAGTAATTGGCTCAAAGTCACACAGTAAGTAGTCAAGCCAGGATTCTAACTTTAGGGTTTGGCTCCAGATTTCCCTTTGTGACTGCAACGTAGAAGACATTTGATGGCTAAATGGATTGTTAAGAGAACAGAAAATGTAAAAGCCATACGCAACCTGAGCTGATCTTTAAAGAGAAGGTTTGGGTGAGCCCCTTGGTGGCTTCCCTGATGGCTCAGCTGGTAAAGAATCCGCCTGCCATGCAGGAGACCTGGGTTTGATCCCTGGGTTGGGAAGATCCCCTGGAGAAGGGAATGGCTTACCCACTCCAGTATTCTGGTCTAGAGAATTCCATGGCATGTATAGTCCATGGGGTTGCAAAGAGTCAGACATGACTGAGCAACTTTCACGTCACTTCACTTGGGTGAGCCCCCAGATGTGGTGGGAAATGGTAGGTGGCCTGGGGACTGGGGAGAGCTAGCTTTCTCTGCTAGTGCCACTGTGGAGCTGGGTGGGCTTCAAGGTAGCCTGGAGGTAGGGGAGCTCCAGGATGGAAGATGAGGCTCCAGTGGGGTGTACACAATACGTGAGAAGTGGGGAGAGAGGGCGCACTTGGACATCAGAGAGGAACCCCCTGCCCCGCTGCAGGGCACTGGAGAATCAATATCTCAAAGCACATGTTGTGAGGCTGTTTGCTGTGGACTTTGTGATGGAACCATCGAGCCCTTCATCTTCTGCCATGTTTCTTTCTGAAATGCTCACAAGGCTCTTTTTTGTGTGAGCAGATTGCTCTGACAGCTCAGAGAAGTCTAAGGATGCAGGCCCAGTGGGCTGACCTCATGAGTCATGACAGTGATGGGCCTGAGCCCATCACACATGGACCTGCAAAGGCATGGGGTCTTAGCCGACTTCTGGTCTAGAATGAATGGCTGAGTGAATCAGTCTTGATTCAGTGCTCCCCTCTCATTTCACTGGAACTGCCCCTCATCCCACAGCCCTGAGGGTTTGGAAAGACTGACCTGCCTCTGGACCCAGGCTCTAGCTTTTCAACTTTTTAAAAATTAATTAAATTATTTATATTTTGGGCTGTGTAGAGTCTTAGTTGCAGCACACAGGATCTTTGTGGTGGCAGGTGGGCTTAACTGCCCTGTGGCACGTGGGATCCAGATCCCCAACCAGGAATGGAACCCTTGTCCCCTGCCTTGGAAGGTGGATTCTTACCCACTGAACCACCAGGGAAGTTCCCTAGTTTTTCATCTTTTATAAAAATTAAGCTCTACCTCCAATGTCCTGACGTGCCCAGTGGGTACAAGTAAACTTAGTTCAGTTCAGTTCAGTTCAGTTCAGTCACTCAGTTGTGTCCAACTCTTTGCAACCCTATGAACCTCAGCACACCAGGCCTCCCTGTCCATCACCCAGAGTTTACCCAAACTCATACCCATTGAGTTGGTGATGTCATCCAACCATCTCATCCTCTGTTGTCCCCTTCTCCTGCCTTCAATCTTTCCCAACATCAGGGTCTTTTCAAATGAGCCAGCTTTTCGTATCAGGTGGCCAAAATACTGGAGTTTCAGTGTTAACATCAGTCCTTCCAATGAACACCCGGGACCAATTTCCCTTAGGATGGACTGGTTGGATCTCCTTGCAGTCCAAGAAACACTCAAGAGTCTTCTCCAACACCACAGTTCAAAAGTATCAATTCTTCTGCACTCAGCCCTCTTTATAGTCCAATTCTCACATCCATACATGATCACTGGAAAAACCGTAGCCTTGGCTAGGTGGACCTTTATTGACAAAGTAATGTCTCTGCTTTTTAATATGCTGTCTAGGTTGGTCATAACTTTTCTTCCAAGGAGTAACCTTATGGTAAAGCAAGTGCTCTTTTAGCAAAGAACCCTAAGATCCCCTGGAGAAGGAAATGGCAACCCACTCTAGTATTCTTATCTGAAAAGCCGTGTGGACAGAGGAGCCTGGTGGGCTACAATCCATGTGGTCACAAACAGGCAAAGCTGAGCACCATGCCTACTTTTAGCAGAGGACTGTTCTTTTCAGTTTGTATTTGGGATATTAGTAGTGAAGGTGAAAGTGAAGTCATTCAGTTGTGTCCGACTCTAGCTTACCAGACTCCTCCATGGACTGTAGCTTACCAGGCTCCTCCATTCATGGGATATTCCAGGCAAGATACTAGAGTGGGTTGACATTTCCTTTTCCAGGGGATCTTCCCAACCCAGGGTTTAAACCTGGGTCTCCCGCATTGCAGGCAGATGCTTTACCATCTGAGCCACCAGGGAAGCCCCTGGTAATGGTGTATTTTGTATAAAATCTCTGATACATGGAGGCATAAAGCCGTATATACAGAATCTTTCTAATGATGTTTGTTTGCAATGAACTGATTGCTGAGTAAGATGACTTTGGAGGCATTTGTCATCCTTAAGATAACTCTGTAGACTGGGTAGGCCATAGTTTAAGATGGCAGGGTGGGACCCAACGTGGGTCTAGGGACCAGTCAGCCTGACCGCTCAGGATACCTGTCCCTGCCTTTGTTCCCTCTCAGAGGCTCTAAATTAAGGGTGTATTGTTGGACAGGACTCCATTTGCCTGGGGAGCGAGGGTGCTCCATTGTAGGCAGGTTGCTATTGTCTAACTGCAGGATTAATGAGGCCACCCCAGGCTCAGTGAAGTTTTTTGTGTCACCCCAGGCTAGCCAAGCAGCAGAACTATTCCAGCCTTGGGGATACGAGCAGGGGTGGGGAAGGGGGAATCAGGAGGAAGGAGAAAGTCCCGAGACTGGGCTTGAGGATGTCCAGAGTGGCGCTTACCATACTGGCCTTACCATCTGCAACTACCCATTTGGTGAGTCAGGAACCGGACTGGGCCTCCACAGATGACTGCCAGCTGCCCTGCTTGTGTCCTGAACTCACTAACTTTCTTCCATATCTTTAGATGTGGGAACTTGCGTGGCTTTTCTAAGAGTGACTGGGTCTGGGCTTTCTATTAATTTGAGCACACCATTGATGCTTGCCAATCTGGTGGTGGGGTGAAGACCTTTGAAGCACTGGTTCATCATTATGGGAGTAAAAACAACATAGGTGATTTAATTTTTAGAAAGCAATGAAAACGTTTAATGCATGTTTTATATAATATATGTATATATAATGTATAAATATTATATTTATTTTAAATATATATTATGTGGGCTTCCCAGGTGGCCTTAATGGTAAAGAACCCACTTGCAAATGAAGTAGACTTAAGGGATGCAGGCTCGATCCCTGGGTTGGGAAGATCCCCTGGAGGAGGGCACAGCAACCCACTCTAGTATTCTTGCCTGGAGCATCCTGTGGACAGAGGAGCCTGGCAGGCTACAGTTGAGAGAGTCACACAGAATCAACTGAAGCGACTTAGCATGCATGCATATGTAATATACACAAATGAATATATAGTATGTAATATATATAACATATGGTCTTCCCCAGTGGCTCAGCAGTAAAGAATCTGCCTGTAACAGAGGAGCTGCAGGAGAGGTGGGTTTGATCTCTGGGTTGGGACGATCCTCTGGAGGAGGGCTTGGCAACTCACTCCAGTATTCTTACCTGGAGAATCCCATGGACAGAGGAGCCTAGTGGGCTACAGTCCATGGAGTCACACAGTCAGACATGACCAAAGTGACTTAGTGAGCATCCATATGTAATACATATATAATATATAAAGAGACATAGTTTAATAACATATTAAAAAATATTTTTAGGGTTAGACAAAACTGCAAGCAGGGTGGCTAGCTATTATGGGCTGAATTGTATCCCTCCCCCCACACCCCTCTACCTCGCTCCAAATTCATATGTCAAAGTCCTAAACCCCAGGACGTCAGGATGTGACTGTGTTTAGAAACAGGGCCTCTGAAGAGGTGATTAAGATAAAATGAAGTCAGTAGACTGGGCCCTAATCCAAAACGACTGGCGCCCTGATAGAGGAAATTAGGACACACACAGGGAAGCCGCTGTGAGGACACCGGGAGTAGACAGTCATCTTCAAGCCAAGGAGAGAGACCTCAGGAGAAATCAACCCTGCCAACACCTTGATTTCAGACTTCTGGCCTTCAGAACGGAGCAAATAAATGTCTGTTGTTTAAACCGCCCTGTGTGTGGTACGCCGGGCAGTGTGGCCGGCTAAGGAGCCATCTTGTTTGTGTCTGTAGCATCCTTTAAGCTAGGAAAGGGCTCCCTCTGCTGTGTCTTCATGTTAAACACCAAATGCCTTGAAAATGCATTTCATGTTTGGACACCATAGAATTAAGAACGAGGTACTTAGATGCTTCTTTACAGAATCCTTTATAGAATCAAGAATATAGAATCCCCATCGAATTCTTTACAGATTCCTTCACCTGTAAGCAGGGGTGCTACTAAAAGTGTTCAGAAAATGGGGGTGGGGGGTTTTCCTATTGTGCCAGGAGTGGGGGAAGGGGTCCGGAGGTCCTGGGGGAGGGGCTGGGTGGCCTGGGCAGGCTCGGGAGGACGGAGTCGGAGGGAAAGTCTATGCACCAACCCCTTACAAAAGATGCGGCCGTTCGGAGTGTCCCGTTGAAGATCAGTTTGTAATCACATAAAATCCTTTTCTAATACTTCCTTTATAAAACTGCAAATCTTAAGTGCTCCTAGAAATAGTCCTCAAACGAGTACTCTTTACTACGTAGGAAATCACTGTCTGGCCATGGTTTGTGGTTGTTCAACACACATAAGTCAGATTCATGCTACTGACCTCACCCTCCTCCTCGTGGACAAGGTCTATGAATGAGACAGCAAGTCTGGAGACCAAGTCGGGTGCATCACAGTTAGAGGGTGAAACTCTCCATCCCTTCCATCGCTACCAAACAGAGGGCAACCCAAGCAACTTGTGGTCCCAAAAGCTACCAAGAGGATCGAAAGATCAGCCCCTAGATTGGTAGCACCTGGTGCTGCTGCTATTAATGGTTTTAAAATAAGCGAATAGTGACCGGGCACCGTGAAACAGAAACACTTGGCAGCCTGTGTTCCAAACGTGAGTGGTCACTTGGCCGTTGTAGATTATTTCTGCAAAGTGAGAGTTGTCTTCTGTTGTCCAGATAGCAAATGAGAAAACAGAGGGCCAAAGCCCAGAGCCTGTCCAGGCTCAGCCTCCATGACCCTGTCCGATATGTAGACTCAGCGTTTCGAATAGGGACTGCCTGGCATGTCCAGTCTGCACGGAGTGAGGAGTGTGGGCAAGCTATTCTGCTTAGAAGGATAAGGAAGCTTCCGATGAGTCCTGACTTGAGCCTCCCATCCGTTCCACCACCCACGGATTCAGGAAGCATTAACTGAGTGCAGCCCTCCTGCAGGAGTTATGGCAGTGAGCATGACGGACACACATCCTTCTTTCTGGGAGCTTATGTGCTCATGGGGAGAACAATTACACACACGCATTGTGATCATGATGAGGTGAATTAGGGAAAAATACAGGGTGACATGAGCTTGGAAAAGTGGGAGCAACTTCCAGCTGTGAGGGGCTGGGAAAGTTTACCAGAGACAGTGATCTCTAAGGCGAGGCTTGGGAGGAGAGGTGGAGGGGGTGTGGTGTGGGGAAACCTTTCACCTTGGGCAAATGTCTAAGGCATCAGCACCCTCAGAGCAGACTAGAGGGTGGCATGCGGGGCTCGAGTCCATCTGTGGGGACATGGGTTTACTCAGTCCCCGAGAAGATGCCCATTCTTTGGTTGTCCTGGTTCAGAGGAGATGTCTTTACCAAACTGGCACAAAGGGACATTTGGGCTGACAGGATCTGAAGCCTGGCTCATTCAGGGAACTGAAAATATATGGATCATGAGGGCTAAAACCTATTGGTCAGTTACCAGCTGCTCCTCATAGATAATGGTCCTCATCTTTTTGCCTGTTGACCTACATGTCCTGGACTTTCTGCTCAGGTCAAGCCCCTTTCCAACCACTGACCTTGCCTCTTAGGGAGGTATTGCTTATTCCCCTGCATAAGCTCTCATCTCCTCTAGATCCAACCAAATGCTTCATCTGCTTACATCCCATTAGAATCACCTGAGACCTGGGTTTGTTGCTGTCATCCCCCTATGCCCAGCACATAGAAGGTGTTCAGCTAAATGCGTAGCTGAATGAATGGATCTGTTTTCAAAAACATGGGGACCTCTCTATGGGAACAGCTCTGCCTGAATGCAAGCTTCACTATAACATGCATTTAGCACTCACTTCTGTGCATACTAGTTGCAGCCATTAAAGGAGATACATACTCTTAATTTCTAACATTCCACCTCTCTGGGGCTTACATCACCCCTCCAGATGCCACCAAGAACAAAATAAAACCATCTCAGAGAACAACACCCTGACGACCCTGCTCTGAATGCTGCAGAAACAATCATCAGGACTCTCTGTCCTAGCTTATTAACCCTTATTTTACAAACAGTGATAACTGATATTCACTCTCTCTTGTCCTAGCCTCCCGCAGAATAGAAATTGTAAAAGGAAAGCCTGGGTCATGGGTCAAAGAGTGGAAAGAAGGAAAAGAGGAAGCTAGCAGGGTTAGACTCTTGGGTGACATTGACGACAACGAATTGCTAATCTACCATCATCATCACTGGGGCTTGAGAAAGATCTTACCTGGTTCCCAGGAGGGTCAGCTCAGACACAGCTGCTGCTGTTGGGGTCCTCAGCACAATACTCTTTCAGGGATATATGTCCTGAACACAGTTATGCTTTTCTGTTCTAGTTTATCCTCGGTCGTTGCCTCTTTGGGATGACCATTAGCTGCCAGCTGCCCTGGCTTCCTTCTGTTTCCTCCTTCTCAGCTCTAGCCCCTGAGACACCAGGGAACCGACACATTCTGACTGCATGCAAAAGAAAACTGTATAGCCACCTGATGCGAAGAGCCCACTCATTGGGAAAGACCCTGAGGCTGGAAAAGATTGAGGGCAGGAGGAGAAGGGGGGCGACAGAGGATAAGATGGCATCACCGACTGAGTAGACATGAGTTTGAACAAACACTGGGAGATGATGAAGGACAAGGAAGCCTGGCGTGCTGCAGTCTGTGGAACCGCAAAGAGTCGGACACAACTCAGCGACCAAACAACAGCAACAACCATCAAGCATTTGGTTCTCAATTTCTAATGAGCTGTGACTTGGTGATTACACAACCTTGAACAACATAATTTCCTCTGAGTATAAGAAGATACTTAAAACTAATAAATTTTTGCTTATGCCATTTTTCTTTTTCTGGTGTATGCCTGTGGTTTAGCTGCCGTATTTTAACTTCTCCTTTCTCAAAGGGTCAACTCAATGCTGTTGCCTTGTTCCTTCTGAATGTGTTCCCACTTCTACCCGCAATCCAGAGTTCACTGGTACTTCTCCCACCCCTCTCTCAGCCAGGCTCCTTCCTAGGGCTCTGTCCTAAAGTAACTTCATTGCTGTTTCAAAGATGCCAAATCACCCCAACTTGTATAATTTCCATTTTCTGCACATAGATCATACTTTTTTTTTTTTTTAACTAGTATTTGTGTTGTTGTTCAGTCGCTCAATTGAGTCCGATCCTTTGCCATCCCATGGGCTGCAGTATGCCAGTCTTCTCTGGCTGACACCATCTCCTGGGGCTTGCTGAAGCTCATGTCCATTGAGTCAGTGATGCCATCCAACCATCTCATCCTCTGTTGGCCTCTTGTCTTATATCTTTCCCAGCATCAGGATCTTTTCTAATGAGTCAGCTCTTTGCATCAGGTGGCCAAAGTATTGCAGCTTCAGCTTTAGCCTTAGCATCAACCCTTCCAGTGAATATTCAATATTGATTTCCTTTAGGATTGACCAGTTTGATTTCCTTGGAGTCCAAGGGACTGTCAAGAATCTTCTACAACATCAGAGTCTGAAAAATATTAATATCTTGTTAGTATTAGTAAAAATTCATATTTTTATTAATACATCAGAAAATATTTACTTACTTTTTATTTATGTGCCCTGTATTCTGTAAAGCGTAGTCAGAGAGACTGGAAAATCCAGTCTTTCCAGCCAGAGTCATCTCAGCGGGTGTGAGTACAGGAAAGCTTGATATATGCTGCCTGGAGCTCCTTGTCAGGGTTCTGCCTCTCTCTCCTAAGGGATGCAGGGGAACGTGGTATTTCTAGTTATGATGATTTTCCACAGTCTTGGAGGTGCTCTGCCCCTTTCCCCATCAAGAAAATTTAGGGAATGATGGGATAATATCAAAGGGACAATCTTTAAAACAATCTTTATTTTATATTGGAGTATAGTTGATTAACAATGTTGTGTTAGTTTCAGGTGTACAAGTACAGAAAAGTGATTCAGTTCTACACATACATGTATCTATTCTTTTTAAATTTCTTTTCCCATTTAGGTTATTACAACGTACTGAGCAGACTTCCCTGCGCTATACAGTAGGTCCCTGTTGGTTATTTATTTCAAATATAGCAGTGTGTCCACGTCCATCCCAAACTCGCAATCTATCCCTCCAACCACCCTTGCCCCATAAGTTAACCATAAGTTCCTTTTCTAAGTCTGTGAGATTTTCTGTTTTGTATATAAGTTCCTTTGTATTATTTGTTTTTTAAGATTCTCATATGAACAATGTCATATGATGTCAGCCTTTCTCTGTCTGGCTTATGTCATTTAACATGGTAATTCTAGGTCCATCCATGTGGCTGCAAATGGCATCATTTCATTCTTTTTTTTTTTTTTTTTTACAAAACTCAAGTCCCTTTATTCACTTTCTAAAAAAACACAAACATGAGAATAAGATAAACACACTCAATGCACTAGCCCCTGCAGGATAGGAAGACGCCCTGGACAGAGAGCCTGCAGATGTTTTTTCTTACGGTAAGTCTGCATTTCCTCAAGCATTCTAGGGTCCCGTGTTTTGACACCTCTTGCAGGGGAAAGGAAGTAGAAGCTAAAAAGAGTCACCTACAAGAGGGTCACAATGACCTTACAGCTATTTGACGCTAGTGGCTTGTAAACTCTGATTTGCAACTCTCAGATAGTATCAAATAAGCACTGTTAAAACCTTACTACCCCTGGCTAACCTTTACTGTCATTCTTTGAAACTGGATCTTTAGGACTGGTTATGTTCCTTCACTGTAGCTTCTGATTATCCTCAAGCACAAACCCTAAGATCCATACACAGTCTCTAAGTTCAAGTACAAAGGTTCGAAGTACAAACCCCGAAGTGATGTAGTGTCTCTTATGTCTGTAGTGTCTACGGGGTGTCATCCCCTTGGACAGGCCAGCTGGATGGCAGCAGAGTGTGGGGCCCACATGGTGAACTTTTCTAGAGCCCCACCTGCTCCCTATTCTATCTGGACACTGCCCCACAGTCAACACTGAATTCTGAAGTCAGTGAGGACTTCGGCCTGTCTTCATTCTGAAGTTGTACTCTTATATAACTGAATCCAGCTCTTCACCAATAATTCAATGGAGCATCCAAAACACGTCAGGCATATTCTTAGGAAGCATCCTGGGATGGAGCAGGAGTGTCCTGGCTTTCAGGCTCTGCAGGCAGTGCGGGCACGGCTTCTTTTTTCTGGGCTGCCAGGAACTCATGAATTGCTCGTTCTATCTGTGGCCTGAAGATGTGGTTCAGTTTGGGATCCACCACCTGGGAAATAATTCTGTCCACTCCAGCTTCCAACATCCCTGACTGAACCACACTCTGCCTCAGACCATTTCGCAATTGGTTTTTGTTCATCGTGGGATTCCATTCCTGCTTGTCCAGATGTGTTGACACAAAATTATCCACTTTTCGCCTCGGGTTTTGGTAAGCTGGCTTGGTGTCCACGTCGGCCAGGCAGTCCCGGCGGAAGCTGTCAAAGAGACCCCGGCTCTTGAGCTGCTCCACGATGAGCGCGACGAGCTGCGGGTCGCCCGGGGGCAGGGAGGCCGGGGTGATGGGGCCGCCGCCCCCGCCGTCAGCCATGGCCGCGCGCCGGGCCCACGGAGGGGCCCGGACAAGGCTTCCTCTCAGGGACAGAGGGCCTAGGTCGTGGAGCGGCGGCGGCGGGGCCCGAAACGGAGAAAGCGGCGGCGACTGAGGCCGCGGCAGGGCCTCAGGTGGCCGAGCTGCTGCCGCAGGGCCATTTCATCCTTTTTAACGGTTGAGTAATATTTCTTTGTGTATATATACAACATCTTCTTTATTCATTCATCTGTCGATGGACATTTAAATCGCTGCCATGTTTTGGCTATTATGAACAGAATTGCCATGAACATTGGGGTGGGGGAGGTGCATGTATCATTTCAAACTATGTTTTTCTCTGCATATATGCCCAGGAGTGGGGTTGCTGGGTTACATGGTAGCTCTATTTTTAGTTTTTTCAGGAACTTCCACACCGTCCTCCATAGTGGCTGCACCAATTTACATTCCCAACAAGGTTCAAAGGGACCATTGTAAATATTCTCTACTCCATTTCTCAGAGGAGTCATCGTTTCGAAATGGGGGTCGTAACAAGTCACCGTATCACACCTTACACTGAGCTTCATTCATGCAGCTTAGGGAGCTGTGACTGAGTATGACTGGCCAAGACAGGGCTGTTTTCTGTGTGTGGATCACACTGTAATTAATCATTTGAGTTCTTGAACTGCCTTTGCTTCCAAACTGCTGATTACAGTTAGCAGGACAACGCTGCGCTGACAGATAAGCCTTGAAAAGGGGTACTTGCCGTCACGTTCTTGGTCAGTTGTGGTCCCTCCTTACTTGGGAGGACTGTGTGAAGATGAAAGTCTGCACCTTCAAGCTCGAAGGCTACAACTGTCATTTCTCTGTCTCTCTAAGTCTCCATTTCCTTGTGCTGAAACACAAGGGCTGTGGTGGAAATTCAATAAAAATAATTCTGTGAGAGCCCTTAGCACTGGGCTGGCGTTAAGTGGCGGCTTGATAAATATTCTGCTGAGTGGGGAAAAAAATACTGCTTGCTTAGGAGTCCACCATACAAGTTTTCTTGACAAAAGTGCACTAGGGCTATCTTCCAGTGATGTCTTGCTAAAATGAGAGCAGGTGGAAACTGTCTAAAGTGGAATTGTGTACAGAAAAGATGTGTCCATTATCATTGTTTTATAGGCTTTGGTTAATCCCGTGTGTTCCTTGCTTGCATTCTTTTCCAGGAATTGTTCCGTGGGTGAACTTGGCGAGCTGGGGGCTATGATAATTAGACCAAGGTCGTGCGTCTGTCCCCTGTGGGCCAGTTAGCTCAGCTTGGCTCCATGTCCATACACATTGATCTTAGCCCAGCTGGCAGACTCACAAATGTGTGACCATGTCTCCAAGGACCCCTGGGGATGGGTTTCTGTGGATCTGGTGAACAGCTCCTGTCTGCTGGAGGAGCAACCCCCCAGCAGCTCTCTGCTATGGGGATTGTGACCTGGAGGTGGCGCTGTTTCTCAAGGAAGGATGGCATGGGATGCCATCGCCTTCTTTTCCAGGCAGTATGAAATGATAGACTATATGAAATGATAGACTATCAGAGTTACTGCTAGGTAATTTGGTTCAATTCTCTCATTTTTCCAAGCAAGAAAATTAAGTTGCAGAGATAGAGAACTCTTGCCTGAAGCCAAACCACAGAAGCAAGGCTGGATACAGATCTCCCAGATGATACACTTTTGTAATTCTCACTAAGGGTTTCCTCGTCTGAATGAAATTAACCAATTAATAGTGCTTACAACAAACCAGAATGAATCATCGATACCTGAGCTGGTGAGGTTTCCAAAGAGTTGTGTTGTCATTGAATTTCAAATGTCTGTTATTTCTAATCCCAGGCCAATTGGATCTATTTTGGTTTTTTATTAGACATTCGTATGTATCTGGGTTTCAATGGATGATTTATTTTTCTCTTCCACACAAATGAAAGCAGGAAAATGATTGGTATGGGTGAAATTGTATCCTGTACTGACTTGTTTGGGAAATGTAAACACGATTTCTGTCCAAATGATCACAACTGAGACATGTGGGTTTTTAAAAGGTGTTTGTGGACAGAAGGCTGATAATGAAAATATTTCCCAGGTAGCTATTTTTAGCCCCTTTCCCAATTCATGGAACGTGAAGCACATCAGGGAGTAGTATAGTAGGAACATCCTCACAGGCACACATAGAATCAAAATTCAGTCTTTTAAAAGGTTTCCCCCGTGGAAATCACTTTTTTTTTTTAAAGTAAGCTTTTGCTTCCTTTCCAGGGAGACTGAGAACTGACTGAAGTGAGAGAGGTGAGTCCTCCCCTCTCATGATGGGCCTTGATACGTGTGACTCGTGTGGTCCTTTTCGTGTTTGGAGCCTGTCTACAGAATTCAAGACAGGGCCTGTGCCCCTGCCCTTGGCACCAGCTAAAACTTTTCTTGAGATGCTGACTGAATAGAAGACATTATCCCAGGGTGGGCATGGGACGAACTGGGACATTGGGATTCACATATATACAGTATTGATACAATGTATAAAACAGATAACTAATGAGCGCCTGCTTTATAGACCAGAGAACTCTACTCAGTGTTCTGTGGTGACCTCAACAGAAAGGAAACCCCCCCAAAATGAGGAGATATATGTAAACACATAGCTGGTTCACTTTGCTGCATAGTAAAAATTAACACAGTGTTGTAAAGCAACAAAACGCCAATAAAAATTAATAAAAAATAAATTTAAAAAAAAGACCGCCTCCCAGAGACAGCGGTATCTTTTGCCCCATTCACCTTGGAGAGATGGCATTTTAGTTCTGTATTTGCTTTTTCCTTCAGAGATAAGATAATCTAATACAAGCAGATTTTTTTTTTTTTAGTAAAATTGGGGTCTGCTGTATTCAGGAAGATTGGATTCCTACTTTTTTGAGAACTACTCTTTCTTAAGTAACTTAGATATTTTTCTATTGCAGGTTCCTATGATGTAACAGAATTGCAGAATCTTTGGATAGTGATCTGTTCTTTCTTTTGACCTCTAGCCACATGCCCTTAGATGACTCCTTTTGTTATATCAGCATCACCTGGGAGCTGGTGAAGAAGGCAGAAGCTTGGACCCACCTTGGACCCAGGGAAACAGTGTCTGACATGCCGGGTTCCCCAGGTGAGCTGGGCCCCCACAAATGTTAGAGGAGGGCTGGCTAGGACACACAAATCTCTCAGGGAGCTGAGATGCCTAGAAACATTTATCTTAGTTTAGTCTCTGTTTTCATCCCAGTGTTTTTCTCCTTCTCCGGGTAACGTCTCCCATTCATAATTCTGTAAATCCTTAGGTCTGTGATGCGGCTAAGGGCTGAGAGTAAAGATAAAATATCCTCTGCACCGTAGAGCTGATCAGGGGAGGTAGAAAATAAACTTTACTTATATATGGTGACTCAGCTGGTAAAGAATCCACCTGCTATGCAGGAGAACTAGGTTCGATCCCTGGGTTGGAAAGATTCCCCTGGAGAGGGGAACAGCTACCCACTCCAGTATTCTGGCCTGAAGAATTCCATGGACATATAGACAGCATATTAAAAAGCAGAGACGTTACTTTGCCAACAAAGGTCCATCTAGTCAAAGCTATGTTTTTTCCAGTAGTCAGGTATGGATGTGAGAGTTGGACTATAAAGAAAGCTGAGTGCCAAAGAACTGATGCTTTTGAACTATGGTGTTGGAGAAGACTCTCAAGAGTCCCTTGGACTGCAAGGAGATCCAACCAGTCCATCCTAACGGAGATCAGTCCTGGGTGTTCATTGGAGGGAATGATGCTGAAGCTAAAACTCCAATACTTTGGCCACCTGATGTAAAGAACTGACTCCGTAAAGAACTGACTCATTTGAAAAGACCCTGATGCTGGGAAAGATTGAAGGCGGGAGGAGAAGGGGATGACAGAGGATGAGATGGCTGGATAGCATCACTGACTCAATGGGACTGAGTTTGAGTAAACTCTGGGAGTTGGTGATGGACAGGGAGGCCTGGTGTGCTGCAGTCCATGGGGTCGCTAAGCGTGGGACAAGACTGATCAACTTTCACTTTCGTGTCACAGAATGATAAGCTATGGAAAACAGTAAGGCAGGGTAAGGGGGTGGGAGTGTAGGAATAAAGGGTGCAATGGCATATGAGATGGTCAGAGAAGGGCTCTTCTGTGAGCAGGGCCTCTGAACAGAGAGGGGAGGGAGGTGAAGGCAGGAATAGGGGGGATGGGCTGGGAAAATCCTCTGTGGCCCTCCTCTTGTCACTACATGGGTCACTGTGTGGGGCTTATTTTTTATTTTATTTTATTTTTATTTAGCAAATAAAAAGATAAGATGCCCTGAATTTCTGAATTTGAATTTGAGGTTGAATTTCAGATCTATAATAACTTTTTGGTATAATGTACTAACTTTTTATAATATATGTATATATAATTTAATACATGTGTTAGTACATCTTTGTCCTAAGTTACAGTATATGTTTTTTTAGTATGTCCCATGCCATATTTGGGAAATATTCATACTAAGAATTTTTTGCCATTTATCTGAAATATTATATATAATATGCATAATATATAATATCTATTTATTTGAAATGTAGCATATGCCCATCAAATTGGCCTAGGTGTCCTGTATTGTATCTGTGACCAGTGGCCCCAGAGCAGGCCATGTGCATAATAAATAATACATATTTATTTGAAATGTAGCATATGCCCATTAAATTGGCCTAGGTGTCCTGTATTTTATCTGTGACCAGTGGGCCCAGAGCAGGCCATGGCTGGAGGAGGTGGCTTTCTCTGCAGAATCACTATTTCCTTTCTCCATCAACCCACAACTTGCTTCCCGGGCCTTGGCCAGTGATACCCAGGAGGCAGTGGCTGTTCACGACCTTGTGTTAGCCCCACAGGTGATGCCTGGACAGGGTTCTCCTGAACCTGTCTTCTGCAGTCAGAAAATAATTTTCTGAGCTAAATTCTCCTAAAAAGTCTTTCCTAGTGTTAAAAAAAAAAAAAAGCAAAATACCAAACACTCACATCTTAGAATACCTCTAGTTACACATTGCATTGTGACTATATTAGTCATCACCTACTGGAGAAAAATCGCTGATTGTTCCTTTGTCCATCTAGTATCTATGGGAGAATCTTCTTATTTATTTGCAGGCAACCTCTAAACAATGTGTCATTTGCAGTTTTCCAAGTGCTGTTTTCGAGGGGGCAAGTGTGGCCCATCCTGCCACTTCCCAGAAGAACACAGGGCATAGCATCCCTCTACCTGTGCTCAGGGTCAAGTCATAACCCTTCCACAGTTTTTAAGATGTGTATTTATTTAATTTGGATCGTGCTGGGTCTTTGTTGCTGCACGGGCCTCGGTAGTTGCAGCGCTCGGACTTGGTTGCTCCGCAGCATTTGCGATCTTCCCGGACCAGGGATCAAACCCTCATCTCCTGCATTGGCAGATGGATTCCTTACCACTGAGCCACCAGGGAAACCCCTTCCACACTTTTTAAATCAAAATTAATGTCATTTCTTTAATCAACTGCTTATCTAATATTTGAATATCTACTGCATCCATGGTCAAAAGGATAAAGTGAGGCTCTCTTATCCTAAGGGTCATTGAGATCAGGGGTCCCCAACCTCCTGTAGTCCCTGGTGGCTCAGATGGTTAAAAAATCTGCCAGCAATCCAGGAGACCCAGGTTCAGTCCCTGGGTCGGGAAGATCCTCTGGAGAAGGGAATGGCAATGCATTTTATTATTCTTGCCTAGAGAATCCCATGGACAGAGGAGCCTGGCAGGCTACAGTCCAAGGGGTTGGACAAGACTGAGCGACTAACACTTTCACTTTCCCCACCCTCCAGCATCTAAGGCTGATGATGTGAGGTGGAACTGTAATAATAATAATAATTAGGTAATACTAACAATAGTACATGTAATAATATAGTATTACATATATTAATATTACATGTAATAATAATAGAAATAAAGTATGCACTAAATGAAATGTGCTTGAATCATCCTGGACCTAGTCTTTTGAAATCTGTCTCCACAAAACTAGTCCCTGGTGCCATAGGGCTGGGGACTGCTGCTTTAGACCCTGCTTCCACATTTAAATAAGAGGAATCATCCTCTTGTTCGGTAATGATCTGTTTTAAAGCAAACCAGCTGGCAGCAACAACAGTACCGTGGCAGTCAGTTCAGTCACTCATCGTGTCCGACTCTCTGTGACCCCCTGACTGCAGCATGCCAGGCCTCCCTGTCCATCCCCAGCTCCTGGAGCTATGTCACTTTTCAGTAATTACCTCTTAGAGAGCCCAAGTTTGAAGAAAGACGGTTCTAGAACTAGAAGCTTTTGTGCTTTCTCACGAGGGGAAGGGGGACTAAACAGCCTACCTGATTTAGCCAGGATAACCTGAGGGGCCACTCTGGTGTCTTCCTTGTGCTTCTGAACACATGCCATCGCAGGATGCAACCGTTCATAGCACCCAACGAAACGGATTTCAGTTGCATTTTGCAATAGCATGAGTTTGTTTGTTTTTAAACTATTTTGTACTGGGGCATCACCGATTAACAAATAATGATGTGATGGTTTCAGGTGAACAGCTAAGGGACTCAGCCATACCTATACATTTATCCATTCTCTCCCAAACTTCCCTCCCATTCAGGTTGCCGCGTAACATTGAGCAGAGTTCCCTGTGCTACAGAGTAGGTCCTTGTTGGTTATTCACTTTTTTTTTTTATTAGTTTTGCCATACATTGACATGATATCTCCATGGGTTTACATATGGTTATTCACTTTTAAATACTGCGGTGTGTACATGCCCATCCAAACTGCCTAACTCTTCCTTCCCTCTATACTCCCACTGTCTGCCCCAGCTGCCCCACAACCACAAGTTCACACAATAACAAGCGATGCTTAAGAGAGGTCACCGCTGGTGTTAGAAATGGAACTTCCTCTCTTTCTCCTGACTTGGGGCAGTGGCTGGCAGCAGGGACTCAGTGGCCTGTTGTAATGAATTTCTAGTTCCTTCTCTGTATGTGTCACAGGTCCTGGGGTGGAGCTGGAATGAGCCAGACAATGGGATAACTTTGATCGAAGTGTTTTGTACGAGTAACGCCAGCACTGTGAACTCGACTTGAAAATAGTTGTGAAGATAGCAATTCTAAAGTACCCCTGGAGGTGACAATTTTTCCCATGTAATTAGGAATATACTTTATCTTTGTTTCTTATGCTCTGTTTTCAGTGGACATGAGAAGGCCTATCTGAAAAGAAATTAATTTGCTGTTTACATTAATTTGTGGCTTTATTGGAGGTGTACACAGGCGTAGACCCACTGTCTGCTCTTGTTTGGTGTGCCAGGGTATTTCTGTTGGATTAGCTGATTTGCAATTCTAAAAACCAGTTTGAAAATTTGGGATTGTGAATTAGACTGGTGTGTGTGTTGCGTTTGTATTTTTCACATTTCATAGGCTTTTCTACTTATTAGTTATGGACTTAAATTTGTGAAACTCGTACTCTGATGGAAACTTCAGGATGAAAGTAGAATACTGCATAAAAACGGAAAACACCACTGAAGATCAAACAAAAGCAGTCAACCAGCCGACCAATAGGTAAACATAAGAAGAAAGAACACTTACATTTTAATTGCTCACATTTTAATTTTTATAACTCAGGTTATATCAGCATGAATCTGAAAAAAATTTAACTTACTGGTGAATTTTTTAAACATAATATTTAAGTAGGAAGTGTGATAGCAGTATTGGGGTTTTTTTTGTTGTTGTTGATGAATATAGTTTTCACCTTAAGTAGCTTAGAAGTGAAATTTTGTATAATTTGCACTCGAACTGTAGAAGTCATGCTACTTGTAGCAGTTATATATTTTAAAATATAATTATTTGCTTAGTATAATATCGATGCATATATATTGTGGGGAACTGAAAACATAGAGATAGCAAAAAGAAGGCAATAATAATCACACCAGACTGAGAAGAACTTTGTGAATTCCAGTGTACATCTTTCTGGTTCTTTTTTCTACATGTATTTTTTTAAAAAATGGTATTGCCTACATTCTTTAAAATTTCTTATTTAATTTGTATATTCCATGAGGAAGGAAGGAGATTGGAATGGCGAGGAAGAAAAATGAAATTTTGCAGTGACTCTGATAATAATACACGACACAAAGAGCTTCTAGCAGAGAAAAACAGAGTGCCGGAGTTCTCTGCTGCTTTTATTGATGTCAAAGTAACAATCCATGGCACCCTGAAAACTTCATCATCAGAGTCATTTATACGTTTTGCTTGGATTAAAAGTGTACATCTTCATGACACAAGAATGAAGGATTTGTAGGATTAACTTATCATTTTTAGTTGCGACTCATTTCAGAAACATTTGGAATTTCCATCCTTGACATATTTGAAGCGTGCAATCCGCGTACATGCAAAGCCACATCATCTTTAATTATGTGGATTTAGGCAATACTAGCACATCTTCCCCTCTGCTTTTCACAGGAATGTCTAGCTTCAGGCTGTCTGTGCTAGAGGCAGACATGGCCAAGGAGAAACTGAGAGGGGCCAGCACAGTCAGTTCACCCCCAGGCCAGAGGCCACTGGGAGACCCTGCTGCGTTAAAGACTCGTTACAGCGAAACGCGGAGCCAAAGAAACTGAAAAACTTCACGCATTTGCCCAACCCTTGAAAACAGTCGGAAAAGGAGACTCCAGGAAACAAATGGACTTATACTTCATCATCAGAAAGATCTGCTGTGTTTATGCAGACAGAAGCCCGCATGAAAACAATAAGAACAAAAATAGCTGCGCGTGTCAGCCGGGTGTGTCACCATATTGTACTCAAAGGGAGGATATTAATTTCACAGTTTTCGTGGGTAAGTTTAAACATAGGAACATGTCACAAATAAGCAGCAAGCTCCACGAGGCTTTATCAGCTGGGATTTCACAGTCTGCAATTTTTAAATTCAGCCGGGTCCCCGAGGGCCAATCAATATCGGTGGCAATTATTCTTAGTACACAGTCCAAATGAAATGGGTGTTTTTTTTTCTTTTTTATCAAGGTGGGAGATGGTGATATAGAAATAAGCCGATTCCCTTGTGGATGGCAATTGGGCTGCCTAACAGCTGCAGCAAGTCGGCTGTGGGTCTCTTTTGGCCGTTTCTCGGGAATAGTCCAATAATGACCCCATTATTTTAACCCTTCAGCGTGAGCTGTGTTTGATAGCTGGCTTGGAAAAACCTGGCATGTGTCAAACAAAGAGAGAATGAAAACAAAACAAAACAACATCAATAACAACAACAAAAAAAACCCAAACCAAAGCTGCAGCACCTCCCAAGGCAACTGCTCTCAACACTACCTTATACACAGGTTTTATTTATACCCTGGTTTCTAAGCCACAACCTCTAGAGGGACAGTGCTTGGGACACAGGGATGTTTTCATGAAGCAGAGTCAATTTTCATTCTAGAGCGAAAGCAGTTGAAAAGTAAAAAAAATTTCTTTTTCCTCGAAAAGGCAGATACTGAATTATGTACATCCCTAGATTTTATTCATTGAAAACCTGTTTTTTTTTCTTCTTTAACTTTTTGTCTATTTAGGGGGTGTTTGGGAAGGAGTTTGGGGGAGTGGGGGTAGAGATGGTGGGGAATGGGGAACAGAGAATCAGAGAAGTGGGTCTCAGAATGACAGTTCAAGTTCCTTTTCCTGGCGGAGCCCAAGTTAGAGTTAGTCAACTCTGACTGGGAGGGATTTGGCAGGCAAGAGTCACAAAACCCAGGTCATAGCAGGGCAGAGTAGCAACAGGAAAATGCACACCTTACAACACAGTAGGGTGGTGTTTGAATTTCCTAATCCTTGGAGAGGGGCTTCATTTGTCTTCAGCCTCATCTCAGATTGGGCCTTTTCATTTTGCTTTTTATCCAATTAATCACTTAAGAGATCAGAGTATTAATGTCATTTTATGTTAGCTGATAAGACAAACAAAACCCCAAACAAAACCAGACTCTGACCCTACCTGCGTTTTCAAACTGCCAGTTCTCTTAAAAAAAAATTACAAGAAATGAGACATTCTGGAAAAGAGCCGAAGATATGAACAGAAAAAAGCCACAATAATAACAACCTGGCGGTTCTTTCTACAAACCCAATAATCCATTAACCGCTTTGAAATTAGGGATTTCTCTGATGGAATTTGGTTATTTTCCTCTCTCGATTTGAAATAGAAACTAGAATGAAAGGGAAATTTTAGAGGAGTTTTAAGGTCATAAAATTCTTTGTGCCCTTTGAAAGTTCCGGGTACAGGTAGATAATCATCTATTATTTGGAGGGGACTCCAGGAAGAAAGTAAGGATGAATAAGCAAACAGAACTGGGTGCTATTCAGTTTAAAATAGTATTTAATTTTTTCTTGCCAAAAAAAAAAAAAGTATGGAAGGGATACTCATTCACTTATTCCATACTGCTTTTTCCATAATCACAATTCTTTCAATTTCTTTGAGTGAGTGGTTCAAAGTCAACAGGAATTGGTGGTTAGAAGTCAATATTCTAAAGTTCAAAAATACATTGTTTTCTTCCCTCTTCCTCCACTTTGAAAATGTTTTAGAATAAAGACTCCCAACTGCAGTGGTGATTTGTGGTTAGTCATTAGACTTCTGGTTTGGTTTAATGCTGCTAATTAGTTTCTGTCCTTGACTTTTTCCAATTAAAGCGTAGAGGCCTTGGTGCTAAACACCTGGGCAGATTACCTAATTAGACGGCAGAAACATACACAGTCCTTCATAGGTAATTATTTTAACTTTCACTGCTTCTGTGGTATTAAACACACTGATGGAAAGGGTATACTTTGTACCCGACTCCTCAGGATATCAGTTCGTTGGCAAGGAAGCTGGTACTGGTACTGCCTTCTAAATAGACAATGCAGAGTCCCTTTAGGGTGAATATGCTCAGAAGTGACAGATTTGAGTGTTTCTCCCCCCAGACGTAGGAGAAAACATACATGCTGGTCGTTCCCACTCTCCCTCATGTGTTCCTTTGAGGAGGCAGTTTCCTCCAATGGGTCAGGTAGAACTTGAGCTCTCTCTGTGGGCATACAACCATACTGGGCATTTTGGAAAGTGTGTTTTCAGTCCCAGTGCTGAAGTGGGCACAGAGTGGGAGGCATGCCCACCCCACCATCTCCTCCCACAGTACCTGTTCTCTCCACCAACCACTCTTACATCCACGTTACATGGCAGAACCCCCACTCCCTGGAAATCCTGCTAGATTTGCACAGCTTAGAGCTTACAGTTGGGAGTTGGTTGTTGGATAAATGAATGAGTGAATGAATGAATGCTGGGAGAGAAGGCCTAACTATATCAGGGAATCATCTGGAGAAGGGGTTAAAATGCTGATTCTCTGGCCTCTTACTGATTTAGTCAGCCCCAGGGAGAGCCAGAAAATCTCCTTAGTTACAAGCCCTATAGATGTTCTGATACAGGGGGTGTGAGAATCACAGAGGTCGATCAGCTACGATCTCCTGGGTCTGCTAATAACGCCAGTTCTCTGAGAGCATCACCTGTAGCACCCTGACTTTGTGCCAGGCTCGTGCTCAGACCCGCACACGTGTTTTGCACCCTGAGTGAGAGTCCTGCAAGGCGGGGGTCCTCTGGTTGGACAGTGTCAGATCACAGGCAGATTAAGTCCCTGGCTGTGGCCTCCGGGTGAGGTGTCCACAGGAGCGCTCTGGCCCTGGGGCTCCTTTGAGCATCCTTTCCTTGTTTGGAGACGTCTCCATCCCCTGAGTCTGCTCCTGCTCCGGGTAGCACCCAGACATCTGCTTCCCCAGCCTCCTGGTGCCACCTGGGACCTGGCCCCCCCAGTCGAATGTCCCAAGTTGAAGTTTGGTTCAGGACCAGCCGGCACCAAGAAGTAGGATCTGCATGGACCCTTCAGGTCGGCTGGTGGCAGAGACATCCTGCCCTTGGGGGCAGCCCTGGCAGAATTTCTAGCACTGAATGCGGAGTCCAGTGTCCCTGATATGAACTCTGCGGGTCTCTGCCCAGCAGGAGTGGCACAGGCCTTCACTGCAGCACCCGCTGCCGTGCACGGTGCACTATGCTCTTGTCTGCGGAGTTGCCGTTCTGGTCGTCTGTTACTGTGTCAGCTACCGCTCCAGAACCTAGAGGCTGAAAACAGTGGCAATATTTATTTTGCATGTCAACCTGCAATTTGGGCAAGGCTCACAGAGACAATCATTTCTGTTCCACTCAGGACTGGTTAGAGTGCCTTGAAGGCATGACTTTCTATCCAAATAAACAGGACGAGGCAAGCGGGCAGGATGGTGAGGCTGAGTGGCTGGAGTGTCTTCACCATGGAGGTAGGAGCTGTGCCTGGTCACCCACCTGAGATTCTGATGTAGTAATTTCCAATGTGTGCAAAGTTGCTAAATGACCCAGGATTTAAATGATACAGTGTAATTATGCAGAACTGTTGTTGTTGTTTAGTTATTAAGTACAACTCTTTGTGACCACATGGTTTGCAGCATGCCAGGCTCCTCTGTCCTCCACTATCTCCCCCAAGTTTGCTCAGATTCATGTCCATTGAGTTGGTGATGTTATTTAATACCTAACCACCTCATCCTTGTGAAGAATAATGACAGGCAATTCTTGGTCAGCTTGGGTTTCTATAACAAAATACCAAAGGCTGAGTACTTTAAACAATAGAAATGTATTTGCCATCATTCGAGAAACTGAGGAGTCCAAGATCAAGGTGCTGGCAAGATGGGTTTCATTCTGAGGTCTCTTTCCCTGACTTATATGGGGCTACCATCTTTTTACATATTCTCATGACCCTTTTCTTTGTGTGTGAGCTCAAGTGGGGAGAGAGAACAAGCTCTCTGGTATTTCTTCCTTTTCTTATAAGGGCACTAATTCCATCATGAGGGCCTCACCCTCTTAACTTCATTTAACCCCAATCACCTTCCAAAGGTTCCACTTCCAAATACCATCACATCAAGGTTTAGGGCAACAACTTACAAATTCTTCAGGGGCAGCAGGGACACAAAAATTAGTCCATAATAGCAGTGGATGTACAAAGAAATTGCTAACCTATCTAAAGGTCAATGCTGTTATTATCCCTTTTCACATCTGATCAATCATATGAGAATTTGAGGAGATAATGTGAAATGCAGGAGTATGTACTAACCAAACTGATCACATGGACCACAGCCTTGTCAAACTCAATGGAACAATGAGGCATGCTGTGTAGGGCCACCTAAGACATGGTGGAGAGTTCTCTCATGGTGGAGAGTTCTAACAAAACGTGGTCCACTGGAGAAGGGAATGGCAAACCACTTCAGCATTCTTGCCCTGAGAACCCCATGAACAGTATGAAAAGGCAAAAAGATATAACACTGAAAGATGATCTCACCAGGTCGGTAGGTGCCCAATATGCTACTGGAGAAGAGTGGAGAAATAATTCCAGAAAGAATGAAGATGGAGCCAAAGAGAAAACAACACCGAGCTGTGGATGTGACTGGTGATGGAAGTAAAGTTCGATGCTGTAAAGAGCAATATTCCAAGGAACATGGAATGTTAGTCCATGAATCAAGGCAAATTAAAAGTGGTCAAGGAGGAGATGGCAAGAGTGAACATCGACATTTTAGGAATCAGTGAACTAAATGGACTGGAATAGGCAAATTTAATTCAAATGACCATTATATCTACTACTGTGGGCAAGAATCCCTTAGAAGAAATGAGGTAGCCCAACAAAAGAGTCTGAAATGCAGTACTTGGGTGCTATCTCAAAAATAACAGAATGATCTCTGTTCGTTTCCAAGGCAAACCATTTGATATCACAGTAATCCAAGTCTATACCCCAACAAGTAATGCTGAAGAAGCTGAAGTTGAATGGTTCTATGAAGACCTGCAAGACCTTCTAGAACTAACACACAAAAAATATGTACTTTTTTTTTTATCATAGGGGACTAGAATGAAAAAGTAGAAAATCAAGAGCTACCTGGAGTAACAGGAAAATTTGGCCATGGAGTACAAAATGAAGCAGGGCAGGACTAACAGTTTTGCCAAGAGAATGCACTGGTCATAGCAAACACCCACTTCCAACAACACAAGAAAAGACTCTACACGTGGATGTCACTAAATAGTCAATACTGAAATCAGATTGGTTATATTCTTTGCAGCCAAAGATGGAGAAGCTCCATACAGTTAGCAAAAACAAGACCAGGCGCTGACATAGCTCAGATCATGAACGCCTTGTTGTCAAATTCAGACTTACATTGAAGAAACTAGGGAAAACCACTAGACCATTCAGGTATAACCTAAATTAAATCCCTTATGACTATACAGTGGAAGTGACAAATAGATTCAAGGGATTAGATTTGATAGAGTGCCTGAAGAACTATGGACAGAGGTTCGTGACATTGTACAGGAGGCAGTGATCAAGACCATCCCCAAGAAAAAGAAATGTAAAAAGGCAAGATGGTTGTCTGAGGAGACCTTACGAATAGCTGAGAAAAGAAGATACACTAAAGGCAAAGGAGAAAAGGAAAGATATACCCATCTGAATGCAGAGTTCCAAAGAATAGCAAGGAGAGATAAGGAAGCCTTCCTCAGTGATCAATGCAAAGAAATAGAGGAAAACAATAGAATGGGAAAGACTAAAGATCTCTGCAAGAAAATTAGAGATACTAAGGGAATATTTCATGCAAAGATGGGCACAATAAAGGACAGAAACGGTATGGACCTAACAGAAGCAGAAGATATTAAGAAGAGATGGCAAGATTATACAGAAGAACTGTACAAAAGAGATCTTCATGACCCAGATAATCATGATGGTGTGATCACTCACCTAGAGCCAGACATCCTGAAATGTGAAGTCAAGTGGGCCTTAGGAAGCATAACTACAGACAAAGTTAATGGAGGTGATGGAATTCCAGTTGAGCTATTTCAAATCCTGAAAGATGATGCTGTGAAAGTGCTGAACTCAATATGTCAGCAAATATGGAAAAGTCAGCAGTATCGCAAAGAAGGGCAATGCCAAAGAATGCTCAAACTACCGCACAATTGCACTCATCTCACACACTAGTAAGGTAATGCTTAAAATTCTCCAAGCCAGACTTCAGCAGTACGTGAACTGTGAACTTCCAGATGTTCAAGCTGGTTTTAGAAAAGGCAGAGGAACCAGAGATCAAATTGCCAACATCCAATGGATCATCAAAAATCAAGAGTTCCAGAAAAACATCTACTTCTGCTTTATTGACTATGCCAAAGCGTTTGACTGTGTGGATCACAATAAACTGTGGAAAATTCTTCAAGAGATGAGGATACCAGACCACCTGACCTGCCTCTTGGGAAATCTGTATGCATGTCAGGAAGCAACAGTTAGAACTGGACATGGAACAATAGACTGATTCCAAATAGGAAAAGGAGTACGTCAAGGCTGTATATTGTCACCCTGCTTATTTAACTTATATGCAGAGAACATCATGGGAAATGCTGGGCTGGAGGAAGCACAAGCTGAAATCAAGATTGCTGGGAGGAATATATCAATAACCTGCAGATGACACTACCCTTATGACAGAAAGTGAAGAGGAACTAAAGAGCCTTTTGATGAAAGTGAAAGAGGAGAGTGAAAAAGCTGGCTTAAAACTCAACATTCAAAAAAAGGAAGATCATGGCATCTGGTCCCATCACTTCATGGCAAATAGATGGGGAAACAATGAAAATAATGACAGACTTTATTTTTATGGGCTCCAAAATCACTGCAGATGGTGACTGCAGCCATGAAATTGAAAGACACTTGCTCCTTGAAAGAAAAGCTATGATCAACCTAGAGAGCATATTAAGAAGCAGAGACATTAATTTGCCAACAAAGGTCCATCTAGTCAAAGCTATGGTTTTTCCAGCAGTCATGTATGGATATGAGAGTTGGACCATAAAGAAAGGTGAGTGCCAAAGCATTGATGCTTTTGAACTGTGGAGTTGGAAAAAACTCTTGAGCATCCCATGGACTACAAGGAGATGAAAGCAGTCCATCCTAAAGGGAATCAACCCTGGATGTTCATTGGAAGGACTCATGCTGAAGCTGAAGCTCCAATACTTTGACCACCTGATGTGAAGAACTGACTCACTGGAAAAGACCCTGATGCTGGGAAGGATTGAAGGCTGGAGAAGAAGGGGACATCAGAGGATGAGATGATTGGATAGCATCACAGACTCAATGGACATGAGTTTGAACAAGTTCCATGAGTTGGTGATGGACAGGGAAGCCTTGCTTGCTGCAGTCCATGGGGTCGCAAAGAGTTGGACATGACTGAGCGACTGAACTGAACTGAACTGATCAATTAATTTTGATTAAAGTGAAACAGGAGATCTCCTTAGAAACTTTAAATGTATATTAATGAGAAAGACTCTGAAAAGTCTTAGAGATGTTTGCTTAATCTTGTCTAACCACTTGCTTCTCAAATATATTTGGAACTTCTTTTTATAGGGAACAATGGCTGGAGTCGCAGCTGTCCACTTCTGGTCATTCTAGTCCCCACCTGTCTTTAGTGAGACTCCCTGGGTAACCAACTTAGAGGGGGATTTATAGTCAGGAGTATTTTGGGGAGTGGTCTCAGGAACATGGGCATCCCAGGTGGCTCAGTGGTATAGAATCCCCATGCCAACACAGGAGATGCAGGTTTGATCCCTGGTTTGGGAAGATCCCCTGGAGAGGGAAATGGCAACCCTCCAGTATTCTTGCCTGGGAAATCCCATGGACAGAGGAACCTGGCGGGCTACAGTCCATGGGTCACAAAGAGTCAGACACGGCTTGTTGACTAAATAACTCGGGATCATTACTGGAAATGGCATAAAGGAGGAAGGATTGGATGGAGAAACTGAATAACAATAAAGTAAATCAGTCACAACTAAGGTCTCAGCCTGTCCCAGAGGAGGAATTAAGATGGTCTTTCAGAGCTGTCCTGTCTCAAGGAAATGGAGCCACAACTTTATACCCCACTTTGAGCATTCCTGGACAAGGGCTGTTCCCAGGAAGGGGTGTGACCTTGGGCAAAATGGCTGTTTTCAGTTGAGGACAGTTCCCAGAGAATGACCTTGCAGAGCGCCACCAGCATCCACAGTCTGAGCAATGTGTCCATCCTGCAGGGGGCCTGGACAGCATACCCACTACACCACCACCCCATTAGCTCCCTCCTGAAGCCAGGGTCATTTGTCATTTGTAATTGCCCTTGAACTGTTATTTGTCTGATGGTAGAGATTGTTTCTCTTTTACCTATGACTCCAGCAGAATTTGGGCTTCCCGGGTGGCTCAGTAGTAAAGAATCTGCTTGCTATGCAGGAGACATGGGTTCAATCCTTGGGTCAGGAAGATCCCTTGGAGGAGAAAACAGCAACCCACTGCAGTATTTCTGCCTGGGAAACCCCATGAACAGAGGAGCCTGGCAGGTTGCAGTCCCAGGGGCTGCAAAGAGTTGGACACAACTTAGTGACAGCATGCATGCCGCTAGCAGAAGTGACAACAGAATATCCAAGGAAGGCTGTCTCTTTCAAGAAAAATGGGAGAAGACATTGGTCGTTTTGGAAGTGAAGAATATTCATTCCTGTGTAATCCCACTCCATTCATCCCTATCATGTGCCAGCCACCATCAATATTAGAGTGCATGTCCCTGGGGAATGCTGGGGCCTGGCTAGGAGTCTGAGGGGCCATTAGTTCAACCAGAACCAGGGTTCCTCTGACTACATTGCTCTTCTCCACATCTGTGCAGGACCAGGCCTGACTGGAAGGGCTTTTTAATGGAGTTCTTCTAGAGGCACTGATTCTGCAGCGCTTGCAATGGATTCTTTTAGTGTCCTATTGTCTCCAGTAGAACAAGAACATGTGACGTGTTTCTGTGTAGCACATCACTCCAAAATTTAGCAGCTGGCCTAAAACAATAAGAACATACTAGTTCTCAGGGTTCTAGGATTTAAGAGCTCAGACAGGGCTTAGGAGGCTGCTCGGCTCCAGGCGATGTCAGATCGGATCATATATGTGGCTACATTCAGTTGAGGCTGAAATGTCCAAAATACCCACTCATCCCCTAGTCCTCTCTCTACACAGCCTCACCATCCAGGGCACAGCAGATGAGCAATGAGAGCAAAGGACCCAGAATTGGTACCAGCTAACTCCTGCCCTGTGTTATTAGTCAATGCAGCTCTCAAGACCAGCTCTGAGTCAATGGGAGAGGCTGAAATAGACTCCACCTCTCAGTGGAGGTGCAGGAAGAAAGGATGGCCATCTTAAATGCACTATAGTGACGACCCTCCCATTCCTATAGATTTCTGATGAATCACTATTAGAAGCAGATTTTTTTTTAAAGGGGCATATAGCTGTCCCTTTTATGTGCCTTGGGTCTGGAAGCAGACTTTTGGGAAACACTTTCCAAAATACTCTGCTACAGACCTAGAGAGATGAGTTTTCTCCCGAGAAGAGTTTTGCCATCCCACCCTAGGGAGGAGTCAACAGTTGTGTGAATTTCAGCATCAGGAAGTTGTGCTGTTTAGCTTCACATCCTGCTGCATAACTCCATTCACTTGCTCCCAGTTGTGATCATCATCATCGCCATCAAGCCATCATTATTTATCATCAGGGCAGAGCCTTTATTAGGCACCTAATGGCTTGTCCAGTGGTGCTGGGAGATGGAGAGCAAACACAGGAAGGCTCAGAGCAGACCTGCCTGGGGTGATGCCCAAGGCTGAATCGAAGTTTCCAGAACCTCCACGGAGACCACACAGGCTGGAGCATGAAGGATGAATAGGAGCCCCAATGAATGGCTAGGGGCTCACATCATGTAAGCTCAGCAGAGGCGACAGGGTCAGAGGACCACAGCATAGAACTTTTTTTCTTCTTCTGAGATTCAATTTTTATTTTATCTTGGAATATAGTTGATTTACAAGCTCATTTCAGGTATATAGCAAAGTGATTCAATTATGCATATACATATATCCATTCTTTTTCGGGTTCATTTTTCATATAGGTCATTACAGAGTATTGAGTAGAGTTCCCCATGCTATACAGTAGGTCCTTGTTGATCATCTGTTTTATATAGAGTAGTCTGTATATGTTAATTCCCAACTGCTAGTTTATTCCCCACCCTCCGCACCAAACAGCATGGCATTTTGCCTTCAAGTTCTCCTGGTTCTACTGGTTCCTAGGGCTCCAGTTCAGTTTGCAGAAAATTAATTCACAGAAAAACCCTTTGTGGAAACTGGGAGATAGATTCCCTAGTCTGGGTCGAACAGGTTTTGGCTTCTCCACCAAAGGCAGAGACAGACTAGGGGCAGGACGGACAAAGAGGACGGTGAAACTCATACACGGGGCCGAACTCATGGGTTCATATGTAAAAACGTGATGGGCAAGTGCTTGACCCCAGAAACGTGAAGCAACAGAAGGGCCAACATACAGCTGTGCTAGGCCAACAAATTTAGAGCAAATTAACTGTAGTGAAAGACTGGAATGGAACTGCAGTGAGTCTACAGGGAAATGAAGACTTCCGTACATTATCTGTCAATTCAGCAAGTTACTGAGTTGATCACTTGGCCAGGGCACGATGTGGCTGGCAGCTTTTTGCAACTCAGCTGATTTCCACGTGCTGCTTGAGACCCTGAGAGACCCTGCTTGAGACCCAATGAGAAAATGAGCACATTTTCTCATTGGAGATGACCAGTTATTTGCTACCTCACGAGATAAGGCAAGGTAGGAGAAAATACTTTGGAAAATGTAAAGTATATAAAAATATTAGTCTTTACAAACAGAAACAGGCTCAGATTTCAAGAATCAACTTATGGTTGCTGGAAGAAGGGAAGGCTGGGGGGAAGGCATACTTAGGGAATTTGGGATGCACATGGACACACTGCTATATTTAAAGTGGATAACCAACAAGGACCTGCTGTATAGCACAGGGAACTCTGCTCAATGTTATGTGGCAGCCTGGATGGGAAAGGAGTTGCTGAAAATGGATACCTGTATATATACAGCTCAGTCCCTTCACTGTTCCCCTGAAACTATTAATACCCAATGTTGTTGGATTGGCTATACCCAAGTGGCTATACCCCAGTACAAAATAAAAAAGTTTAAAAAATTAGTCTTTAAAGAGAGGAAACAGATAGGGAAACAGTGGAAACAGTGGCAGACTTTATTTTGGGGGCTCCAAAATCACTGTAGATGGTGACTGCAGCCATGAAATTAAAAGATGCTTACTCCTTGGCAGAAAAATTATGACCAGCCTAGACAGCATATTAAAAGCAGAGACATTACTTTGCCAACAGAGGTCCATCTAGTCAAGGCTATGGTTTTTCCAGTAGTCATGGATGGATGTAAGAGTTGGACTATAAAGAAAGCTGAGCGCCAAAGAATTGATGCTTTTGAATTGTGGTGTTGAAGAAGACTCTTGAGACTCCCTTGGACTGCAAAGAGATCCAACCAGTCCATCTTAAAGGAGGTCAGTCCTGAATATTCATTGGAAGGACTGATGCTGAAGCTGAAACTCCAATACTTTGACCACTTGATGCAAAGAACTGACTCACTTGAAAAGACCCTGATGCTGGGAATGATTGAAGGCGGGAGGAGAAGGCGAAGACAGAGGAAGAAATGGTTGGATGGCATGAGTTTGAGTAAACTCCGGGAGTTGGTGATGGACAGGGAGGCCTGGTGTGCTGCAGCCCATGGGGTTGCAAAGAGTCGGATACCACTGAGTGACAACTGAACTGAACTGAAAGAGAGAAGAAGGCGATGGCAGAGGATGAGATGGTTGGATGGCATCACTGACTCAACGAACGTGAATCTGAGCAAATTCTGGGAGATAGTGGAGGACAAGGGAGCCTGGCATGCTGCAGTTCATGACATCACAAAGAGTTGGGCATGACTTAGCAGCTGAATAGCAACAATGACCAAAGAGAGGAATAAATACATTTGAGCAGTGGTCAGAGTAAAGATAAATTCACAGAAAAATTGGAGTGGATCACACTGACCTAGGAAGAGTGTGTGTGTGTTGGTCACTCAGTCATGTCCAACTCTTTGGGACCCCATGGACTGTAGCCCACCATGTTCCTCTGTCCATGGAATTCACCAGGCAAGAATATGGGAATGGGTAGCCCTTCCTTTCTCCAGGTGATCTTCCTGACCCAGGGATCCAACCCAGGCCTCCTGCATTGTAGGCAGGTTCTATATCATCTGAGCCACCAGTGAAGCCTGGGGAGAGTGTGGAACCACCTCAAATGGCTCTCATCCTCTAGGTCTCTCTCTGCATCGGAAGCAGCTTCCTCTCTGCTGGGGGAGATTCCGTGGTACAGATAGGCTTTCAAGAACTTCCTACTGTGATGTCTGTTGAAAAACAGGCCTCTGGGTTTCAAAGCCAATCCTTGATGAGGAATGGAACTGATGCAGCCCTAGTGCTCAGATCTAGGAGAGGGATAATGAAGTAAGAACCAGGCTCCTTCCTTCTGAATTAGAAAAGCATTTTTGTGGCTGTAGGGAAAGGATAATTGGAGTGTGTGGATATTTGTGGTCCCTGAGAAAAAAAGGGTCCTGTACCCATCTTCCCCACTGGCTGAATCCAGATGGGGGTTAAGAGAAAGGTCTATGGGCTGTATGAGGACAGGGGCTTGGCTTTGTGCTCCAGGTTCTAGCAGAGGCAGCAAGTGCCCAGAGAGAAATGAAACTGTGGGTGTCAGTAGGTGGGTAGGTGGTCCCTGCTTTAGAAGCCTCACAGTGTGCCCTGGTAGGGCAAGGGCTATAAGATCGGGCAGCTGGAACAGAGGTGACAAACGCCCAGATGCACACACCCTCCTTCCCTGTCACCTGGGGGCCCTGGGAGCCTCCTACCCCACAGATATGGATTATTCCTGGAGGAAATTTACCCAAGAAATGGACTGAGGTGACTTTCCACCAGGTGAATGGGGCCTTGAAAGAGAATTCAGATGAAACTCCTGTTGTAGACAAGGGGCCTCCCTGGTAGCTCAGTGGTAAAGAATATGCCTGCCAATGCAGAAGACACTGGTTTGATATCAGAGTCAGGAAGATCCCCTGGAGAAAGAGATGGCAACTCACTCCAGTATTCTTGCCTGGAGAATCCCATGGACAGAGGAGTCTGGCGATCTATAGTCCATAGTGGGGTGAAGAGTTGGTCACGACTTAGTTACTAAATAACTACTCTGTTGTATAATAAAGTGTTTGGTTGGCTTTTATTTCTGGTTCACGAGAAGGAACCTCTAAATCTTTGAGTCTTTGTTCTCACGAGCCTCTTGGATCACACCTGAATTTATACTAAGAGTTATGATGACCCAAGGGTAGGACATAAGAAACACCAATCATGTGATGAGAGTTGAGGTCTAGCCGGTCTGACCTTGGCAGGGTGGGGGTGGATAGGGAGAGAGACAGGGAGATGGGAGATTGATTTCAACCACATGGACAATGAGTCAGTCGATCAGGCTGACGTAATGAGACTTTGGTGAAAAACTCTGGACTTTGAGGCCAGATGGAGCGTGGTGGCTGGCGATCTCATTGATGGTCCAGGAGGGTGACATGCCTGAGTCCATAGGGAGGACCACAGAAGCTCTGCATTTGGACTTCTCAGACCTTTGCCTATGGAGCATTTGCTTGGCTGGGCCTGGCTTGGCTCTTTCCTAATGAAACAGTGATTGTAAGTAGAGCACCTTCCTGGGTCCTGTGAGTCCTCCTGGGGAATTACTAAACCTGAGGGGTTGTGGGAAGCTCTGAATTTGTAGCCAGTCATCAGAATTGTGGATGGCCTGGGACCCCGCTGGAGTGTGGTCAGAGTGTGAGGGAAGGGCCGTCCCAGGGAGGACCCAGATTTTAACTTGGGGTGCAGGAGGTGGGGATGGGGAGGTAACTGGCTAGTTATGCCAGAACTGTATCACAGCTGGTGTCCGAAGCATTACCAAAAACACCAAAAACTAAAGTTGCGCATTCACAAAGGAGATGCGAGTACCTCATAGGGGTGGGTTTCAAGAAGCAAGCCAGAAGCAGGTAAAGCTATTCTCATGGTGCTTAGGACATAGAAGATCTCAGTCACTGTCTACATTTATTGTTTACTGTTAATATAATTTCTGGAGAAAAGTCCACTCTTTCCCCAGGTAGATTAGGCTTCCTTTTTTTTTTTTCCACAGTGAGAGGAGGAGGCGGGGAAGGGGACAGGAAAGATTCCTGGAAGGTTCCTCTTCAGCTCTTGTTTTGCTTTCATGATCAGTCATTCACTTATTAATTTTTTTCACAAATAATCCCTGATATCATAGGCGAGAAGGGGCCAGGAGACCAGGGGGAGACTACGGGAAGAGTCCAGACACCACACAGTGGTGGCCCAGACGGAGGTGTGAGAAGTGGTCATATTCTGGATATACCTTCTTTCTTTCTTTTTTTTTCTAGTCCTTTAAAAAATAATTTTACTTATGGCTGCACTGGGTCTTCGTTGCTGTGCAGACTCCTCTAGCTGCTGCTAGTGGGGTTACAGTCTAGTTGTGGTACAGAGGCTCCTTACTGTGGCAGCTTCTTTTGTTGTGGAGCACACACTCTGGGGCGTTCAGGCTTGGGGCACGTGGGCTCAGTAGTTGTGGTGCTTGGGCTTAGTAGCTCTGTGGCATCTTCCTGGCCCAGGGATCAAATCCATGTCTCCTGCGTTGGCAGGCAAATTCTTTACCACTGAGCCACCTGGGAAGCCCCATTTTTTCTAGTTTTATTGCTTGAGTACAACAGACAAATTTATGCATTTAAGCCAAAGGCTGCGGATGACTCGCATTTCCGGTTAAGGGGGACGGCTTGTTTGGTCTTGCAATATCCAGCCCACCAGTGAATACGGCTCTCAATCAGAATCAGATGCAACTGAGCATCTTTACCCTTTCTTTTCCTCTCAAGATGCTTTCGAACAGCAATGGCTTTCTTAATTAAATGATAGAGATCCTCAGGAAAATCAGGAGCAAGTCCTTTGGACTTAAGAATTTCCAAGATTTTACTGCCTGTCACAGAATGTACTGTGTAATACCATGTGAGTCTCTGAGGACCACCCTGATTCGTGAGGGAGTCAGGCTCTTCTTGACTAGTTTGTAGGTCTGCTCTTTCATGTCCTCCGACGTCATCTTCAGCCAGGTGGGGACGATGTGGCGGTGGGACAGAGCCAACTGGGACAGGCCTTTCCGGGGAGCCTGCATTCGACCCAAGATGGAGGCGGTCTGGTGCCAAAGGAGAGAGATATGCTTTTAAGTTTAGGATTTGCCGACAGATTGGATGCGGGGTTAGAGAGAGAGAGAGAGAGAGAGAGAGGAAGATGCCTCCCAGGTTTTGGCCTAAGTCACAGCTGCCACTCACTGAGATGGGAAAGGTTGCAGTGACCTTTGGGGGACCATCTGCTAGTCCTGCAAAGTCACAGCCTGTTTGACCGTTCCCACGTGGGTTTATCACTGTTTATTTTTTACCAAATTAAAGGCAGGAAGAGAAGGGGACGACAGAGGATGAGATGGTTGGATGGGCATCACTGACTCAGTGGACATGAGTGTGAGCAAACTCTGGGAGATGGTGAAGGACAGGGATGCCTGGCGTGCTGCAGTCCATGGAGTCGCAAAGAGTCGGACACAACTGAGTGACTGAGCAGCAATAGTTTTTACCAAAATGGCCTGGTCTGTTCCAGTCTTTGGTGGAACTTTCCACGGAGAGCTCCGGCTTTCACTCTACAGACAAATCAACTGCTTTTGATAAGACCGATGTTTAGTTGGTCCAGTCATTCACTTTGAGTGTTTATTTGGAAAGTGTGTATATGCATACATTGAAAACAAATTGTAATTTTAGGTCCAGCCTTTGAAATTGAGCTCTCTTTTTCACATGGCTTCTGTCTCAGTGATTAAAATAAAAAATTAAAGTGCGATTTTTTTCTTTCCTAATCGAAACCTATTTGACACATGACATTGTGTAAGTTTCAGTTGTGTAACATGTTGATTTGATACATTTATATATTGCAATATGATTGCCACTGTAGTGTTAGTTGACACCTCTATGGCATCACATAGTTATTCCTTTTTTTGTGGTGAGAATATTTAAAATCTAGTCTCTGAACAAATTTGATGTTTCTAATAAAATATTTGCTGTCAGATATGACTGAATGATTAACATTGTTATCTATAATCATCATACTGTGCATTAGATTTCCAGAACTTTTATACTAGTTGCAAATTTATATTATTATTCTTATTATTTTTTGCCACTCTAGGAGGTTTGTGAGATCTTAGTTCCTCTACCAGGGATTCAACCCAGGCCCCCTGCAATGAAAGTGCCAAGTCCTAACCCACTGGAAAGTGAAAAAAATAATGAAAGTGTCAGTCATTCAGTCATGTCCAACTCTTTGTGACCCCAAGAACTGTAGCCCAAAAGGCTCCTTTGTCCATGGAATTCTCCAGGCAAGAGTACTAGAGTGGATAGCAGGGGTAGTGTTAGTAACCCAATCATGTCCAACTCTTTGCAACCCCATGGACTGTGGCCCGCCAAGCTCCTCTGTCTATGGGATTCTCCAGGCAAGAATACTAGAGTGGATTGCCATTCCCTTCTCCAAACGATCTTCCTGACCCAGGGATCAAACCCGGGTCTCCTGCATTGCAGACAGATTCTTTACCGTCTGAGCTACAGGGAAGATCCCTAGAGAGGGTAGCCATTCCCTTCTCCGGGGAGTCTTCCCGACCCAGGGACAGAACCTGGGTCTCCTGCATTTCAGGCAGATTCTTTGCCATCTGAACCAGCAGGGAAGCCCCCTAACCACTGGACCACTGGGTAATTCCTGCAAATTTTTATCCTTAACTAAGGTCTCTCTTATCTCCCCTGCCCCCTTACCCCCAGTCCCTGGTAATTTTAAGTCTTTCCCCCAAACTCCAAAAATAATATATTCATTGCACTGAATTTCCAAGGTCATTCTGGAATGCATTTGTAAATATAGTCTCAGCATTTGTGAAATGATTCTGCTTGTTCAAATCACAGGGTTAAGAAGAGTTTTGTGACTTTGCAGTGTACTCTCTTTTGGAAATCTGCTCATAATCTGTCTGTTTAACAAGACAGTTTGAATCATTCAGAGAGCGTGTGGGAGCCCATTAAAATGCCCAAGCATGCTGACTTATTTTACTGTTCATATGAATGGCACTTATTTGAATATTTCAGTTCAGTTCAGTCACTCAGTCGTGTCTGACTCTTTGCAACTCCATGAACCGCAGCAAGCCAGGCTTCCCTGTCCATCACCAGCTCCTGGAGTCCACCCAAACTCATGTCCATTGAGTCAGTGATGCCATCTAACCATCTCATCCTCTGTTGTCCCCTTCTCCTCCTGCCTTCAAAAGATCCAACATCAGGATCTTTTCAAATGAGCTGGCTCTTTGCATCAGGTGGCCAAAATATTAGAGTTTCAGCTTCAGTCAACATCAGTCCTTCCAACAGTCAATATTTAGGTACTCGTCTTTTTTTTTAATTTAACTTTGTATTTTGTATTAGAGCATAGCTGATTAACAATATTGTGATAGTTTCAGATGGACAGCAAAGGGACTCAGTTGTTTATATACATGTGTCCATTCTCCCCCAAACTCCCCTCCCATCCAGACTGCCACATAATATTGAGCAGAGTTCCCTGTGCTGTAAGTAGGTCCTTGTGGGTTGTTCATTTTAAATATAGCAGTGTGGTACTTAATTGTCTTTTGAAATTATGATCGAGGTTTAAATTTCTAGGTATTTTTAAATTGTTTTCAAGAACTGAAAACAACTGAATGGAAAAGATACAGAATAAAACCATTTATAAATTGTCAAAACTGAAAGCATCCAACAAACACAAATGCAGAGGACGCACCTTGACAGTAAAACAGCGCCATCAGAAGACAGAGCACTTATGTTCACTGTCCTTGCTTCACAATTTGTGCAAGACTTCTTGAAGTAATGGAACTTTGCTAGAAATTGGTGGTTTGTGTCTCCTGCTAGACTTGTTCCTAAAATTGGTTTTCCTAAAGGGTTTAATAGGGCTCCCCTGGTAGCTCAGTTGGTAGCAACGTGGGAGACCCTGGTTCTGTTCCTGGGTCAGGAAGATCCTCTGGAGAAGGGATAGGCTACCCACTCCAGTGTTCTTGGGCTTCCCTGGTGGTTCCGCTGGTAAAGAATCCACCTGCAATATAGGAGACCTAGGTTCAGTCTCTGGGTTGGGAAGATCCCCTGGAGAAGGGAAAGTCTATCCACTCTAGTATTCTGGTCTGGAGAATTCCTTGGACTATACAGTTTATGGGGTCGCAAAGAGTTGGACAGGACTGAACCACTTTCACTTTCAAAGGGTTTAACAATTTCCTGCAGTGTTGAGCCATAAGCCAAAATACTTTCTTTAGGACTATTTACTATTTTTTTTCTTTTTAATTGGTTACCATTGAAGAAGTCATGAAGTAAAAACTTATCATTGCTCATATTTGGTGGCTTAGAGTTTGCATTTGCGGGAGCAGCAAGTTAGCACTGAAGAGCACCCTTGAATGCATGTGCTATGAGCTTCACGCTTCTTTGACTGGATAGTGGGGAGACATGGGTGAGCATCCCTGTTGAAAAAGGGTGTGATACCAACCTTGGGAGTCATGTGTGTCATTTCCCCTAAAATTTCTACTTCGTTTCAACTAAATTTTTCTTAGGATAGGGATCAAAAAAAAATTTAATATGGAAGAATTCAAACTTTTTTTTTTCAAGCATATTTTTAAAATGTAATGCCCAAAATAGACAGGATGGTTTTTATCAATCCTAAGTATCTATTAGCCAGCTCCAGCAAGGATCCACAGTTCTGGCTTGTGGGATGGTGCTAATTCCAGCTTTATTTTGTCACTATTGACTTGCTAGTTGGGACATGCTTTCCTATTCAGTAAAAGTGGTTTTATCAGCTATTCTGTGTGTATATTCTGGGACTTTATTTTGAAGGCCGATTTATTTATCCAACAAATTTTGACTAATCCTACTGTGAGCCAGGACTGGGCTAAGTACTGGGGACTTAGAGGCAGAACAGCCGGCTCTGAATCAGTCCAAATCTTGGATACAAAGATCTTGAAATGCTTTTCTGGCAGAGGTGGGTAGGATCGTTTTTGTGTCTGGGAGATATTTCTTTCTCTTGCTTACACTTTAGAAATGCACCTTGAGCGCAGTTAAATGTCACGTGTGGTTCATTAATTAATCAGGGATAAGTAACTTACAGTCCATTTGATCACAAACAAACAGACCAGAGATGCCTTCCTTGACGTGTGCAGCTTGAATGGAAAGGCTTGCACTGCTTCTTTCCAGCCTCATTTCCAAACGGCACGTACATCGCTTCTGGTTTGGTCACAGAAACACCTAATACGAGTTCTAGTCTTGGAAGAGGGGGAAGAGGAAGACAGGAAACATGGTGGGAAGATTGGGAGGAGGAGGTGGAGGAGGGCAGATACCAGCAGGGCCCTCAGCATGACCAAGTCCCCAGGGGCCTCTCCAAGTAGTGGGAGGTGCCAGCTGCTGCCTGGGTTTGGAGATGGAATGACTGAATAGCTGTCAAATGCCTGTCTCACACACACACGCATGCAGAGTCTCTCTGGAGCTCTGAGGGTCCCACTTTGATCACTTGGGTGCGGTGGGCCTAGCACAGATGGGTAGGGGCACAACCCCCTTAGGACGGGGCTCCCTTACCTTCCCCCTTGCCCACTTCCCTCCCCTCCTGTCTCTGGTCCCTGGCACTTGCCGAAGAAGACCAGATCTGTCTTGGAAGCTGCCGCTCCCTGACCTGGGGAGTGTGGCCATGATCTCTTCCTGTTCCCTCCTTCTCCCGGGCCTGAGGTCTCAAAGCTCCTGGGGTTGGTGGGCTCCCTCCCGTGTGTGGCCCTGTGTGCTCAGCTCACCCACCAGGGCTACAGGCAATATGCTTGGACCCAGACCCTCAGCTACTGAGCTGGTTAGTGAACACTGGTACACAGGAAGTCCCATATGCTCCCAGGACAATGTGTTCCTCCAATCCCTAAACTCCTCTGTCTCCCAGACCAAGCAGAACTCCTAACCCCTACCCTGCTCTCCCTAGAGATGGTCCCTCCCTAGGTGCCTTGTCGTGTGCTAAGCATGGGTGATAAGTCGCTTCAGTCCTGTCCAACTCTTGGTGATGCTATGGACCACAGGGTCCCCTGTCCATGGGATTCTCCAGGCAAGAATATTGGAATGGGTTGCCATTTCCTACTCCAGGTGATCTTCCTGACTCTAAGACTGAATCCACATCTCTTATGTCTCCTGTGTTGGCAGGCAGGTTCTTTACCACTAGCACCACCTGGGAAGTGTCTTGTCACGGGGCCCCAAATCAATTGTCATGGTCTAGGTAAATCTGGCTCTCTACCTGCCTGCAGGAGGAGTTGGGAGAAGTAGGGAGCAGGATGACAGGGAGACAAGGGAGAGGCAGTTCTCACCATGATTGCTGGACCCTCCTGCACTGCCCACAAACCCTGGCGCCACTGACCTTCTTTGTCAAGTGTAGGCATAGCTCCCATGAAGATGGTTCATGGTAAGCCTAGCCTCTTAGTTGGGTTCTCCCAACGCAGAGCCTGAGACAAGGGTTTGGCTGTGGGTGCTTTATTTGGGGGACACTTCAGGAAGCAGGGGTTGGGGAGAAGGGTTGGGAAACAGAAGGAAGAAACACCAAAGAGAAGCCCATGATGGAGAATGCTGCTGGAGGCAACAGGGATCTTGCCGGTGAGAAAATGCCTTCAAGAGAGTCCCCTCCCCGATGGGTTTAGAACGTGTGAAGTCTTTCCAGCTTCCCTGATCATTATCACCCAAGTGGGCAGCAAAGGGGGGCCTGGGGGGGCCCTACATTGCCCTGAAATGTATTCTAATCCAGACAGTGGGGCTAGATTCTCTCTTCCACTTCAAGTGACTTAAACTCATCTATTATAGCAAATACTGGTTCAACACCTTCTACTGAATTTAAAGGAATCTAAGACATCACACTACCTGCCAAGAAGGAGACATGGGTTTGATCTCTGGGTTGGGAAGATCCCCTGGAGAAGGAAATGAGAACCCACTCCAGTATTCTTGCCTGGAAAATCCCATGGACAGAGGAGCCTGGGAGGGCTATAATCATGGGGTTGCAGTAGACTCAGACACGACTGAGAGATGAACACAACAACAACAACGACATCACTGGCTGTAAGGCATGCTGTTATTCTGCGAAGCACTAAGGAAAATACTTCTAGTTATATTGTGATACACCATCCAATGTAAGACTCTTTGCTTGTTCAGAGATGAGGAAGTGTGAAAAGAATGTGGGTCTTGGTACAGTCACTGTGTTCACCACACCCTGGTGGATGTTGTGGAGGTGATGAACGTGCCTGTACTCCCTAGAGAGGAGAAACACCCTGCACCATGCAGGGAGACGGCTGTGATAGCAAGATAGAATAGAATGACAATAACAAACCAAGTAAATGCCTTCACATGACAGAGGAAGAAGAGATGAATTCTGGTGGGGAGGAATTGGGGAGGCCTTCCTGGAAGAGGGGGTGTTGTTTGAGATGGGCTCGGGGATGACAGGGTTTAGATTATTGGACATGAAGGGGAAAGGTGGTCCATGCAGTGGAAATAAGATGAGTAAAGTCTCTGTTGTTGTTGTTCAATCACTAAGTCTTACCAGACTCACGGACTGCAGCCCCCCAGGTTCTTCTGTCCTCCACTCTCTCCTGGAGTTTGCTTAAACTCATGTCCATTGAGTCACTGATGGTATCTCACCATCTCATCCACTGCCACCCCGTTTTCCTTTTGTCTTCAGTTTTTCCCAGCATCAGAATTTCTTCCAATGAGTTGGCTCTTTGCATTGGGTGGCTAAAGTATTGGAGCTTCAGCTTCAGCATCAGTCCTTCCAATGAATACTCAGGGTTGATTTCTTTTAGGATTGACTGGCTGGATCTGCTTGCTGTCCAAGGGATTCTCAAAAGTCATCTCCAACACCACAATTTGAAAGCAACGATTCTTCAGCACTCAGCCTTCTTTATGGTCCAACTGTCATATCCGTACATGACTACTGGAAAAAACCATAGCTTTGACTATATGCACCTTTGCTAGCAAAGTGATGTTCTCTGCTTTTTAATACACTATCTAGGTTTGTCATAGCTTTTTTCCAAGAAGCAAGAGTCTTTTAATTTCATGATTACAGTCACCATCTGCAGTGATTTTAGAGCCCAAGAAAATAAAGTCCGCCACTGTTCCCATTGTTTCCCCCTCTATTTGCCATGAAATGATGGGACTAGATACCATGATCTTAGTTTTTTGAAAGCTGAGTTTCAAGCTAGCTTTTTCATTCTCCTCTTTCACCTTCATCAAGCGACTCATTAGTTCCTCTTCACTTTCTGTCATGTCATTAGATTTGTATCATCTGCTTATGTGAGGTTGTTGATATTTCTCTTGGCAATCTTGATTCCAGCTGTGATCCATCCAGCCCAGCATTTTGCATGATGTAATCTACATATAAATTAAATAAGCAGGGTGACAATATACAGCCTTGACGTACTCCTTTCCCAATTTGGAACCAGTCATTCCATGTCCAGTTCTAACTGCTGCTTCTTGACCTACATATAGGTTACTCAGGAGACAGTCAGGTGGTCTGGTATTCCCATCCCTTTAAGAATTTTCCACAATTTTTTGTGATCCACCCAATCAAAGGATTTAGCATAGCCAATGAAGCAGAAGTAGATATTTTTCTGGAATTCCCTAGCTTTTCCAATGATCCAGTGAATGTTGGCAGTTTGATCTCTTGTTCCTCTACCTTTTCTAAACCCAACTGTACATCTGAAAGTTCTCACTTCACATCCTGCTAAAGCCTAGCTTGAAGGATTTTGAGCATTATCTTGCTGGCATGTGAAATGATCACAACTATATGGTAGTCTGAACATTCCTTGGCATTGCCCTTCTTTGGGATTGGAATGAAAACTGACCTTTTCCAGTCCTATGGCCACTGCTGAGTTTTCCAGATTTTCTGACATATTGAGTGCAGCACTTTAACAGCATCATCTTTTAGGATTTTAAATAGCTCAGCTGCAATTCCATCACCTCCACTATCTTCCCAACCCAGAGATCAAATCCAGGTCTCCTGCATTACAGGTGGATTCTTTACCAGCTGAGCCACAAGGAAAGCCCAAGAATACTGGAATGGGTAGCCTATCCCTTCTCCAGTGGATATTCCTGACCCAGGAATCGAATCAGGGTCTCCTGCATTGCAGGCAGATTCTTTACCAACTGAGGTCTGAGAGGAAATGCTTCCTAAAGCCCACTTAACCTCACACCCCAGGATGTCTGGATCCAGATGAGTGACCACACCATCCTGGTTACTTCAGTCATTTAGACGTTTCTTGCTCTGAGCTGTCCCCAAAATGTAGAGATTACATTCATATGGAAAATAGGGTTTGGAGATGAGCAGCAGAAAAAAAGCAGAGGATTAGAAAAGTGATGAGCATACATTTTGACTCCCAAATTCCACTTCTAAGTGTATTCTCAAGAAAAACTCCTGCACAAAGGTACAGCAGTACTGTTTATACAGCAAAACATGGGCATGCTCGTCAGCAAGAGCAAGAGCAGAGAGACACAGGGATAAATTTTGAGATTGGGATTGGCATATGCACACACTACTATAAATGGGCTTCATTGGTGGCTCAGTGGTAAAGAATCCACCTGCAATGCAGGAGCCATAGGAGACATGGGTTCAATCCCTGGGTGGGGAAGATCCCCTGGAGGAGGGCATGGCAACTCACTCCAGAGTCTTGCCTGGAGAATCACCATGGACAGAAGAGCAGAGAAGGCTATAGTCTATGGGGTCGCAAAGAGTCAGACACAACTGACCCACACATATATAAAATAGATAACTAATAAAGACTACTGTATAGCGCAGGGAAATCTACTCAGTGCTCTGTGATGGCCTATATGGGGAATAATCTAAAAAAAAGAGTGGATAGTGACTTCCCTGGCAATGGTACCTACCCTGTACCAATGCCTTCACTCCCCCTCATCACCTGGGCCCTTGTCTAGTTGACTTCTTTCTTCCTTTTTAAAATCATACCCTCTATTCCCAGTACCAAAATCTGTATTAGTTTTCGAGGGCTTCCATAACAAAATATTACCAACCAAGTGTCTTAAAGCAATAGAAATATATTGCCTCACATTTCCAGAGCCTGCAAGTTCAGAATCAAGTTGTCAGCCGGACCATGTTGCCTCTGAAGACTCTAAAGAAGAACCTCCCTTACCTCTCTCAGCTTCTGATGGGTGCCGGCAATCCTTGGGCTTCTTAGCTTGCAATTTCATTAGGGCATTCCAGTTCCTGCCTCTGTCCTCGGAGGACCATCTTCCCACTGCGTGTCTCCAAATTTCCTTTCTACTTTTGGCTGTGCTCCGCATGACACGCAAGATCTTAGTTCTTTGACCAGGGAGTGAACTTGTGCCCTCCACAGTGAGAAGTGTGGCGTCCCAACCACTTTCCCAAATTTCCTTTTTCTTTACGAGGACACCTGGCATTAGATTTAGGGCCCACTTTACTCCGGTTTGGACTTCCTTTGTGGCTCAGCTGGTAAAGAATCCACCTGCAATGCAGGAGACCGGGGTTCGATCCCTGGGTTGGGATGATCCCCTGAAGAAGGGAAAGGCTACCCACTCCAGTATTCTGGCCTGGAGAATTCCATGGACTGTATAGGGTATGGGGGTCGCAAGGAGTCAGACACGCTAAGTGACTTTCACTCACTCCAGTTTGCTGTTGTTACTCCAGTAAGAGCCCCATCTTAACTCAATGGCATCAGCAAGGGCCCCATTTCCAAATAAGGGCACATTTAGAGGGCCAAGGTTAGGACTTCAACATGTCTTTTTTATTTAAGATACATTTATTTATTTTTGGCTCTGCTGGGTCTTCACTGCTGTGTGATGACTTTCTCTAGCTGTGGCGAGTGGGGGCTATTATTCTTCTTTGTAGTGAGTGGACTTCTCATTGAGTGACTCTCTTCTCTGTTGCAGAGCTTGGGCTACAGGGCACGTGGCTTCAGTAGTTGAGGTGATGGGCTTAGTTGCCCTGGGCATGTGGGATCCTCCTGGAACAGAGATTGAACCCGTGTTCCCCACATTGGCAGGCAGACCTCCAACCACTGGGCCACCAGGGAAGCCCTCAACACGTCTTTTTTAAGGGATACAATTCAACCCCAAGCAACTTCTGTGTGTTCAGGATCATGTTATGTGTGTTGACTGTAGAATCGTATTTAATCACTCCCACACCCCTGCCAGCTAGGTCATATTATCACCCCAATTTCACATGCAGGGACCCTGATGCTCAGAGAGGCCCCACAGCTAGTCAAGAAATAAGACCACACTGTGATGTACATCATACATCACCAGCTCTGTGGGCAATGTGAACAAGAGAGTTTGGATGGGGATACGGGAAAAAGTGGGCTTCCTTGGTGGCTCAGTGGTAAAGAGTCTGCCTTCAATGCAGGAGACACAGGAGACTCAGGTGTGATCCCTGGGTCAGGAATATCCCCTGTAGGAGGAAATGGCAACCCACACCAGTATTCTTGCTGCAAATAAATATTCCATAGAGAGAGGAGCCTGGCAGCCTGCAGTTCGGAGGGTTGCAAAGAGTCAGACACTTCTGAGTACTCACTGCACACACACACACACACACACACACACACACACACACACAGAGACACACACACACAAAGGAACCCTGGCCCTTATCTTCAGCGAGCTGAAGTCTTGATGGTGGAGTCAGGACCGAACTATCCCAGGAAAAGGGAAGAATTTGTACAAGACAAATAGATATGCAACTATGAAACATCTCAGAATCTGAACTTGAGCAAGGGTGGGCTACTTTTATTTTCTGAAGCTCCTGACATACTTGGCGAAGGCAATGGCACCCCACTCCAGGACTCTTGCCTGGAAAGTCCCATGGACGGAGGAGCCCGGTGGGCTGCAGTCCATGGGGTCACTAAGAGTCGGACACGATTGAGCAACTTCCTGTCCCCTTTTCACTTTCATGAATTGGAGAAGGAAATGGCAACCCACTCCGGTGTTCTTGCCTCGAGAATCCTAGGGACGGAGGAGCCTGGTGGGCTGCCGTCTATGGGGTCGCACAGAGTCGGACACGACTGAAGTGACTTAGCAGCAGCAGCAGCCTGTCATAGTAGGAGAATAAAACAAGACATGCTGAAAGAGACTTCTTTGAAGTACAAGTTATTTAATTTATTTTTTAAAGTCTTCATTGAATTTGTTACAAAATTGTTTCTATTTTGTGTGTGTATATTATATATTTATTTATTTATTTATTTTTGGCTTTGAAGCCTGTGGGGTCTTAGCTTCCTGACCAGGAATCAAACTGTCCAACTTTTGGAAGGCAAAATCTTAACCACTGGACCGCCAGGGAAGTCCCTAAACGATAAGACATCTTACACATTTACAATAAGTCACTGAACACTTTGTCAAAAATACAGTGTCAGAATATTTAGTCTCAGCTGGTGATAACACGGAAGCCTGAGAAGTGAAGCTTTCTGAGAATGTGAGCCTCCGGTTTTGGATGGAATGTGGACCGCAGAGCAGAGCAGACGTGTTGGTCAAGCCATGAGAAAGGGGTAGGCACCACTGGGCACCATGCTCCTGGGACATGGCCAGCGGGGATGGGCCATACACGTGAGGGTCAGGAGGAGACGGGTCCACCCGGAGCAGGCCGACAGAGCAGTTGGTGACCCCATTTCACTAGCTTTCAGCCGAAGATACCCCAGATGTCCTGGGAGAGCCATTGAACGCTTCCAGCTTTGGGTTTTCATGTCTCTGCCAGGCTGACACCAGAGAGCAGTCTCTGGCCAGCAAATCTTTTAGAGAAAACTCTTTCCTGGCTGACCTAAAACTTGCGGCTTCAGAATTAATCCAGAAAAAGATCCCTTTTGTGAGGAGGATGGGAGCCTGCAACCTCAACACAGCTCCTTGTAACAGGTATTTGAAGCTTATTAGTCACTCATTCAGTCGTGCCCGACTCTTTGTGACCCCAGGGACTGCAGCCCGCCAAGCTCCTCTGTCCGTGGGATTTCCCAGGCAAGAATATTGGGATGGGTTGACATTCTTTCTCCAGGGGATCTTCTCCACCCAGAGATCAAACCTGGGTCTCCTGCAAGACAGGCAGATTCTTTACTGTCTGAGCCACTGGGGAAGATTGAATTTGAGGCTTGGATTCGAGAAAAGTGGTCCCTTTCAACCTGCCTTTTGGTTTTCTTAGGATCAATCTCTCCACCTGCAGTCAGAAATACCTAGCTCCCATCAGAGCTTGCTCAATCAGAATCTAGGTAGAGTACTTCCCTTGTGGTCCTGTGGTTAAGACTCCACGCTCCCAATGCAGGGGGCCCAGGTTCAATCCCTGACTGGGGAAGATCCCACATGCTGCATGGTGTGGCAAAAAAAACAACACCAAAACCCCAACACCTTCCAAGCCAAAAACCAGCAAACAGAGTCTGGGTAGAGGCAGGGAGGGACAGAGGTGTTTGCAAGTGCCTGTTACACACCCTGAGGCCTGTGACCCATTACTTGAAGCTCTGGGGTGGAGGTCGATGGGGGAGGGGAAGATGGGGGGAGCTACTGATTCTTGAGAAGCAGGGACTGGCTTAAGTGACTGGAAAGGAGGAGGATATGTGCTGGGAGGGGTGGAGGGTGGGCCACTGTGCTGGTGGCTCTTCAGGGAAGCGCCCCCTGACCTAAGACATCAGTTATCAGAGCAGGTATCTCAGATACCAGGTCTCCCTCTGTCACCTTGCCACTTATCCTGGTTACCATTGGTGTGCAGCCAACCACCCCAAATCCTTGTGGTCTATTTATTTATATATATATATATATATATATATATATATATATATATATATATATCTGGTGGCATTGGGTCCTAGCTGCATCATATGGAATCTTCGTTGTGGTGCACAAACCTTCTAACTGTGGCTCACAGTCCTAGTTGCTCTGTGTCCTATGGAACCTTAGTTCCCTGACCAGGGATCAAACCCATGTCCCCTCCAAGGCAAGGTGGATTCTTAACCCCTGAAACTACTACCGTTTTGGGTTAAACAGCAGTCCTTTTATTGTCTCTCACAGTTTCTGTGGGTCACAGGTTCAGGGAAGGCTCAGCTGAGTAATCTTGTTGGGGGTCTTTCACTTGGCTTACCCGCTCAGTGGGTAAAGAATCCACCTGCAATACAGGAAACCCTGGGTTGATTCCTGGGTGGGGAAGACCTGCTGGAGAAGGGATAGGCTACCCACTCCAGTATTCTTGGGCTTCCCTGGTGGCTCAGCTGGTGATGAGTCTGCCTGCAATGCGGGAGACCTGGGTTTGATCCCTGTGTTGGAAAGATCCCCTGGAGAAGGGAAAGGCTACCCACTCCAGTATTCTGGCTGGGAGAATTCCATGGGCTATATAGTCCATGGGGTCACAAAGAGTCAGATGTGACTTTCACTTTCAATGGCCATCAGACGGTGGTTAGAGCCGGAATATCAGGGATCAAAGCCAGTGAGAGCTGACTTTCTCTCTCTTGGTGTATTCTCACGCCCTTCTCCAGGAGGCCTTTCCGGGTGGGATCGTTTGGGCTTCCTTACAAGCTGGCTGCCTCACAGGCCCTTTTGAAAGTGTAGGGGCTTGGAGCTCTGCACAAGTGGTCCAGTAAACAAGGTAGAAGCTCCATCTCCTTTTATGACTCAGCCTAAAAAGTCACACAGTATCCCGTCTGTTGACTGCAAGTGAGTTACAAGCCTGTCTAGATTCAAAGAGAGTAGACACCACTTCTCAATGGAAGGACTATCAGAGCGGTCATGGAGTATAGGAGATCATGTGGACTAGCAGATGTTCTTGTAGCCCTGTTGGAACATATATATGTATTATATAGGTATACATGTGTATGTATATGTTGGTGTGCTAAGTCGCTTCAGTCATGCCTGACTCTTTGCAACCCCATGGACTGTAGCCTGCCAGGCTCCTCTGTCCACAGGATTCTCCAGGCAAGAATGCTAGAGTGGATTGCCATTCCCTTCTCCAAGGGATCTTCCCTACCCAGGGAATTGAACCCACATCTCTTACATCTCCTGCATTGGCAGGCGTGTTCTTTACCACCAGCACGCCACCTGGAAAGCCTGTATGTACAAGTTTATATATAATATAAATATTGGAACATTTTTTATTATATACTATATGTATTCCAATATGTATATAATATATATCCCAATACATATATATTTGATTCAGGGTGTGAAAATATATATTATGTTACACCCTGAATCAAAACATTGTTTTAAAAACAGAAAGTTCCCCTGCTGATCAGTCTGTCAGTGATGGGAAAGTCCCATGTCCTTGAACTGTTCTTAAGGAGCTGGAGCTTTTCATTTTGAAAATGAGGAGCTGGTAGTCTTTATTCTTCTAAAACTATGTCAAGTGCCTTTTGAGGCCTAAGCCATAAATAATGTTTTTTCAGGTATCAGTGAAAATTACTTGCTTGATTATACTTGGACGGGTGCTTAAGAAATACCTCTTCCCATTTCATTGATGGGTAAACTGAGGTTCAGAGAAGAGACTCAAGTTCCAGCATAATAACAGAACTGGGAATAACTAGGGTTAAGAATTCCTGGTTTCCATGTGAATACTTAACACTACTGAACTGTACAATTAAAAATTATTAAGATGGTCGATTTTGTGTTGTGTGTGTTTTTTTTTACCGCAGTTAAAAGGTAAATTTTGGATTCCATACTAGAGGCTCCATCAAGCGATCCCCCTGGGTGTGGAGAAGCCACTCACAGTTTCCAGGAGTCATGTTGCAATGTCCAGGAGTTGATGATGCAATATCTAAGATTCAGACAAAGCGGGGAACAGTTTGCTTCTTCGCTCAGAGCGCTGCAGCAGTTCCCAGCACACAGAGGATCAGGTCTAAATCTCTTTGCAAAATGTTGAGGGCTCTTCGGGTTCTGACAAGCTCCCTCAAGGTTTGCCTTTGAAGGCAGAGATCAGATGCTTTGCTGTCTGCCCACAGCATCTGTGTCACCAAGGGGATGAAATGATCCAGTTTCTTGTATGTGTGTTCCTGTTCAGTTGCCAAGTTGTGTCCTTCTCTTTGTGACCCCATGGACTGTAGACCAGCAGGCTTCTCTGTCCATGGGATTTTCCAGGCAAGAATCCTGGAGTGGCTTGCCATTCCCTTCTCCAAGGGATCTTCCTGACCCAGGGATTGAACCCATGTCTCCTGCATTGACAGGTGGTTTCTTATGTATATCATTCCTCAAAATTAATTCCGGCTTGCTGGAGGCTGACAGGCATTTGGTGAAGATAAAAGTTTCTGGAAAAGCTTCTCCATCACGCTCCCCACCCCTGGCACCCACCCTCTTTATCCGGAAGAGCTCTGGTGGTTTTTAAACAAAGGAGAGAGACCCAAATGTGAAATTTCCTTTGTTCCATCCGAGGCATGAAGCTGAAAGAGCATAGGTGTGCCGTCTGCACTGACAGAGGAATGATGGGGGGCACCAGGCTGCTGAGGAGGCGAGAGGAATCTCAGGGAAGTTTCCATATGCTGAGGAGTTTGTGGAAGAACTTGACGCCAACTGCGCCTTTTTGAGCAGAGCTTGTTCTGCACCGATCCGACGTGTCTCAAGAGGCCCATAAAATTTCTCCTACATTTTGTCCACCCGTGGCTACTGCGACCTGACGTGACCCAGGCAGAGATCTGTTTCGGCAGTGTTCTCAGAGGGCCTGAGCGTTCCTGCTGCGGCCAGGTTGACAGTGTTTGGTCTAGTCAGGGATGATGGCTTCTGGTGGGAGTGGAGGGCAGGCGGCGCGGGGAGCCGTGAACCTTGTCACAGAGCAGCGGCTTCTGTGAGATTCGCAGCAGCTCCTTCCAATTCTGTCGGAGAGAGCTGGAGTGACTACAGATGTCTTCTGGGCTCCAAGTAAGGATGCAAACCGAGTCTTATTTTGACCTCAAACTTGTGGCGGGTGGTGGTGGGGGTTGGGGGGGACCTGAAATGGACAAAACATGAATTCTTTCCATTGTTTGAAAGTATGTTATCTCATTTATTTTAGTAACTCAAATTAAATAAGTGGAAAGAGATGAAAAAAATATGGACTCTGTTTTTTTTTTTTGTTTTTTGTTTTTAAATCTATTACAGTTCATCCATTCAGGGGATGTGTCTTCTTCATTGCTGAAATCCCCATGGCTGGTTAAGAGGAGCCCAAGAAAAAGGCTGGTTTTACCTTGAGATCCCTGAAAGCCTGGAGGCTTTTCTTCATGTTTCTAAACATGGGAGGGCAGCAATAAATCTCTCTGGTTTATTATACGTTTGATTCAACAACTGGATGCCTTTGAGCCATTTTTGTTTGTTTGTTTTTGAGACTGTTCCGATATTATCTCGTCAACCCATTTGAACTTCATGCTTCTTATTCTTTTCTATCAGGCAAGACCCAGGAATCACAGCCACTTTATCAATACCATTTCCGGCAACAGTAACATCATCTTGGGGAATTCCACCAGATTTTAGGTAAGTCTACCTGACTTTGAGAGAAATGGAAGCAAATAAAAAATTCTGTCATTTTGATGAAAATATATCAGGTGCAAAACCTCCAAATGGGGAATTTCCTGGCAGTCCAGTGGTTAGGACTCTGTGCTTTCACTGCTGAGGGCCTGGGTTTGATCCCTGGCTGGGGAAGTGAGATCCCACAAGCTGCAAGGCATGGCAAAAAGACCTCAAAAGAAAACAGAACAGACTCCTCCAAGTGTTAGAAGTGCTTTGCAGACATAGGAGTATTTAAACAATAAGAAAATCACCACTATGCCCACCACTACCATCATAAGCACCACCATCATCAGAACCCCGTGAGTCAAGGCTGTCGAGAATTAATGATCCTGCAAAGAGCAAGGCCACAAAAGCACCTCTGGCCAGCTCAGTGGTGGCTTCTAGTTGCCCCTGATTTTACCATTTTTGCAGAGCAATGGTTTTAGCAAATATGGCTCATTAAGACTGTTTTCCGGCTTCACTAAGTTTTCTTCGGTGCTATAGGCAAAATAAAGCTGGTGATTGAATCTAAACTCACAAAAAATCAAAATCAAAGTAGCCACCAAAAACTTTGAATGCAAAGATTTAATTGGTGACATTTCCCCTTATTTCATTTTAAAAATAACTTTATTTATTTGTTTACTCACTTTTGGCTGTGCTGGGTCTTTGTTGCTGCTCGGGCTTTTCTCCAGTTGTGAGAGGCAGCTCCTCTCTAGTTGCGGTGCTTGGGCTTCTCACTGTGTGGCTTCTCTTGTTGCCGAGCAGAGGCTCTAGGCATGCAGGCTTCAGTAGCTGCCGCTCGCTGGCTCTAGAGCACCGACTCAGCAGTTGTGACACACAGCCTTAGTTGCCCCAAGGCATGTGGGGTCTTCTCAGACCAGGAACTGAACCTGCATCTCCTGCTTTGGTAGGCAGATTCTTTACCATTGAATCACCAGGGAAGTTCCCCCCGCCCCACAACCTTCAACCATTTCTAAAAGAGCTATATGAGATACACACATATTTTTCAATTTGAGCAACACGGATGTAATTTTTTATGAAACTATTTCACTGATTTTGTTAGGGGAAGCACACTGATTGAAACCGCCCACCCTGGTCAGGCACCATGGTAACCATTTGCATGAGTTGTTTTATGACAGGAGATCCTGATAAGGAATACAGAACTAATAAGCCACCACCAACCAGACGAGTTCGGGAAAGGTCTACAGGAGACAGGAAGTGTGTCCGTCCACTTCCCAGAATCCCTCTCGCTAGCATCCATCTTGGCTGAGCTATGCGTGCGCCACCAGGAAAGACTCTGAATTAGAATGATTGGCCAAAGACCACCGGAAACTAATCCCATTGCCATAAAACCTGAGACTGTGAGCCACGCGGCAGAGCAGTTCTCCTGGGTTCCCTTACCCTGCTGCTCTCCACCCGGGTGCCCTTCCCAATAAAATCTCTTGCTTTGTCAGCACGTGTCTCCTCGGACAATTCTTTTCCTAGTGTTAGACAAGAGCCCATTCTTGGGGCCCTTCAGGGGGGCCTCCCCCTTCCTACAACAATTTCACTGTGCTGTTTGAGACATTAGGAGATACTTTGGGCATTATAAAGCCAAGGCTGGGAATGGCCATTCTAGTTAGATCTGCTGCTCTGTTTAGGCACTTGTCACTGAACTTTCCCCCATTCCAGAGTGTGGGAAACAAGAAGAGAGACTCACTGAGTTGTGATTGGCTGTGGTGAGCCAGATGGTGTGATTTGGACAGGGCTGATCTGTAACATGGCCCAGACATTTAATTTTTTCCATTATTAAACTTTTTAATTTGTATTGAAGTATAGCTTTCCAGGTGGTGCTAATGGTAAAGAACCCGCCTGCCAATGCAGGAGACATAAGAGACGCACGTTTGATCCCTGGTTTGGGAAGATCCCCTGGAGGAGGCAATGGCAACCCACTCCAGTATTCTTGTCTGCAGAACCTCATGGACAGAGGAGCCGGCAGATCTACGGTCCATGGTGTCACAGAGTCAGACAGGACTGAGCGACTGAGCACAAATGGACGCAGGTGGTCATGAGACTAATTTCTGGTTTGTTGGTCAGTATGTAAACAGAAGAGTCATTCCATAGCTATTAAGGACAGTCCTTAAGAGCTGGTCTGGTTCTTTTCTAAAGAAGGGACATAATAGCAGACAATTAAAAATTAGTATCTTTCTCTCCCTCATACATCAACTGACCCTTTTAGGCACCAACACGTGCACTTCGTGTCTTTTGGGGAGTTTGGAATAAGACAGAACAGATGAAAATCCTTATTTTACCACTTGTTGACTTCTTTGGGTCAAGTTGCTCAGCTGTTTTTGCCTTTGTTTCCTCATCAGTAAAAGTAAGAATAATATTCCACGTATTGTAGTGTTACCATGAGAATTAGAGTGGGGTACACACTAGAGGGGGGGGTGCCTTTCCCTTCTCCAAGGAATCTTCCCAACCCAGGGATCGAACCTGGGTCTTCTGCACTGGCTGGAGGATTCTTTACCTCTGAGTCACCACACCCTAGAGTGGGGAAGGGTCTTAGTACTGTAGGAGGTTCACAAAGATGTAAGTTGTTGTTCTTATTAAGGCTGAGTGGGGATTGGAAGAAGCAGGAGAAAAAGTTTTGTAAGTTGTTAATTTATAATAAATCCCCAAAGAGATGATCTTTCAAGTACATACTTCTCTAAAACTTTGTCAACAGGGGAAATGTTCTTAGGAGAGAAAAGAAACATTTTTTTTTTTTTTAGCATAAAGCTAATTTTCTAATACGGGCTTCCCTAGTAGCTCAGCTGGTAAAGAATCTGCCTGCAATGAAGGAGACCTGGGTTTGAGCCCTGGGTTGAGAAGATCCCCTGGAGTAGGGAATGGCTACCCATTCCAGTATTCTGGCCTGGAAAATTCCGTGGAATGTGTAGTCCATGGGGTTGAAAAGAGTTGGACCCAACTGAGCAACTTTCACTTTCTGACTTTATAATATTCGAGGAATGCTTAGAAGTGTGGCCAGTAGAAAATAGTCCTTTGTCCCCAGGGCTTCAGGAAGGTGGCACTATCTTGATGGAACTCAGTCTCATCACCTGGGAAATGAAGAGTATTTGGTACCAACTACGTTCTGAGCTCACAAACAGCTGGATGTCTGCGCCTTTTATGTTATACCGAAAATGAAAACATTTTATCAGATGTTTGCCTAAGGATGGATTACATTTAAGATACTTATTTTTCTTTCTTGTCTGAAAGTCTTTGCAGTGAGAACAGCTTGGAATTATGTCTAGGGTGAGAGAGTTTTCTTGGTAGGCTGGTTTTCTTGATCTTTAGATCAAAACTCTCTTATCATATTTCAGTCTATCCCCAAAGTGTGGGAGGTGTCCTTGATGTTGAATTACAGGCAGAGGGTCAATTAATCAACACGAAAGACCAACATCTCTGCCTTTGATAAGAGATAGAGATAGAAGTGGAGAGAGAGGAGGAAAAGCCTAACTCATGATACATTCTGGGTTGTTTGTTTCTGTCTTTATACTGGGTGGGGCAACGTGCTGATTAGAGAAAGTCTAGAAAGAACAAGATTCTTAAAAATAAATCTGCGGTGAGGCCCAGGGGGTGGGTGCTGCCCACAGGTTTTCAGGGCTTCTCTGTGTCGTCATGGGGATTCATTAGTCAATGTTTGTGTCTTATTTTGGAGTCACTATGAGTGCTGCATGTTCAAGGAGCTATGGCTCAGCTGCTAAACTATTTTCAAAAGGAAAAGGGTGTGTTACAGTTTCCGAGCAGTGGGGCCCTCGTACAGGTAACATCACACTCAAAAACACTCTTTTGTGCTACATGAATGAATCCTGCCAAACTATGCGGACTAATTTTAGTTGAAATTTTTTAGGTTAAAGTTAAGCTTGCGAAGTGACATATGAGAAGACTATGTTGGAAATCTAGGGGGAACTAGAGTCAATGGGCTTAAAGAAATTGCCTTCTTTCCATTATCTTTCTTTTTTTTCCTTCCCCACAACTGTTTTTCTTTTCTTACATTAAGTCTGTATAAGAAAACAGGACTTGCCATGATATGAAGTCTCTATTGGCAGATTAAACAGCTCGAGTTTATTCAATCATTTACTCCATACCTTTTCAATTAAAAATACTAGGTAAGAACTAGCAAACTAGTACAGCCACTATGGAAAACAGTGTGGAGATTCCTTAAAAAACTGCAAATAGACCTGCCATATGACCCAGCAATCCCACTGCTGGGCATATACACTGAGGAAACCAGAATTGCAAGAGCCACGTGTACCCCAATGTTCATCGCCGCATTGTTTACAATAGCCAGGACATGGAAGCAACCTAGATGCCCATCAACTGACGAATGGATAAGAAAGCTGTGGTACATATACACAGTGGAATATTACTCAGCAGTAAAAAAAAATTCATTTGAAGCAGTTCTACTCAGGTGGACGGAACTGGAGCCTATTATCCAGAGTGAAGTAAGCCAGAAGGAAAAACAACAATACAGTATACTAATGCATATATATGGAATTTAGAAAGATAGTAAGGAGAACCCTGCATGCAAGACAGCAAAAGGAACTCAGAGGTATAGAACAGTCTTGTGGACTCTGTGGAAGAGGGCAAGGGTGGGGTGATATGGGAGAATGGCATTGAAACATGTTAATTATCATATGTGAAATCAATCGCCAGCCCAGGGCTGATGCTCAGGGCTGGTGCACCTGGATGTCCCAGGGGGAGGGAATCGGGAGGGAGGAGGGAGGGGGGTTCTGGAGGGGGAGCATATGTAAACCCATGGCGGTTTCATGTCATTGTATGGCAAAACCAACACAATAAAGTAAAGAAAATTAAAAAAAAAATACTAGGTAAGCCTTATTTATCATTCTAGTCATCAGAGCAGCTGGAATGCATCCATTCATTCATTCAACAAGTATTCAGGGAGCACCTTCCCTGTGCCAGGTCCTTGGGCATGGAGTGGTATCTTGCAGAAGTCTATTTCAATGACTCCAGATCACAGGGACAGCCTCGGTACCATTGCACTCATTTTCTTATGTAAACACCTATATATATGACAAGTAAGCTGCCAGAAACAACTGACAGTCATAAGGGTCTACTCTGAGTTAATAAAAATATATGCATGTTTCTACTGAGTATCTAAAAGTCACTTGAGTGAGGTGTAAAATCCTTAAGCTGAAGGACAGAGGAGCCTGGCATGCTGCAGTCCGTGGGGTCACAAAGAGTCAGACACAACTGAGCAATGGAACAACAGACCCTTATGACCATCAGTTGATTCTGGTAGTTTATATATAATATAATGATCTTCCTGGGTAAAGAGATGCTTCCTGGTTCCCTTGTGCTTGAAGAAACAGAATTTTTTTCCTCGTCCAGGCCATTTGCAGGTAACCACCAATGTGTGGTTCAGAAAACTAAGATCACGGCATCTGGTCCCATCACTTCATGGCAAATAGATGGGGAAACAGTGGAAACAGTGACAGACTTTATTTTCTTGTGCTCAAAAATCACTGCAGATGGTGACTGCAGCCATGAAACTAAAAGATGCTTGCTCCTTGGAAGAAAAGTTATGACCAACCTAGACAACATGTTAAAAAGTAGAGATATTACTTTGACAACAAAGGCCCATCTAGTCAAAGCTATGGTTTTTCCAGTGGTCACATATGGATGTGAGAGTCGGACTATAAAGAAAGCTGAGCTCCGAAGAACTGATGCTTTTGAGCTGTAGTGTTGGAGAAGACTGTTGAAAGTCCCTTGGACTGCAAGGAGATCCAACCAGTCCATCCTAAAGGAAATCAGTCTTGAATATTCACTGAAAGGACTGATGCTGAAGCTGAAACCCCAGTACTTTGGCCACCTGATGCAAAGAACTTACTCATTGGAAAAGACCCTGATGCTGGGAAAGATTGAAGGTGAGAGGAGAAGGGGATGACAGAGGATGAGATGGTTGGATGTCATCACCGACTCAATGGACATGAGTTTGAGTAAACTCTGGGAGTTGGTGACGGACAGGGAAGCCTGGTGTGCTGTAGTCCATGGGGTCTCAAAGAGCCAGACACGACTCAGCAACTGAACTGAACTGAACCAATATGTGACACTTCTTTAAGTAACCCACCGAAGGAGCTGTAGTCATTAAGAAACTCCTCAGATCTGAAGGAAGTCTTAGGGATTAAAATAATACCTTAAACATTTAAAATGACTATTATTGCAGACAGGGTCTTGTTTGGTAAACAAGCTAATATAAAGTGCTCATAAACTGATTTGTATAAACTCAAATATACCAAAACAATATATCTTCTAAATTCACTAAGAGCATTTAGTATGTGCTTTGCATGTACTTCAAGCATGATGAATATGATTTGAATGTTTGGAGTCCTGATACAATTTGCTCTTTGGATCTTTTCTGTTTTCTGCGGCATGCACGCTGGCCCCAGGGATCTGGAAGGCCTAAACGTGGCAGAGTCTATGTCTGAAATTGACATTCATGTGTAGGCAACTGCCCAGTTATCAGTGAACTGCTTTCCAAAACCTCATTTGTTCAGTCACCATGTGGCATTCAGAGCACATTTCTCAATGTAACTGCCATCACACTCATTTTCTGCATATATCAGAGAGCCCACTGGGGACAGCATGGAGTTGGACTCCCTTTTGGAGGCTCGAGCGCCACGTGCCCCTTGTAGTGGCGAGAATGACAGTTTACCCCTCTCTCTGCATGTCCTCTTTCCACCCTCCAAACTGTTAGGATTCTGCTCAAATGTCACCCCTTCAGTGAAGCCCAGTAACCCCGGGTAGAACTTGCCCTTCTCTCAGGAGCCTTGTAGTATTTGGTACTATGTACCACTTACCACATTGTGTTTCGATGAATTAATGATGACTTTCCAGGTGTTGCTGTGAACTTCTTGAGGGCAGGGACCATGATTCACTTCCCTATGTACTTCTAAGACCTAGTTCTGTACCTGAAACCTGGTTGTCTCAATAAATTTTTAATTGAATATATACATATTTGTTAGCATTGCAGGCCACTCCAAAAAAAGTTAGTGTAACCTGTAACGTGGCTAAACTCTAGTGCTTGGAACCTACCACTGTGTGTAATATTATTTCTAGGCAAAACCTCATTCTGAAGTTAAGTGTTAGGAAGACCAACGGTCCAGTATGGAGGTCAGTGGGTAATGGAAAGGGTCTTTGTGGGGAGGGGAAGTGAGAAGAGGAAGTAAATCCCAGGCATTTCCAATAGTAATACTGTGACCAAGGGGAAGACTTGCAGGTCCCATGATGAGGGTGTGTGTCCTTAGCAAGGACAACCATTGACATGTGAGGGACCACCATCCATTTGGGTATCAGAGGGCACTGTCAGTGAAAACTTAGCTGTCTCCCTCTCTGACCTGACAGGTTGTATTTTGGGGGAGCCAGGGATTATTTCCAGTCCATCCTAAAGGAAGTCAGCCCTGAATATTCATTGGAAGGACTGATGCTGAAGCCCCAGTTCTTTGGCCATCTGATGTGAAGAGCCAACTCACTGGAAAAGATCCTGATGCTGGGAAAGATTGAAGGCAGGAGGAGAAGGGGGCAACAGAAGATGGGATGGTTGGACAGCATCACTGACTCCATGGACATGAGTTTGAGCAAACTGGGAGACAGTGGAGGACAGAGGAGCCTGGCGTGCTGCAGTCCATGGAGCTGCACAGAGTCAGAAACAACTTAGTGATTGAACAACACAAAAACAGGGTTGGTTCTTCTCTGTGCTCTGCAAGGTGGAGGGTCAATGGCTCCAGGGCTCCAGCCTGGCTCCCCAGGGGCCGTGGGGTAGGCAGTATAGGGGGAAGTGACTGTACCCTGGAGATTGACACTCCTGTGTGATCAGCTCACCAAATCATCAAAGGACCCTGACTTCCCTTCTGTGGAAGTCACATGCCTCAGGGTTAACGAGAGAGAAGGCAGAGGCATATGTGTTGAGCATGACTTACTTAAAATACTGGGTGTGTACTCTTTGCGACCCCATGGACTGTAGCCCACCAGGCTCCTCTGTCCATGGGCTTCTCCAGGCAAGAATCCTGGAGTAGGTTGCCATGTCCTCCTCCAGCGGATCTTCCCGACCCAGGGATGGAACCTGGGTCTCCTGCCTTGCAGGCAGATTCTTTACTGACAGAGCCACCAGGAAAGCCCACTTAAAATACTAAACCCAAACCATTCTGAGAGCCTTTGAGAAATGACAGCTGACGGACTGCCTGCTTTGAACCTCTCATTCTCCCAAATTCTGACGTCCAACCAACTAGGTCACTTTGACTCAACAAGTGAGGGTTTTTCAAGTTGGTCCTTCGGCGTGATGTTCTCACACAACTCTGGCAAAATTTAAAGGCAAAAGTCGGTGGTACAACAGAATGGGGGCGCTGGCTGTATCCTGGCCTGATCTTTGGAATAGCAGGCTGTCTTGCCTAGAGCAGAACTCGAAGTCTCCTGGTTAGGCTTTTCTTTTGCTTTTTTCTATGGAATCAAAGTTTCAAAAAAGAAACACCCCTTCTGGTCATTTTAGGGGGTGCATGGAGAGAGCCAGGGGTGGAGGAAAGGATACACTGAAAGACGAGATGGCAGAGACAGGTGAAGTCCAGTGATGGCTAGCGGCCCTGTCTCACTGCCGTCGGGCAGAAGGCCGGGAGGAGGGCGTATAAACAGAGGCATCTGGTCCCCCAGCATGGAGCGGCGGGTCCATGAACCGTGACAGCTGCAGCCTCAGCTGTGACTGGGCACGAGGCACCGGTGTCCAAGCCCGGGTCAGGCGCAGGGCCCGTTTTAACAGTGACAGTGCAGTGTCAACCTGCCATTCTCTCTTTCTCGGGTGGTTTTTTTTTTTTCCTCTGAAATCTGCCAGCTCTCGGAAGCCGCATAGCCTGGGCCCCTCGGGTTCGCAGGCTGGAGGAGGCAAGCAGGGAAAAGCAGTGAGTGACATCTAGAGAGGGACGCTGGAGGGGGAGCGACAGAGAGCCAGCAGCAAGCCCAGAAAGATGTAACGGGGGCCCCGGCTCTGGCGTTTTTGTGGGCAGAATTAAGTATAGACCAGGCTCTCGGCGAGTTACCTAGGAGGGCATTTTATTTTATTGACTTGTTTTCATTGCAGGATGACTGCTTTGCGTCATGTTGGTTTCTGCCCTACAACAACAGGAATCAGGCATAATTCTCTGTTTCCCCTTCCCCTAGAGCCTCCCTCCCCACTCCCATCCCACCTGCTCCAGGTTGGGCTTCCTGTATTCCATAGCAACTTCCCACTAACTATTTTACATATGACAGTGTATGTATGTCAACGCTACTTTCTCAACTCATCCTACCAGGAGGACATGTTAAGGCTTTACTTCTCTGGGATGTAAATGTGGGCTCTGGGGGAGACTAGAAATGTTCTTTACGGAAACTTACAAAGGAAGCCAGGGACATCGGATTTCCTAAGAATCACTTGATCTATTCCAGAAGGAAATTAAAAGAACAGGTGTATTTGTGAGGAACTCACAGTGTTCTGGCAAAAAGGCACTTTGTTCTCTCGGGTCTCCAGGGTGTTTAATTAATGTAACTGCCCTCACCCTGATGTGTGGGGGCAATTGGATGGAATGGACTCCATTCTGTGTTGGCTGCCAACAATTCTGAAATCTCTGCTGGGAGTGGCTTGAAATACCTGGCCTGTTTCCATTTTAGATTCTCTCAGTTTCCTCTCTTTCTCTCTTCCTTATTATGAAGGTGAGAAAGATTTCCAGGATTTGGCTAAGTAAAAAAAAAAAAAAAAGAAAAAAAAACCCACACTGCCAGGGCAAGTTTATATTTTCTATTTGTTTCTGAAAGCCTCGAGTTGGGGCCGAGGAGATGAGACTGCAGTGGGGCTCAGAGGAACCTTTATGCCAGTGGGCTGAGTCTGGTGGTGAAAACCCATGTGTCTTACTAGCCTTTCCTTCCACAATCAAGCTTTGGTGTTTGAATTTTCTATTCTCCTTTCTCTCTCTCTCTATTTTTTAGTGCTGTGTCCCTCTTGGGGTTCATTTCTTACTTCCTTTCCATCCCTCGTCCATCACGGAGGGACTAATAAGTCAGAAATGACTCAGAAATCTCTAGGCAAAGAATACTTCCCACTTGTGGGTGGAGGGACCTGACAAATATGCTAGTGATGGGGCATCCTAGGCACCTTAGGCCCCCAAAGCCCAGGAAAGTGCATTGGGGTTGCACTTGTAGTTAGAAAAGAAACAAGGAAGCAAACACAAATCCTAATCATTTTACTTCCATAGCCTGATTTCTGTTAAGCCCAGACTGATTCCTTAACAGATGTGGATTCCTGAGCTCCTAAATCCTGTAATTTTCTATAATGGTGAAACCTTCCTTATTTCCTTTCTGCCTCACTTTCTCCCTAGAGAGGTGTAGTCCTCACATCATAGGTCTTAGAATTTACTTTTGTCTTTCACTAGTGTTCTTGTTGTTACTGGGTTGCTCATTCGTGTCTGACTCTTTGCAACCCCATGGACTGCAGCATGCCAGGCTTCCCTGTCCTTCATTGTCTCCAGGAGCCTTGCTCAAACTCATGTCCAGTGAGTCGGTGATGCCATCCAATCATCTCATCCTCCGTCGCCCCCATCTCCTGTACCTACAGCCAAGTCCCTCGGGACTCCGCAGCTTGATGCTGTTTTCCGTCTCTCTCCCATTTACACACCCATGTGTTTGGCCTTCTCCCTTTGTGTCCCTTCTCCCTTGTGTCATATGTCTCCTCCCCACCTTCTTCTCCATCCCTAAGGGGCTGGTCACATTTTGGTACTCACCTCCGCATTTTTTTCTACTCGAAACTCTTTGGAAACTGGGCATGGGATGGTGCTGCGACACCTTAAACATTTCTTAGTCTCTGAGTAGAAGCTGATCAAATGCACGGGCTCAGGGCTGGATGAGCGGCGCTGCTTCTAAACGATGTGCTGGCCGAGCATCTCAGCGCTGTCGTTGTCCACTCTTTGTCCACACGATGCCTTTTATTTGCCTGACACAAAGTCTTCCCCAGAAGACTATCGCCACATTGATGGCACTGGAGAGCAAGCTGAACAGCAAGTTTCCCCAGTGCTGTGGGTGCAGGGTGCCTTTCCTCTGCAAACATCTGGCCCCTTGATAAATCGTTGCAGTGCTCCCGGCCCAGCGCGGAGGTTGCTGCGCGCTGCTCGGGGTCTGTTCTCAAGTTGTTGTGGGGACCCCGCCGTATGATGACAATTAGGAGCTGTTAGTGTGCAGATGAGGCCTGCGAGTGGCAGGTGGTGGGAACGGGCCTCAATTAACTAACAGGCCCCAAATCCCTTCCTAATGAGGCTGGGCCACCCAGATGAGCCAGGAGGCGTGTGTCAGTGACAGCAACAGAGGATTTGCAGTGGAGAGGGGGAGAGGCCGGTCAACAGGTACCTTGGCTGGGCCGCAGAAACAGCCGTTCTGGAAGGGTTGTGGCGGCTCAGAAAGAACCCTGAGCCAGCCTGGCCATGGATGGCCTGGGGGGTGGGTGGGTGGGGCTTGGGGCGGAGCACGAGTGGGACTTGGTTTCACTTCTTTGATCTTTCCAAGTGGCCCCCTCCTGGATCAGTTCATCTTCTTGGTGTGTACGAGTGAAGCATGAGACTATCCCTCAGGATAAGTGGTGCACGGGACATGGCAGGCCAGCAGGCAAGGCAATGATGTCAGACACGTCGTGAAGGACGACTGTCTTGAGTGGAATTTGAATTCCAAATCAGACTCCGCAATAACCCCGGCAAGTGTCACATTGGGCTCTGTAGTTAAGGGCCGGTTGCCATTTCCATTGCAAAGCTTCGGGGCTTTGTTGGATTCCTCATCTGAGCAGATACCGGATGGAGATCTTTCTGGCTCCCTGTGAGAGCGCTTATGAATTAGAAAGGAGAGCAAAGTGTTAAGAACGCACCCAGTGTTAGCAAGGGAAGTATCCCTGGTAAGAATTCTGGGCTCCTTGCTTTGCTTCCCTCACCCGAAATGGCTTGCTGGGAAGATTTGAGACTGGCCCTGGAGTGTGAATCTCCCCAGGGTTTGAAGAACTTGAAATAAATCAGTTCTCTCCTGCTTCTGCTGCTGTGGGTAGGAGGGCACCGATTATACATGCATTTTCCCTGGACCGCAGCTTGTGCCCCAGGGGGTCTCCAGAGGGGCCTTTGTGTGGGCACGGTTCTCTAATCATAAACCCATATTCCAGCCTGTGGGTTAGAGCTGTGCTTAAAGCTGATTATTTATTATCCCTCCCTTATTTCTTCTCTTGTAGGACCAAAACGGGGTTGAAGACAGTCCGACGCCTTAAATATAAGACAGAGAACCAACGCTGGGGCTGTGACTGCCCCTTTGTCCACACGTGTGACAGTGTTTGGATAATATTATGAACCGTATGTGCCAGGCTGCGGAGCTCAGAGACAAAGGGGTAAACCAAGATCCCCCCGGGGACCACCCCACCCTTCTCTCCTGTGGTCATTTCTGATCCAAAGAGTATATAACTAAACATCTCTGTCCTTTCTCTAATGTTGATGTAACAATGTATGTCTAGAAGGAGGAGTCTCCTTTCGAAAGGGGGACTTTGCCAACTTTTGCTCATCCAGCTGATTTTACCTTTACTTGTTTGTAGCTCTGTGTCTTGGACGAGTGGAGACTCTCTATTTAAATTCTGTGACACACGTTTGTTTATTTATTTAATAATCTATTTATCTGCTCTGGGTTTTTGGCTGTGCCGGGTCTTCATGGCTGCGTGGGCTTTCCTCTAGTTGGGTGTGAGCAGGGCCTGCTTTTTAGTTGCGGTACCCAGGCTTCTCTTGCTGCGGAGCACCGGCTCTAGGTTCTCAGGCTAGTTGTGAAACACGGGCCCTAGAGCACAGGCTCCATAGTTGTGGCTCACAGGATTAGTTGCTCTGTGGCAAGCGGGGTCTTCCCGGACCAGGGACTGCATCTGTGTCCCCCGCATTGGCAGGTAAATTCTTGATCACTGACCCACCAGGGAAGCCCCTATAAGTTTATTTATTGTCCTGAGTATCCTGCCCCTAGTCTCCAGGTCCTTTCAGGACAGTCCAGAAACACTGGTGCCTGTAGAGCTGTAAGATTAGAAGATAGTACACATCTTGTTTATTTCCTTCCTTCCTCCCCTCCTCCCATCCTTCCTGGATGCCTGTCTCTCATCTTTTCTTTTTTGGGCAAGACCCAGATCCAAAACCACTTTAGATCAAAATGTCTTTACTTCTCCAGAAACTGCACAGGGAATTAAAATCCCTCTGTCACCCAATTAAGTCGTATGAACCCTGCTCAGGCTCTAGTCCGGCCGAGAGTTCCTTGGCAGGGCAGGGGTTCTTTCTCGGTTCAGGTTTGAGCGGCTGAGGGATGAGTTCAAAGCTGCGATCGAATCAGCAAATTTTATTCAGTGGCCAAAGAATGGAGAAGCAGATTATCTATCTTCTCACTTGCCTGGTGAAGGGGATTTAATTTAATTTATTGTTATTTTTTAAACTTTTTATTTTGTACTGGGGTACAGCTGATTAACAACGTTGTGACAGTTTCAGATGAACAGTGATGGGACCCAGCCATATATACACATTTTACAGATGATGCTCTGAGAACTGGGCCTCCCAGGTGGCTCAGTGGGTAAAGAAATCCACCTCTAGTGCAGGAGACACGAGTTTGACTCCTGGGTCAGGAAGATCTCTTGGAGGAGGGCATGGCAACCCACTTCAGTATTCTTGCCTGGAGAATTCTATGAACATGAGGAGCCTGGCAGGCTACAGTCCATAGGGTCACAAAGAATTGGACACAGCTGAACCTCCAACCTCTTATATCCTTGTGTCCATACCTCCAGGCTCCTCAATGATTGAGCCCAAGGGGATTTCTAGCCAAATGCCTGGTCAGCCCTTAGCTACCCCTTCTTCTCTCCACCCTCAGTTCTATGTTAATTCTCTTCTCTTGCCCTCTGAACCCTGACTTGATTAGTCTAAAACTTAATATCAAAGACCCTCCAAGATAAAAGTTCCTTTCAGCCAGTGGTGTGCGGTATAAAGATTTAACATCTAGCACTCTGCAGTGAGAAAGCCCTGATTTTTAGCATTCACTAATTTCTGTGGTATAAATACTCCCACAGTAGCTGTTTTTGAACCGCCAAGAGAACATCACAAAACAGAGTTGTGGAGAGACACAACTGGAGCCAGTGCAGGCCAACTCCACAAACCACCACTCCAGTCCCCAGAGAGCTAGAATACCCATCTAATTGGGAGATCTTCCAGCTCCGAACACCTACAGGACCAAAGGCCTCGCCACCTAGGTCTCCTTGTCTGAGTCCTCACCATCCCCAGTCCCTCAGCTCCGCTCCCCTCCCAACTCTTCTAGATCAAGGCTTGGTCCTTTCAAAGTGTCCACTAAGGACAGCTGCCCCTTGGGGGTGGGGAGAGAAGGCAGATATTCCACCTCCCTCCCACCACATGTGACTGATGGGTCTGCACGTCAGGTTTGCCTCGTTCAGCCCATGAAGTGTCTGCAGAGGCGCTGGCATCCATGCTTAGTCACTCAGTCTTGTCTGACTCTTTACGACCCCCTGGACTGCAGCCCGCCAGGCTCCTCTGTCCAGGGGGTTCTCCAGGCAAGAATACTGGAGTAGGTTGCCATGCCCTCCTCCAGGGCATCTTCCCAACCAGGGATCAAACCCAGGTCTTCTGCATTGCGGGCAGATTCTCTACCATCTGAGCCACCAGCGAAGCCTGCAAAGGTGCTGGACCTCCCTCCAAATCTTTCTGCAAGAAACATCTTTTTCACTAGGACAACACTGGGATGGGGTAGGATGTGAAGCTGATGCTGCTCATGCTTTGCACTTAACTGGGTTCTCAGCCAGTCTTGTGCCCAGGACACCTCCTCTAGGAAGCCTTCCGAGATTTACCTCAGCGTAGATTTCACTGGTGTTTTTGTTACAAACCTACACTCTTTCCATCAGAACCCTTTGCTTATCCTTTAATGTGATTATTTGTCTCTATACATCAACTCAATGGACATGAGTGTGAGCAAACCTTGGGAGACAGGGAAGGACAAGGAAGCCTGGTGTGCTGCGGTTCATGAAGTCGCAAAGACCTAGTGACTGAACAACAACATCCATCACTAAGCTCTGTGAGGGCAGAGTGTGTCCATTCGGGCAACTGCCTCGCCCATGATGTTGATAGATATTTGTGTGATGAGTGAAACAAAAAAACCCACAAAATGAATGAAAGACTTGGGGCACCACCGTCCTCTCCTGACAGGCTGCCACTTGGCGCCCTCAGGCTTAAGCAACCCCAGAATTTCAGAGGTTTCCCATCTGTTTCATTTCCAGCAGCTAGAAAACATCCCTCAAAAGATGTGGGATATGAAACACTTTCTGATAACGCTTCTCAAGTTATGCCCTCGGGAGACCAAAATTCATTCATCCATTCATCAGGCAGTCAATCAGCAAACATTAATTGAGTACCTACTAAGTGCCAGGTGCTCTGACAGCCACCAGGAGTAAAGAGAAGTCTTAGAACTCATTGATGCCTTCAGAGTACTTCTGTGCTGGCAGAAACCACGTCCCTTCCCTCGGGGTTGACTCTCCCACTGAGCCTGGTGTGAAGAGCATGTGTGTCAGTGACAAAGAATTTGCCTCGTTGCTGGCTTCTGACACTTATTAGCTGGGTTAATGTGAGCAGGTCACCTCATCTCTCTGAACCCAGCTTTCTTTTCTGTGATGCCAGGGATCTAGAACTTACCATGCATTTTGCAAGCAGTTAAAAGCCCCACGTGTGCCCTTTTTACTTTAAATCGCCAACGAGATTTTCCTCCTAAAGTTTTGAGAGAGACTAAGAGCTGAGTCAATCCTTTTAACAGCACTGCCCCCTGAGTTTTTGCCAAATAGGTTAATCACCGATGTCTTCTTTCTTTCTATTCCTCCAAACCCCCTCATTTGGGTACCTGACAGCTTCCTAGGAAGACCACGCTCACCACGATTTTTAAATGTCTGTGTGGGACTTGTAAAATCTTTGGCACCAAAAACAAAGACATTGCACTTAATTGCTGGGCTCGCACATGATTTTGACAGCTGCAATACCTGGTTTCACGTTGCTGCTAGCCAGAAGTCACCCGTTGAAACATGTTTTCTTAAACAGTGACTGATAAGTTGTTATCTTCCAGCTTCTCCTGCTAATTAGACATCATGAGTCAAAGTTAATTTGGTGGAAAACATTTCTCAACTTAATGACATTTATGGGCAATTAGGCACGTGTGGAAGGGAACGCAGATTTACATTTCAGCCTGTTTCCAGGGTTTAACAAGAATCTCCTCTTTCCCGGTTGGAGATTTCTCATTCTCTAAGGAGTAAGTTCCATACAGACACCACGGGCCTCCTTGTTACGCTAGAAACCGGGTGATTGTTTGCATGAAGCAAGCTACCACACAGTAATGAGGTACAGACGGAGGTAAAATGATGTGCACAGGACGTCCCTGTGTTGCTCAGACCCATGTCACGTGGCAAGAAGTTCTGAGTGCGGTGCAAACCTCGGCCACGGGCTCATGTCGCTGATAAACGCATGCTAAGCACATATTTTCAGCCCCTTGTCAGAAATGGCTTCTGTTTTTCAGGCTAACTCGTTTGAGAAACAAGCTAACCATGGGAAAAATAGCATCCTTAAATTTCACGTTTACTTGCCTTTGCTCTTAAGATGATGCGACTGTGATTTGGGGGAAGCAAAACATTCTCAAAGGGTCATTTTGTCACAGTGAACTGATACATTCTCCTTGCCTGAGAGGTAGCTGAGAAGCAAAGGTGTGGGTACTTGGGCACTGAGGTCCTGGCTCAGCTCCTGGACAATGTTGTGCCCACCTGCTTCCGTCTAAGCCAGCGTCCTTCTCACCTGACTCGCTTCTCTCTGAGAGATGCTTTAAAGTTACAGGAGTGTGCTAGTTCTTTTCTTCTGGAAGGGGAGTCATCCTTGTGAGTATGTACACACACAGATAATAAATGATGGTGACTCCTCCCCTCTTCCCACTGGTAGGCTGGTTTATGGATATAATAATGAAACTAAAGTAGTCCAATCACTCCTAAGCAATGCAATGGGCTACAATGCTGAGCTAGGATGACAATTAACCAGAACCTTAACCTGACAGCTGAGGGCCTTTCATACGATGCCATAAATTCGCAGTTCTATAAAACTAGTATATGAGATACCCCTGGTGCCTCAAGATTAGAGAAGTTCTCATATCCTATGCAGATATTTAAAATATTTAATTTGTTTGATATATGTATCATGTATCCAAAAATTAAAAAAAAATTGTTCTGGGTGGTTGAGGGGTGAAATAAAACTTTACATAGCAACTAATAATAACTTTGGTTGCTCATTATTCCGTGCTTTAGGAGTTAGGAACTGATGCTTCCTAAGGAAGGGGGGGTTGGGGAGAGGGATCGGTCAGGAGGTGGAGTTGGCAGATGTAGGCTTTTATATGTGGAATGGGTAAACAAGGTCCTACTGTACAGCACAGACAACTGTTTTCAATATCCTATGATAAACCAAAATGGAAAAGAATATTAAAAAAGAAAGTATATATATATATATATATATATATATGTATAACTGAATCACTTTGCTGTACAGCAGCAGTTAACACAACATTCTACATCAACTATGCTTCAATTAAAAACACAAAAAGGGGGAGGGGGGTTTTGGAGGGGGAGTATATGTATACCCATAGCAGATTCATGTCAATGTATAGCAAAACCAACACAATAAAGTAAAGAAAATTAAAAAAAAAAGAAACCTTCTAAAATATAATATTTAATATCTGAATATCATTATAGTATGATACATAAGCACTGATGTAAGTTATAAATAATATATACATATTAAAACAAGAGGAATGTACAAAACAAAATAATGATCAGGTGAAAGCTAAAGTCAGCAAAATAAATAGCACTTTCTTTTAATAAAACTTTCCAGGAGACACATGCGGTTTTCTGATGCTCTGCCCTGCAGTTCACTGAGACCCAGAGGTCTCCCAAACTAATGCCGTGCTGAGACCTGCTCCATCTTGGGGGGAAAGTCCACTCAAAAGCTCTGGGGCAGGTGTTAGTGGGCAGCTGCAGCCTGGAAATTGTGAAATGAGGGGAGAGGGGGCTGGCCCCCAGGTGCCCATTGGAGAAAATGCACAGGTCTGCTAGAAAAATTCTTCCCTCCTTCAATCTTTCCCAGCATCAGAGTCTTTTCCAATGAGTCAGTTCTTCGCAGCAGGTGGCCAAAGTATTGGAATTTCAGCTTCAGCATCAGTCATCCCAGTGAATAACTCCTGTCTGTAAAATGGAGTTAACCATACCTGCCTTGAAAAGTTATTGGAAGCATCAACAAGGTGGCACATACTGTAAGCTGTGAAGCTGTGATGTGTTGACCGTGGATCACGCTGGAGCAGCTGGTGTGGAGAGAAGCTTGGGCTTTTCCTCTGGACCTGGGAGCTGACCGTGGTCTCCATCTGGACATCGCCTCTGGACCACATGCCGTTCTCCTGGCCTTTCCTCCTCGGCTCCCCCATCACAATATGCCTGATGGGCGTCCTTCTCTGCAGGATCCTGCTTTCTGCCAGGTGACAGCCAGATAATCCAGCCACACACTCTTTGCTAATGGGGATTAGGGTGCTAATGGGTTCTCCCTCTAGGTGAACACATGTGCTTCTACAGAGGGGCCTGCTGGAGACGATGCTTTGGCCAGGGAAATGACTCTAGCGGACCAGCTTTGCAGGCAGTGGGAGGGACCCCTGCAGCATGGTCGGTCACAGGGTCCATTCGCAGCCCCCGATTTACCTCCGCAACAAAAGTCTGGCCAAACCCTTCCACATTCCCGTCCCTCCACTCAATTTCCCATCATATAAAACGCAGAAGGCTTTTCTTGAAGGAGAACAAAATGTATCTCCTAATGGATCTATTGATTTATCCAATATTTCCTAAGCATCTTGTAAAACCATCATGGCAGTTGTCATTTATTAAGCACCTGTGCTGTGTGCTTAGTCGCTCAGTCGTGTCCGGCTCTTTGCGACCCCGTGGACTGCAGCCTGCCAGGCTCCTCTGTCCATGGGATTCTCCAGGCAGGCATACTGGAGTGGGTTGCCATGCCCTCCTCCAGGGGATCTTCTCAACCCAGGGATCAAACCCAGGCTTCCCACATTGCAGGTGGATTCTTTCCCATCTGAGCACCTATGATGTAGCAAAAACTCATACTTGGTATTTGATGTATAATTATCTCCTTTAATTTTAACAACCACCTCCTCCCTACCCTACCGGTGAAGAGACAAGGTTTTTGTTTTCTAACAAATTGTGGTAAAATACATAACATATCATTTACCATCTTGACCACTTTTTTTTTTTTCTATTTTTTGGCCACACTATGCAGCTTATAGGACTTTACTTCCCTGATTAGGGATGGAATCCGTGCCCCCTTGCAGTAGAAGCTCCATGTCTTAAGCACTGGACCACCAGGGAAGTCCCTTGATCATTTTTAATGGTATAGTTTATTGGCAGTAAGGACATCCACCTTCTTTGCAGCCATCATCACCATCCACCCAAGGAACACGTTTTGCTTTTTAAAAAATAAAACAAAACAAAAACTCTGCACCTATTGAACAAGAACGTCCCATTCTCTTCTCCCTCCAGCCCCCAACAACCACCATCCCACTTAGTGTCTCTATGAATCTGACTCTTCTAAGGTACCCTGTATTAGTGGAATCATGCTGTTTTGGCCCTTTTGTGTCTGCTTATTTCACTTAGCAAAGGTCCGTCTAGTCAAAACTATGGTTTTTCCGGTAGTCATGTATGGATGTGAGAGGTGGACCAGAAAGAAAGCCGAGTACTGAAGAATTGATGCTTTTGAACTATGGTGCTGGAGAAGACTCTTGAGAGACCCTTGGGCTGCAGGGAGATCCAACCAGTCCATCCTAAAGGAGATCAGTCCTGAGTGTTCATTGGAAGGACTGAGGGTGAAGCTGAAGCTCCAGCACTTGGGCCACCTGATGCGAAGAGCTGACTCATTGGAAAAGACCCTGATGCTGGGAAAGATGGAGGGCAGGAGGAGAAGGGGACGACAGAGGATGAGATGGTTGGATGGCATCACAGACTCAATGGATGTGAGTTTGAGAAAACTCTGGGAGACGGTGAAGGACAGGCAAGACTGGTGTGCTGCAGCCCATGGGGTCACGAAGAGTCAGACACGACTAGTGACTCAACAGCAACAATTTCCTCACGTTTCACATGTTGTAGCCTGTGTCAGAGTTTTCTTTTTCATGGCTCAATAATATTCCACTGTGTGGACAGACCACATTTTATTTATCTACTCATCTGTTGATGGACCCTTGGGTTACTTCCACCTTTTGGCTACTGTGTACAATGCTATTACATGTAACATGGTGTACAAATATCTCTTTGAAACCCTGTTTTCAGTATATACCCAGAAGTATAATTCTCAGATCATATGTTAATTCCATTTTTAGTTTTTTGAGAAACCATGGACTGTTTTTCCTTTTGCAGCAACACACAAGGATTCCAATTTCTCTACATCCTTGCCAACACTTGTTACTTTTCAAAAAAACATCTCTCTGTCTTTTTTGGCTGAGTCAGGTCTTATGTTGCTCTGCATGGGCTCTTCCTTGCAGTGCCAAGGCTTCTCTCAAGTTGAGGGGTGTGGGCTCCGGAGTGCATAGGCTCTCTACTTGAGGCACAAGCTCTGTAGTTGTGATGTGCGAGGGCCCAGTTGCCCCCAAGGCAGGTGGGACCTTAGTTCCCTGACCGAGGATCTAATCCATGCCCCTGCATTAGAAAGCAGATTTTTAACCACTGGACCACCAAGGAAGTCCTTGTCTTTTGGGTAATATTAATAGCCCTTCTAATGGATGTAGAGGAGAATGGGCTTCAGGACTGTAAAGCTCTCTTATCCTCAGGACCTAGTGAGGCAGTTATAAAGACTACTAAACTAATTCTTATAATGCAGAGAACAGTAAATACCAGGACATGAATGAGGCCTGGGTGGGACATCCAGAATATCAGTAGCAGGGAACCAAAGAGAGCTTCTGGGGGTGATGGTGAAGACCCAAAGTGGGTTTTGTGGAAAAGATCAGGCTGTAGCCTACTGGAGGGTTAGGGACATGGGCTTGCCAAGCACCCAACAGTCCCCTAAATATGAGAAGCAACTTCCCCCATCTAACTCTATTTGCTAAAAACCTAAGAACCTGAAAGTCACCACATTGGACACACTTCTCCATCTGCACAAGGAATGTGACCTCTTTATTTGATTTGAGGTGGTCCTCCAGGGAATTCCAGGGTTCTTAACAAACTTTAAATTACCCAAGGGGATCAAATCCTTACAAGCAAGAAAGCAAAATAAAGCTCATCAACCAAAATAAACTCCCTCCACCTCTCTGTCTCCCTGTGTGCCAACCCCCTTACCCAAAATAACCCAGGCTAGCTTCTCACCCCCTCTCTTTGCACTCCACCACCAGCTGCAGTTCTGCCAGGCTCCATCGCTCTCCTGTGATTTGCTGACCCACTGCATTTGGCTCATAAACCTTTAATCGGGAGGGCTTCTTTGGAGAACTTCAGCAAGGTGCCAGCCCCTCTTCGGTTTTTAATGACTGCCCTCTGACTTCTCTGGTGGCTCAGCTGATAAAGAATCCACCTGCAATGCGGGAGACCTTGGTTTGATCCCTGGGTTGGGAAGATATCCTGGAGAAGGGAATGGTTACCCACTCCAGTGTTCTGGCCTGGGGAATTCCATGGACTCTATAGTCCATGGGGTGGCAAAGAGCTGGACACAGACAGAGCGACTTTCACTTTCTCTGACTTCAACCACTTAGGATTAAAATTCTTCCCACTTACAGGCATCAGATTCTCCCACCAGGATGTTTGTTGAAGGCTTCTTGATTCCTGGATCTGCTACAGTCACACAGAGTGTGTTTGTGGTTATAAGTCTCCGGGGAGAAGCAGCTCCCCTGGTGATAAAACTCCTGCAGATAAACTTGACTTTCCTGAGACAAGGGTTCCAGACAGAGGGGTAGGTAGTCAGGAGCCTTGAACTGAGATTTCAAGAACTGCTACTCCTCCTGTGCTCCAAATTCTATACGCAGAGTTGAAACAAATATGTCAGTTTCCAGGTTGACAATCTAGAGGAGCCTGGCGGGATAGAGTCCATGGGGTGGCCAAGAGTCGGACACGACTGAGTGCGCGCGTGCACACACACACACACACACACACACACACACACACACACAGCCATGCACACACACACACAGCCATGCACACATACACAGCCACACACACACACACACACACACACACACACACACAGAACCATGTGACTTTACCACCCACTGGCCAGTAAGGGGCGCTGTTGATTGAGAGACTGTGGCTGGAAGCCGGGCAAAAGAAGTGACCAGCCGATATTTGTGTTCTCGGTTCCTTTGAAGCTTCCCTCTTTGGGGTTGGGGGTGATCTTCCTGGAGCTGAAAATCTCAAATAAGTGGCTTTAACTCCAGCAGTCTCACTGCTGTGTGCTCTCTGAAGAGAGATCGATCCCCAAGGCTGGTTTCTTTGCCAAGTCCTCCCTAGCCACCCCCCTCTCCTGGTCCTGATACCTCTAGATACCTGTCAGCCTGGAGGGCTCCAGACCACTGCAGACAAGCTCTGGGCTGCAACTGCTCCAGGCTGAAAACTGCAGCCTGCTTGTTCTTTTTACCGTTTCTGTTGTCCTTTTGTTTATTTATCTTGGAGAACTATGGCAGGCAAATCCTATCCCCCCCCCCTTTTTTTTTTGGCACTCAGAGCACTAGTCCCCTAGGCTGAAATCTACCCAGCACTCAGCCCGACAGACTGCTGGAATTGCCCAGTGAAGTTTTCAAACAGGGAGAGGGTTAGAGGGTTAAAGCCAAGAAGAGAGAGAAAAGAGTCCAAAGATACTGGCATCATGTATCGATCCTGCTTGTGATTGCGTATATTCTTGTGACTGGAAAACATATATTATGTTGTGTTAGTTGCTCAGTCATGTCCGACCTTGTCCATGTAACTCTCCAGTCAAGAATATTGCAGTAGGCTGGCATTTCCTTCCCAACCCAGGGATCGAACCTGGCTCTCCAGGATTGCAGACAGATCCATCACCCCCTGAAGCCACCAGGGAAGCCCAATCTATATTATACCTTTTAAAAACTCCCCTGACCTCATCTAGTCCAGGTTTGAAAGATAGTGTGCTGGGTTTCTGACCCAAGGCAGGAGGCTCATCCCCCTAGCTAGCTCCTTCCAGCGGCCCTGAGGCCTGTGTTCACTGGGAAAGCACTTAGACACCCTCCAGAAAGGCCTATAGAAGTGCAAATTATTAATAGTCATTACGCCAGTGATGCTCACTTAAAACCCTGTTGGCAGCAGATAAAACAGAGGAGGCCTCTCGCCATTTGCTTGGGCTTCTCCGGCCATTCTCTCTCAACACAGGACAGCACCAAACATCAGATGTTTGAAAACTCAGGATACTGGCACTGGTTTTTGTTTGTTTTGTTTTTTTCAGTCAAGTGAGGGAGGCCAGGTTTTGAGAGAAAGGTGAGTTTTCTCTTGAGCTGGCAGCGAACCGGTTAAATGCATACCGTCCCCCTTTCTCGGTCTGAGGTTATATCTGAAGATAAATGTGCCCCTATTAACATGCAGATTGGGATATCCATTTGCAAAGAACGGAGTTATTTCAGATGCTGTATGGGAATCCTTTCTGTATTTGTGTCTTTGGGGGTAGAAAGTCCAGCTGCCTCTTCTAAGATTGCCCATAACTCTTCAGATGTCAACACATCATTGAAAGGTGTCAGAATGGGGGAAATGAAAGATAATTATTCCAGCCGTGGAGAGCTACTTTGAAAGTGAATAGAATCTGTCAGATCGTCTTTTGAAAACAGCAGTTGGCTGCTTGTCCTGGCCATATTAAATGGATATATCTAGAGCCCAGTGAGGTTGTTTGAGATGGCGGTAATCAGCTTAAGTTGGTTTTGGTGGAAGGGAAAAAAGGCACTAGAAACAGGGCAATTACTGAGCTGGCGTGCAACAGCCGCCCTGATATGGTGACGAGGGGGCTTCTATTCAGGTCTTATAAAACGGATTCTTACATTCTTTGTGGATGAATAAAGGGCAAAGTCCGTAAGGACTTGGTGATTTCCAGATGGGGTGGGTGTGGGGCAGCAAGGAGACTTCAAGGGGATCCCAGTGGCCTGGGGTGTGCAGTTCCATCTCCTCCCAGGAACTGACCCAGGAACAGGAGGACAGAGCGACTTTGAAGCCTGATAAGGTGGGTACCATGTGCTTACACAGAAAATGAAAATAGAGGCTCCTCAGCCTTGGGTTATGATCGGAGATGCCAAAGCATCCGGCAAGTGTTCATATGGTATAGACATCCGGCTTATTCCTGCTTCCTGCATCCCAAAACCAGACCTGAGGAATTTGATTGTACCTGTTAACAGAGGAAACACCTGACCCAGTAGAGAGAGGGCCTGAAGAGGCATCTCCTGGGCCCACTTCTTCCAGATTTCAAGCTTAGACTTCGGGCAGCGCTCTCTCTGAACAAGGCTGCTTGCAGATCTGGCCCCAGAAAGCCAACCTGCTGCACAAGACAAGTGACTCTCAGCTCCAACACCAGTCTGCACTGAAGCACAAGGTGGAAGAATGTTTTTATGCAAACCCTGCCATTATTCTGTGGATAGTGGAACTGTTCATGCATTGTGCTTCTAGGTGGAAAGTGAACCTATAGCATGGAGACAATTTATCCCCATTTCAACATTCTTCATTTGCTAACATCGTGGGAGTCCCCGTTGGTCTGGGGGGTGTGCTGGTCTTTGGAAATCGGGTGAAGCAGGCTCTTGTGGTCACAGGGCCAAGGCTGGGTGGCTTTGTGGTCTGTGGCACAGATCTCTGCCATTCCCAACCATGGACACTTTTCTGCCACTGAAGCAAGGAAGCATTGTTCTGCCCTACCAGGGGCAAGTCAGGGGAGGAGAGGCCCCCTACCTGTAAACGGTGCACCCTGGCCCATTGGGGGTGCCAAGGTGGGTGTCCTCTTCCAGCCCCTCCCTGCCCTCCACCCAGCCCCTGACATCTGACATTTTTATATGTAGAAAGCCTGTCCCAAACAGGCAGCCCTTCAAGACAGGAGCCCCTGCAGGCTCCTTGGAAGGAAAGGGTATTTTGTCTCTCTGCTGTGTTTCTACAGAAAATCATGCTGTCCCAGTTACAGTTTTGGCCAGGGACTCTCAGTCTTCTGCAGTCACTGGTGATCACTGTTGCAGGCAGAAGCACCTTCCAGAACTCCCGATGCCTGAAAGAGGTCTGGGCTTCTCTGGTGGCTCAGACAGTAAAGAATCCACCCGTAATGCAGGAGACTCAAGATCAATCCCTGGGTCGGGAAGATTCCCTGGAAAGGGAATGGCTACCCACTCCAGTATTTTTTGCCTGGAGAATTCCATGGACAGAGGAGCCTGGCAGACTACAGTCCACAGGGTTGCAGAGTTGGACACACTGAGCAACGAACACTTTCACTTTCGAAAGAGGTTCAGCTACTTCCCCCTGGGCAAGGTCTTTGCCAGCAGGGATCACCTACTGTTCTTCTCCACCCTTAACTAAGGGACATGGGGGCATATAACAGTCTTCTGTAGATTCAGGATGAATTCTCACGCACATGTTTTTAAGCCCCCGGCCAGCCATTACACCCTGACTCGATTTCATTGTTCTGGGGATGGTTAGTGGGCATTCACTTGTTTACCCACTCTGCAGGTGTTTCCCTAGGGGCCCAGGCTTCAGGAGTTCCAAAAGCGACTCTGCTGGGAGGAGGGATGGACTGGGAGTTTGATTTTAGTAGATGCGAACTATTCCACATAGAATGGATAAGTAACAAGGTCCTGCTGTAGAACACGAGGAGCTATGTTCAATGGCCTGAGAAAAACCATAAAGGAAAATAATATAGAAAAGAATGTACATAAATATATATGTAAATATATACATATGTATGTAATGTCTGAGTCACTTTGCTGCTCCTCAGAAACTAACACAACATTGTAAATCAACTATACTTTAATTTTAAAAAAAAAAAGGTAACAAAAAGGACTCTGGCTGCTAGTGAGCAGTCTTGGAAAGGTGAGAGGAGGACCCTCTGACAATTTCTGCATCTCAACTCTGCTTTGCATTGCTTTAGGGTGAGTAAACCATTTGGCATTGGCTCCAGCTAGGCTCTGGGCTTTGTTCCAATCTCCAGGGACCCAGTTTCTATCTGGCTCAGCCCTTGTCAGCAGTTAGCTGTCTGTCCATGGGCAAGTCATTTGCCTTGAATGGCTTCAGAGTTATTTTGAGTAAGAACATCTCTTTTCCTTTTTACCACATTTCAGAACTGCAGGCCTGTCTACATGCCTTTGGGGTTCCCAGGTGGCACTAGTGGTAAAGAACCCATCTGCCGATGGAGGAGACTTAAGAGACACGTGTTCGATCCCTGGGTTGGGAAGATCCCCTGGAGGAGGGCATGGCAACCCACTCCAGTATTCTTGCCTGGAGAACCCCATGGACGTAGGAGCCTGTTGGGCTACAGCCCACGGGGTTGTGAAGAGTCAGACACGACTGAAGTGACAGCACACACACGTGCATGCACCCATACCTTTGTTTACATGGCAAGGCTGGCCCCGTTCTTTGGCAAAGTGCCACCCAGCAATGAGTTTCAGAGCCATAAAAATGTGGCTGAACGCAAGGACGTGGGCTCAGACTCCCACTGAGGTCATCATACATGAGATGTCCAGGTGTTTCGACTCCGTTTTGTTGTCCGTGGAGGAAGACGGTGTCTGAGGCATCTTGACCACCTACAGCTTGGGTCACCACTTCGGCTCAGAGGCCAGAGAGGAGCATATGTCTTCCACTAGGAAATGGGGCACAAGAGGGGAGGCCACAGCCAGGAGAGGAGGCAGGACAGGGTTCCCAGGACACTGAGACATACCACCCCCCCTCCCCTGCGCGGTCATGACTAGGCATCCTTCAACAAGGACAGTTCCTGTGGGACACTTTACTCTGCCTGACAGTCTCAGCTAATGGGTTACTGTTTCACTGGTGAATCCTTATACCTGTTCTCCGTTTTTCCCATTTATTAAAAAAATTTCAGTTTGTTGTTTTTTTACTTGATCTTGATCCTTAAGGTAAAAAGACTTCCAAAATGGAAAACAGAGGGAGGGAAAAAGTGAGATCTAGTTCATTTAAGAAATATTTAGTGGGAACTTCTCTCTTGGTCCAGTGGCTGAGACTCCACGCTCCCCAGTACAGGGGGCCTGGATTGGATCTCTGGTCAGGGAACTGGATTCCACACACCACAACTAAGAGTTTGCAAGTCACAACTAAAGATCTCAGTGTGCTGCAAAACTAAGACCCAGTACAGCCAAATAAATAAACAAATAAATACTAAAAAAATTTTAAAAAACCTTTAGAAAAAAGAAATATTTTTCGAACTATCCCACAAAATGTTCAAGAATATGTAAGGAAGAGTCTGAAAACCTGGATTCTAATTCCATATCACTTTCTTGCTCTGTGATATTAGGCTAATCCCTCAGTCTCTCTGAGCTACATTGGCTTCTATAGAATGCAAATAATAAGATATGCCTTACTTTGGATATGACTCAAACAAATAAACATGTGAAAACAACTTGTAAGGTAAAGACCTGTACATAAAGCACTGGTATACATAAAGCTGAGCAGCGAAGAATTGATGCTTTTGAACTGTGGCATTGGAGAAGATTCTTGAGAGTGCCTTGGACCAAAAGGAGATCCAACCAGTGAACCCTAAAGGAAATCAGTCCTGAATATTCATTAGAAGGACTGATGCTGAAGCTGAAACTCCAATCCTTTGGCCACCTGATGTGAAGAACTGACTCATTAGCAAAGACCCTGATCCTGGGAAAGTTTGAAGGCGGGAGGAGAAGGGGACGACAGAGGATGAGACGGTTGGACTGCATCACGGATTCAATGGACGTGAGTTTGAGCATGCTCCAGGAGTTGGTGATGGACAGGGAAGCCTGGCATGCTGTAGTCCGTGGGGTCCCAAAGAGCTGGACAGGACTGAGCCACTGAACTGACTGATAGTAAAAACCAGTCAGTCTCATAAAAATGACTTGGATCATCTTTGTTGTAAGTTCCATCTGATAAGAAATTAGTTATGGGGAAAAAAAAACTCTAGATCACAGAAGAATACAATTGTATTTTAGTCACAGAAAAGAGGGACGTCTTCTACCTGCCTCCTGGGCCCCCTGCATCTCCTAATGTAAGAATAGCAGCTAGTCTGTTCAGGGCCTCTAGTTGGTGTGCTGACCAATGAGAAGGGAGCAGAGTCTCTTGCCTCGCTTTTATTGGTTACTGGAGATGTCAGTAACTGCCTGTCCACCCATAACCCGCTAATAGGCTTAAAGGGCCATTGCCTACACCACGTGATCGGGGCCCATAGTGTCTGACTAGTTTTTCCAGTTTTCAAACAGGAGTGGGACCCTCTAATTGCTCTTGTGGGGATTGTAATTGGATGAGTGAATTAGTCAAGTGAAATGAGGTGAAGCAGCAAAAAGGGCAGGTGGAGTTTGAGGTACAAGGACTCAGTGGCCTGCAAAGGTCATACGTAAGTTGGAGGAATGAAGGCAGGAGAATGGAGTGAGTTTCCAAAAAGATGTAGAAACACCGTGAGGGGAAGGAAGGGTGGCTGTCTGGGGCCCGCAGGCTTCTGTGTCTGTGCCTCAGTGTCTCCAGACCCTGAGTCCCCTTTTCCAGGTGATCTGAGTTTCTATTCCAGGAGGGTAGCTGTGAGAGTCTTCCTAGGATTCAAACCTGGAAGACTGGTGTAGGGGAGGAGAGAGCAGCTGCCAGAATGTCTGATCACCAAGACCAGCTCCATCTTTGCCACAAAACAGCTCCTGAGTTGGAATCCTGTGTCCTTTTCGGGAGAAACCATCCCATGGGTCCCGATCACCGATCACCGGGAGCCAGGCTGTAGGCAGGGGAGGTGTTTTTTTTTTTCTTTTCCTGCAGATCGAATGACATCTGGGTTAAACAACTGTTTTGGTCTGGATATTTACAAGTGAACCTGCCTTTGTTTTAAGGTCCAGACCCTCCCACCCCAATCTGCTGCCTTGAAAACACAGATTAAGGATGCAGATCAGCCTGGGGCTGGTTAAGCATGAATTCCTTTGTTGGTGGAGTGACTCAAACCCTTGTCTAACTAATGGTGGGTCAGGACAGCCTCAGAATCATTGACTATATCACACTGTCCTTGTGTGTGAAGGTGAGTGGATGACAGATAACCAAAATAGTTAAAATGATAATAAAAGTGAAAGAAAAATGAAAGTGATAGTTGTTCAGCTATGTCTGACTCTTTGCGATCCTATGGACTGTAGTCCACCAGGCTCCTCTGTCCATGGGATTCTCCAGGCAAGAATACTGGAGTGGGTTGCCATTTCCTTCTCCAGAAAATCTTCCCAACCTAGGGATCAAACCCGGGTCTCCTGCATCTCAGGTGGATTCTTTACTGCTGAGCCACCAGGGAAGCCACCTCAGTCAGTTCAGTTGCTCAGTTGTGTCTGACTTTGCGACCCCACGGACTGCAGCATGCCAGGTGTCCCTGTTCATCACCAACTCCTGGAGTTTACTCAAACTCATGTCCATTGAGTTGGCGATGCCATCCAACCATCTCATCCTCTGTCGTCCCTTTCTCCTCCTGCCTTCAATCTTTCCCAGCATCAGGGTCTTTTCCAATGATTCAGTTCTTCACATCAGGTGGCCAAAGGATTGGAACTTCAACTTCAACATCAGTCCTTCTAATGAATATTCAGGACTGATTTCCTTTAGGATGGACTGGCTGTATCTCCTCTCAGTCCAAGGGACTCTCAAGAGTCTTCTCCAACATCACAGTTCAAAAGCATCAGTTCTTCAGCGCTCGGCTTTCTTCATAGATCAACTCTCACATCCAAACATGACTACTGGAAAAACCATAGCTTTGACTAGATGGGCCTTTGTTGGCAAACTAATGTCTCTGCTTTTTAATATGCTGTCTAGATTGATCATTACTTTTCTTCCAAGGAGCAAGTGTCTTTTAATTTCATGGCTGCAGTCACCATCTGCAGTGATTTTGGAGCCCCCCAAAATAAAATCTCTCAGTGTTTTCATTGTTTCCCCATCTATTTGCCATGAAGTGATGGGACCAGATGCCATGATCTTAGTTTTCTGAATATTGAGTTTTAAGTCAACTTTTTCACTCTCCTCTTTCACTTTTGTTGAGAGGTTCTTTAGTTCTTCTTTGCTTTCTGCCATAATGGTGATGTTATCTGTATATCTGAGGTTATTGATATTTCTCCCAGCAATCTTGATTCCAGCTTGTGCTTCATCCAGCCTGGCATTTCACATGATGTACTCTGCATATAAGTTAAATAAGCAGGTGACAATATACAGCCTTGATGTACTTCTTTCCCAATTTGGAACCAGTCTATTGTTCTATGTCCAGTTCTAACTGTTGTTTCTTGATCTGCATACACATTTCTCAGGAGATAGGTAAAGTGGTCTGGTATTCCCATCTCTTGAAGAATTTTCCACAGCTTCTTGTGATCTATACAGTCAAAGGCTTTTGCACAGTCAATAAAGCAGAAGTAGATATTTTTCTGGAACTCTATCGATTTTTCAATGATCCAACGGGTGTTGGCATTTGGTCTCTGGTTCCTCTGCCTCTTCTAAATCCAGGTTGAACATCTGGAAGTTCACGGTTCATGTATTGCTGAGGCCTGGCTTGGAGAATTTTAAGCATTACTCACTAGCATGTGAGATGAGTGCAATTGTGCATTGGTTTGAGCATTCTTTGACATTGCCTTTCTTTGGAATTGCAATGAAAACTGACCATTTCCAGTCCTGTGGCCACTGCTGAGTTTTCCAAATTTGCTGACATATTGAGTGCAGCACTTAAACAGCTTCATCTTTAGAAGCCACCTAGTACATGATAGATGCTAGGTTTTGCATTAAGTGCTTTACATTAATCTTGTGGGATACATAACAAAATTATTCCCACTTTACAGACAGGGCAATTGCGGCCCAGAGATACTGGGTAGGTAGCTTCGGTAAGCAGCTTACCAAAGCCCCGCAGCTAGTAAGTGGCAGAGGTGGTCATACGCTGATCCCAGAGTCTGGACTCTTCAGAATTACTTTCCATGACCTGTGCTGTGGTCAACGGAATCAGTAATAAATACTACAAACAATTAAAACCCTCCTGGCTTGGGTGAGTCAAATCATTGTTCATGTTACGTTTTTTTAGCCACAGACTTACTAGGCCCAGTAAGTCCGTAGGGAAAGGGATTGTTTTTTTCTCTTTGACTGTGACTCCCTCAGTCTTTGACACTGATCTCTCTCCAAGTGGGCATCCAAGAAGTTTTGCTGGTCAACTGCCCCTTCCCTTCTCCCTTATGATGTTGATGTACTCCATGACAAGGAGTATCAGCTCCTTGACAGGGACCCGCTCCTGGAAAACATATTGTTTTCAGCTTCCTATTTTACATTGAAGTATAGCCAATTAGCAATGTTGTGATAGTTTGAGGTGAACAGCAAAGGGATTCAGTCATATATATATTCACAGGTATACACTGCTACATTTAAAATGCATAACCAACAAGGACATACTGTATAGTACAGGGAACTCTGCTCAATGGTATATGGCAACTTGGATTTGAGGGTAGTTTGGGGGAGAATGGATCCATGTATATGTATGGCTGAGTCCTTTTGATATTCATCTGAAACTGTCACAACATTGTTAATTGGCTATGTTCCAATATAAAATAAAAGTAAAAAAATATAGCTATGTCTCCTTGTTACCAAAGGGTCCAGGGCTCAATCTCTAGTTGGTTAAATATGGAATTAGTGGTCATTTTTTATGAAGAATTGTTCCCTAGGCTCTAGTCTGGATTGCATCCTTTCAAATAACTGGCTATGAGAGAAATCAGCATTCATCATTTCAACCAAATGACTTCATTTCTAGAAATCAACCTGTCATAAGTGCAAAGATTACTCTTAAATTATTTGCAATCTCTTAAAGTCTTGAGATTGATTAGAAACAAGACAAAAGTAAGTAAGACCATTTTATGATACCACACTTGTAGCAAAGACTCTACACCTTAATGTGGCAATTGTGTGTATGGTTTCTCATTATATTTTAAAATATTATTTTCACAAGAATAATTTAATATAAAATTATGGCCAGATTAATGATGCATAAAGAAAGTTCTATCCAGAAATAGGTGCAGGATAAACCAACTAGTAAGACAGTAGATAATCAAACTTCACCAAATTATTTGGGTTTATGTTCCAGGTGGTGTAGTGGTAAAGAACCTGCCTGCCAATGCAGGAGACCTGGGTTTGATCCATGGGTTGGGAAGATCCCTTGGGGAAGAAAATGGCAACCCACTCCAGTATTCTTTCCTAGAGAATCTCATTGACAGAGGTGCCTGGCAGGCTACAGTCCATGGGGTTGCAAAGAGTTGGACACAACTTAGTGACTAAACAGCATGCTAAATAATAATGATAACAAATGTCATTATGACAATAAATAGTCATTACTACTATCAAGGGTCATTATGTATTTAAACGGATGATTGGTACCCTGGAACCTATTTTCCTGCTGAAACTAGCCAGGAGTCAGAGAAGTGATATTACCATTATCTGTTATCATTATTGTCATAGCTCCCATTTAGTAAATAAACCCTTACTATCTGCTAGGTGTTATGTTAAGCACGTGTCACACATTTTCCAAAGGTAACTCCTGTGAAAAAAAGAATGTCATCTCTTCTTACAGATGAGGATAGGCACCAAGAAATTAAGTGATTTGCCCGAGATGGCAGGGTTGGGAAATGTCCATTTGAAATGACTTCAACCCTCCTCCCTTTATTCCCAGACATGGTGTTTTATCACTGGGCTATGTGCGCCATCCCTTAGGTGAGTCTGCCTGCAAAATGATTTAATGCTGCCTGGCATTTGGAAAATATTTAGCGATCTTATCTTGTGAGCTATTCCATGTACAAAAGTTTCATGCCCAGAAATAGATCAGGGTTTCTTTCTTGGAAAAAAAAAAGAGTCAAACCAAACCAGCAGGAGTTGGAACAGGTGGAATGCTTAAGCCAGGCCAGCTTTTAGTCTGTTTTTCATCATGTCTCAATTTCTGTCATGAAATTTTCCCACCCAGAGGCTACACAAATGTCTTGGTTGTGAAGAGTGAATTGGGTCTTTTCCGGAGAGTGACACTTCTTTCATTGAAATGGCCCCTTTCTTGGATGGGGTAGTGGGGGGATGAGTGTATGTATGTGTATGTGTGTGTGTGTGTGTGCACTTGTTTGCCCAGTGAAGCGGGCATTCAGGTGGTGCAATGCTGCGGGTGACTTGTTCGGCTATTTGTGAAGAAGCTGGCAAACTTGGACCTCCTCTCTGGCAGGGAGGAAAAAGGACTGCTTGTTTCTGAAATATCAGAAAAAAGCCTGGTGCAGGTGGGGACTCCATCAGTGAAATGTTGCTGGAAGCTGCCACTGCAGGTGTCGCCTCTGGCCACGAACGTGTACTTCCTGGGTCGAGCGCTGGAGAAAGAGGGCTGCCAATCCCCACACAGAACTGCACTGTTGTCCCAGGGGTGAATGAAAAAGATGTTTCAGTGCTGTGGATGGATCTGGGTGGTTTGCCATGGAGGACAAAAAGTCTCCTATAAAATTCCATTTACATAGTCCTATCTCACTTGGGCTTTTGGTGACCAGATTCAATTGTGCTGGTGTCCCCTGGGCTGTGTGATATCATAGCTTCAGAGGAAGGCTTTATTTAGAGGTCACACTAGTTTGTCCTGGGGATGTAGTCATTTTTTGTGTCGCAGACAATGTTTTACTGTGGAGATATGAGCCAGATGGCTCAGCCACTTGCAGTCCAGAGCTAAACAGTGTCTGTATTGTTGGCGAATAAACAGAATCTATTGTCTCCGGCTCATGAAACTCTAGTGCCCACCACTGTTGAGAGATGAAGTATTTAATAAATTGTTAGGTCTCGCTTAAAGAATCTGTGAAACAACATCTCAGAAGGATGCAGGCCTCCCCAAATATAAATTCCATGAGTTCTTAAAAACCACCAGCCCCACCGCCACCGCCACCTTTCCGAGGGCTTTCTTCCTGCCCTGTGCACCTCCCCCAAACACACCCGCAGCCACTCCTTTACAGTAGCCAAGGCCCCGAGTTTGATTTCTTTCCCACCGCAATCTGTATGCTAATATGATCTGTAATCCTCGGGCAGCAGCGAGGTGGGGAAACAACACGAGCTTGTGCCGGCGCTGGGTCTCAAACTTTCTCACCCCCTCCGAAGCCCCACCACCTATTTGTCAGCCTCCAATGATGGGCACAGCGGAGCCTGACTGGGGTGGGAGTGAAGCAGAAATGCAGTTTCAGATTTTAGTTCCTCTGCTGTCTGGTAAGTGCCTTTCACACGTGGACTTGACCTCACACCGCAGCGGGAAATCGGCTCACTGGCTCCAAACAACAACAAACAGCACGGCCCAGCAACACCGGATGGTCGCAGCCTATTTCTGTCCTTGTGAGGACGGCACCGAGCACATCGCTTTCGGAGCATGGACCACTCCCTCCCGCCCACACCACACAACCCCCGCCCCCCACCGTCTTTCTGCTCTTTTCTTTCCAGCCTGCATCTTGTCCGTCTAAATGAAGCGCACTCTCGGGCTGAACTTCGCCCAGCTGTGGCTGGGTATATTGCAGTGTCAGAAGTATTCGCTTCCTGCTCTAATTGCAGCCCAAGCCAACCTTGACTGGCAAAGGAGAAAGCCCCTGACAGGTTTGGGCTGTGTCCAGACCTCCTCAGACTTTCTGTCAGCCAACTGTTTGACAGTCAATGCAAATGCATGCAAATGAGGGGACACTGGCCGAACACCTGCAGAAAGGGACCATCCCCGCTCGGGCTTGGGCCTCCCCGTAACTGGAGGGGGGGGGCGGTTTGGAAACGCCGCGCTCGGTCACTTTCTGTCAGTGGATTATGCCGTTTGTCAGCAGAACGCCGGGGCGGGATGAGAAATGGCTCCTCTTTGTCCTGAAGAGGCGCAGAGCTCCCTGTGGAACTGTGAGTGCCAGGAATCGGGGGATGGCTCCCTGCCAGCCCTTGCGAGGAGTCCTCCCCTCCGTCTTTTGGACCCGGGAGGCAGCATCCCGAACGCCTGTGGGCTCACCCGCCGGGAGGAAGGCCTTCTGTCTCCCTGGGTGTGGAAGGACATGGTGCTGGTGGCCGGGGCAGCAGAGCGAAAGGCTGGCTCTCTTTAAGCAGCTGGAACTGGGCGACTCTGAGCGGGTAGTGTGTCCTGGATTTTCAAAAGCCAGAGGAAAGAAAAAAAAAAAAATCTGCCCGGCCTGTCAGGGCATTGGAAAGGGGGAGAAGGCCCGCCACATCGAGTGGGAACCAAACTGCCAGCCACACCAACCACCTCCAGCCTGCGGGAAGGCTGCCAGGCAGGCCGGCTCAGCCCGCATCTGCCTGGGCCTCCGCTGGCTCTGACAAGGCCTCTCTGGAAGGGCTGCTGGGACCAGCCCGTCAGCTGTTAATGAAAAGTTGTGTGTGTGTGTGTGTGTGTGTGTGTGTGTGTGTGTGTAGGGGGGTGGGTCATGGAGTTTTCCAATTTGGCCTTTTTGAAGGTAAGGAAAGTGACCCACCCAGCAGGGCCCTTACAACTGAGGACTGGGGGACAAACCCTGGGTCCCAGAACCGAGGGCTCAGGCAGGGACACTGCACACCAGTCCTCTGTGTGGTCCTTAAGCATTCCCTACCAGAACAGTGGAAAACATTTTTCATTGTGTGTGTGTGTGTGCGCACGCGCGTGCGTGCGTGTGTGCAACTCGGCTCTGTCCTCTTAAAGAACAGGTCATTTGGGGAGTGGCTGCACAAACTAGGACTTCTAAAGCCCCCTAACCTCTCTACTTGCAGGTTAGAAGGACCAGACCTTGACATATACCAAGAGCATCTGAACATACACAACCTAAATGTGGGACCCACGATGTCCTGTATATGGTCCGTAACCAACTCGGACAGGGTCTGGGGAGTAAGTGGACAGCGCTCATAGTAAACAAACGACTGACGTCAGTGTAGATTGCTGATCCAAGTAATTTAGAGTCCAAAGTGGATTTTTTTCCCCCCAAAGAATCATTTTGACATTCTTCAATCAAATCTTTGCCCATTCTATCCAGGATAAAAAGAAGTAAAAAAATCAAAGTGAGGACTGTTAAGGCTTTTCTCTCTCTGGAAGGAAGAAGCATTTAACTGGGCTTCCCAAAAGGCGCTATTTGGGGACCTGGTAAAAAATTGGACTGCATGGCTTTTAAACCAGACATGAGTTCTCTGCCCTGAGACCGGTATGGGCCAGCATCTGCTGAACACCCCAATCAGAGCCCTGATGTATAACCAAGGGGCTGACAGACCAGCTAGAGCCAGGGCTGCATAACTGGTAAACATCCTGATATTGATAACAGCACAATGGTGCCAAGGGTTTGTGGGAACAGTGGTTTTCCAGATGTTGACTTATTCCAGAGGGAGAGAGGGCAAGCTAGCTCAGAAAGGTATATTAGGTGCCTGCAAAGTACCTAGCATTGGACACTTGCTGCTGTGGACAATCTGAGGCACAAAAGCATCTCCGAGAACTCACTCAGGGTCAAACCATCATTAACGGAAGGACCCTGAAGCCCAATTCAAGTTCCCTCCATGTCTCCTTTTAATTATGGGCTTCCCACGTGGCACTAGTGGTAAAGAATCCACCTGACAATGCAAGAGACTAAGAGACGCGGGTTCAATCCCTGGATCTGGAAGATCCCCTGGAGGATGGCATGGCAACCCACTCCAGTGTTCTTGCCTGGAATATTGAAATACAAGGACAGAGGAGCCTGGCTGGCTATAATACATAAGGTCACAAAGAGCCGGACACGACTGAAGTGACTTAGCACACACTCCTTTCAACTGTATCACACAATACATACAATAAGGAAAACTCTTTTGGGGATGGGATATTATAATCTTAATTTAATTTTACTTGTTTTTTGGTCACACTGCACAGCATATGGGATCTTATTTCTCTGACCAGGGAATCAAACCCAAGTCTTCTGCAATGGAATCACAGAGTCTTAACCACTGGACCAGGAGGGAAGCCCAATAAGGAAAACTCTTGGTGGAACCAAATAATATTCATAGAATCCAGAGGCATGTGCATATGAAATATGATTTAAACTGGAAAGATAGGAATCTTCAAGAAGGGATGGAGACGTGAAAGGGAGGCCTCCCATCAAGTGTGCGCTCATGGTAAAGAACCCCCCTGCCAACAAAGGAGATGCAAGTTCGATCCCTGGGTCAGGAAGATCCTCTGGAGGGGGAAATGGCAACCCACTCTAGTATCCTTGCCTGGAGAATCCCATGGACAGAGAAGCCTGGTGGGCTACAGTCTATGGGGTCGCAAAGAGTCGGACCTGACTAAGCATGCACACATTTGACCCATGAAGTTTTCAGCTGCTTTGAATATCTGTGAAACTGATTTTGTGTGTGTGTGTGTGTGTGTGTGTGTGTGTGTGTGGTTGTCATAACATCAACAAGGAAGGAAAGCCAGAATGTCATGGGCTGAGAGGCTGTGGATGGATTTTCTCGGCCCCCATGCCTGGCAGACAGGTGACAAGATCCCACTCCTTAGTGCCAAGGCAAGTTCCCTGGTACCAGTGTAGTTTTACCAAGTGGAAAGAGAGTTTCATCACACCAGCTGTAACTCATAATGTACAGGCATCTCTTATTTAAATGAACCTGCTGTTTGTACCCCTCCCCCGGCTTTTTTTTTTTTAAAAAAGACCAGAAAGAAATAAAATGCCACCTAAATGAGACCGTTTCGTTTCTCCCTTGCTCTCTCCCTCTTTTAAAAATAAACTTTAGAACCCAAGGTAGTCGTATTGAACCAGCTTTAATGTCTTTTCAGGACTGTGTGCAGGGCTGTGGTCCCTCAGGCAGCAGTAACTTTGAAAAAATGACCCGTCTACACCCAAACAATAACAGAATCCCCCTTTTCATGTTGGAGACGCCCACAGCTTTCTGTGTATCTTCGGACTCCCCACGTAGACGCAACTGTTTGACCAGCCTTCTACTGAACAACTTAATTAAGCAAAAGAAAACGTGTCAGTTTCTGCCAACCTCACAAAAACAGAGCTGTGGGGGTAAAAAGGGTCGGCGAATTAACCCACATTCCTGAACCGGTTCACTAAAGCGAAGCTGGTTTTGCAGCCATGCCAAGGGGAACCGTGCACTGGATGGCCATTCAGATGGATCAAGACATATTGTCCGGCAGATCATACTGAACACAATTAAAGCTGTAATACCTCGGGGCGGCTACAGCTCGGGTGTGAGTTTAGTTTAATTTCAAAAAAAAGAAAAAAATCTTGTCACGACACAGTGCTCACCGCTGACACTCTGCACAGTTAAGGAGACAAAACAGTTTCGCCCACCATATGAAAACAGTAAGTTGTTTTTAGTTTTTGCCCCCTCGTCAGTACCCTGCCCGCCTTCCCTCCCCCTTCCCCCTCTCCCTGAAAGCACATGCAATATGCAAAGTAACTGTATGCCCTGCATGCAATTTGTACGGCCAGACCAAACCCAAATTTAATCCATTTTTTTTTCTTTTATCCCAAGGGCGTGGAAGTGCCGCTGCCTAAATCCTTCTCTGGAAGCCTAGAAAGCAGAGGCCCCAGGAATCCTGTTTCCTGGCCAATTAAATTTAGGATTTTTTTTTTTTCTCTCCAGGCTTGGGTTTTGATTTTGTTTCCTTTATGTGAAGCCAGGATGAAGCACTTCTCCCCACCCCCAGCCTTCTCCCCACCCCATCCGAGCCTCCTGCAGTCACGGAAAAGCAGAGAGCTTTCAGGGGCAGCCAGAGTAAATTCAGAAGCATCACCATTCATTTGGGGAGAAACTGGACAGGCACCAGTTTAGCATTGGGGCCATGACATGGTGGTGTTTTTGTACCCAATTATTCACTCTTCCCTTCCCTCTCTTTCTGTGTGTTTAGCAAATACAGCAGCATCGTATAGTATAGCATGATTCTATGCAGAACACATCCCCTCATTACAATTAACATTATCTCACATTGTAGGAGGGGAATCAAGGCTCAGGCCAACTTCTAGTTCCCAGTTTTGCAGGGAAGCTGAGACATGAGTGTTTAAAGGGTGGAGGCCTCCCCATCTGACATCAGAGACAAATGGGCCCTTCCAGATGAGCTGACCCGCCAGTGCTTTTCTGTGGGGACAACTGGTGGCCCTAACTTTCTGCGTCTCCTGTGTGATACAGGAATTGTTTGATTAAAAGGCATGTATGGGACTTCCCTGGCAGTCCAGTGGCTAAGACTCTGCCCTTCCCAGTGCAGGGGGCACAGGTTTGATTCCTGGTTGGGGAAACTAGGATCCCACATGCTACAGTGTGGTGCAGTCAGAAAAAAAGGAAAAGAGAGAGAGACATTTACGCTTGGTATCTCCTGCAAGTGTTCTTTTGGTGTGGAGATGTTTCCAATTAAAGATTCAAAGGGGGCTGAATTATCAGAAAACCGTAGAGGCAGCTTTTGTTTGCTCTCCCACTTGAAAGAAATCTACACAACTTTTGCAAGATAAGTAGGGCAGAACCTTGCCAGTGCTGAAAGACTGGGCAGACAGAAGAGAGAGGAACTGGCAAAAGTTTGGTGTAAGAAGACTAAATACAGCCCTGTGCGCGAGGCAGTAGCAGCCACGAGCATGCACTTGTTACAGGCGTGCAGGGCACACAACAGCAGCCCAGTGTGGCTTCTTCTTCTGACTTTAAAACGGTTTCTCTCTTGAGCATGGCATTCCACGTAAAATGAAAAATGCTTCCCATGCAGAAATTTCCTCCTGACTGGTTGAAACACAGGCAAAATTATGCCGGTCAAGAAGAGCAGAGAACACCAGTGAAGAAATGTGATCAGGAGCTTCTATTAATATCTGACAATTGTCCAGAGAGCTCATCACAAAACTATTATTTTGTCCTCAGAATACAAACATTTTAAGCAAAAGCCTTCAAAACTCAACAGCCACGGCAAGGATGGCTTATTCTTTTAAAGATTCCAGAAAATGAGCCACAGGTCTCAGTGGGGTGCTCTAAGATCTAAACAGGGCTTCCCTGGTGGCTGAGATGCTAAAGAATCTGCCTGCCAATGTAGGAGACCGAGGGTTCAATCCGTGGGTTGGGATGATTCTCTGGAGGAAGCAGACCCAGGGATCAAACCTGCGTCTCATAGCTCCTGCATGGGCAGGCAGGCTCTTTCCCACGAGTGCCACCTGGGAAAGCCCAGGGGTCTCTGTGCTGCCCCACATTGGTTCTTCTGGGGCCTGAGGGAAAATCTGAGCCCAAGAGCTTGAAGCAGGCATGTGCCCCAAGGACACATCCTCTCCTGTAGGGCCAGGCAGCTTGCCCCCAGGACCCTCACCCTGCCTGCATCCCTATCCTGGCCTCCTGCTCTCAGGAACGCCTCACACATCTCACTCAGTCCCCAGAACAGGAAGTGCTGTCTCTTCAGAAGGCCCAAGTCTGCTGTCTCTGCCTCTTACTACTTAGAGCATGGCCTCTGGGACTGGTTACAGGGGTTCAAATCCCCTCCCTGCCTCGTCATTGCAGTCAGATTTTAGGGTACCATATTTGTGTGAGGTTTTTTTTTTTTTTTAACACACGGTTTTCCAATTTAAATAGCAGTCAGCAACTATTCGAGTAGACTTCATAGGCAAGTAGACTTGGGTTTGAGATTTTGCTCCAGCACTTTGCTGGCTGTGAGAACCTGAGAAAGTGACCTCGTTTTGCTGAACCATGATTCCCTATAAATTATGCACAATTCCATCACCCAGATTTAAACCCTGTAAACATTTCAGTGTGTTAATTTTTTTCTAAATATTTATTATTAATTTTCCCCACAAACTTGGAATAATTCAACATTTAAAAAGATTTGACTTCAAAACAGTGTTTTGCCAGACAGTAAAAATCTTTTGAGAGAACAATTCTTTCTACTCCCCTCCTCAATTCTTTTCAGGCACCTCAGTTTACTCATCTGTAAAGTAGGCTAATAGTATAATTTACCTCTGGGGCTGTTGTAAAGCTTGAGTTAATTTACTTAATGGGTTAGAACTGTGCCTGGTGTGTCAATGCAATTGTTATGATCACCCTGCGGGTCTTCAGATGCCTTCAGGGTTGGAGCACTACTTTATGGATTGGAGCATTTGCATGAGGGGCTCAACAGAAGTGCCAGGAGTCAATCTTCCAATTCCCCAGGGACTTTCCAGCTAAGCCAGAGCACCAGTCCCTGGCGAAGGTTTCCTTGATCAAAGGACAGCTGGGCAGAGGCTGAAGGTGATCTGACGGTTCCTTGCTGCCCAGAGGAGGGGGAGCAAAGACCCCGAGGCTCTTAGATCACCAAGTGGACCCAGCGATCTCCCACCCTGCCCTCCAACTCCTTCACTTCACAGCTGGGAACAGAGATCAGAGACAGAAAGTGACTGGCCCAGCATCACACAGCCAGGGCTGGGACCAGAAGCTGTCCTTAACCCGAGGCTGTCTGTTTTAGCTGGGTACCATCAGCACATTCAGATGGCAAGATATATAACACAGCACCCAACACATCATTGCTCTCATTCAAGATGGTTCTTGTCCTGAACTCATGGTCTGAGCATTAGGCTTGAAACCATCCCCATAGGGTTTAACATACCTCTCCCATGTCAGGGCAGTCTCCACTATTGCCCTTCCACATGTGTGGAAAGAAAGGATCTAAGAAAGTCGGCCAGAGCAGAGGGACGCACACACATACACGCGATCCCGGCACCGGGCCCATGGACCCTGCATCAGCTCTGCGGCTCCCGGGAGTCTCGGAATTGAGCACAGGGGCCGCGCTGGTGATTAGTGGCTGGGAGGTTTCCTGATGTCTGAGCTTGATGGGACCTCTTGTTGGATGAAATTTATGACCCGGTACTTCCTCGGGGAGACTTCCCACGTCGAATTGTTGAGCACTCCTGACCTTACCGCCCCAAACAAGAGAAGGGTGGGTGGGGAGGGGTGGGAGGGAGAAGGAAGGAGGCGGAGGGAAGCGCCGCTTGGCCAGATGTCGGGAGCCGAGTTGCGCAGATGCTGGAATGACGACGTGTGGCGGCCAGCGCGCTGGGACCAGAGCTCCCCGGAACTGGCTCTGTGCAGGGGGCTGCAAGCCGCCGGCTGCTCCGTGCGAAGCCCACGTCTACCCCAATCCTAAGTGACCATCAGCGGCCCGAGGGGCCTCGCGGATTGACCGGAGCCTGGGCAGGGGTGAGGACCTGCCTGGGCCCAGCTTCTGTGTTGTCTGGAGACGTCCCCCCCAACCAGTGCAGTCAGCGCAAAGAAAGAATTGCTGAGCCTGGGAGAGACTTTGGACGAGAGGGGGCGGGGTGTGGGTTATGGGTCCTTGCATTTGTTTTGTCTTTAGCTAGAAGAAAGTCCTGGATGCTTTCAGGGGATTGTCGCTGCTCCTGTTTTTTCCTCCTAGTTAGGGGAAGGACAGACTCCTGGAGTTGAGACCCTTGGTTCACAGCTTCTCAAACTTGACTGCACTGTGGAATCACCTTCTACACCAATAACAACAACAAAAACTGGTGCCAGGGCCCCACTCCGCAGAGAGTCTGGTTTGGCCTGGGTGTCCGGGTTTTCGAAGCTCCCTTGGTCTTGAGGACCACTGACTCAGTTCCCCACAGTCAGCCCTGCCTGACGTTTAGGGTCTCAGCTACTCAACAGTGAGCACCTGAGAAATGGACTTGACTTCAGACGTAGCCTGGAGAAAGGAACGGCAACCCACTCCAGTATTCTCGTCTGGAGAATCCCATGGACAGAGGAGCCTGGCGGGCCACAGTCCATGGGAGTTGCAAAGAGTCGGACACAACTGAGTGGCCAACACTTTTACTTTGCAGACTTACACATACTGATTTGAAGATGAGAAGGAAAAGAAAAAAGGTTACTTACTGGGGGAGAGGGGCAGGTGGTAAATCAAATAGAATAATTTTTAAATTGGAATATAATTGATGTATTAGTTTCAGGTGTACAATGTAATGATTTGATATCTACATATATTACCACATGATTACAATAAGTCTAATTAACATCCATCACCACACAGTTACATATTTTTTTCCTTGTAACAAGAACTTTTAAGATCTACTTTCAAGAGCAACTTTCAAAGATGCAATACAATATCATTAACTATAGTCACTATGCTATACAATTTTATCCCAGGACTTAATTATTTTATAACTAGAACTTCGTACCTTTTGACCACCCTTACCCACTTTGCCCTCCCCTTCCCCCAACCTCTGGCAACTACGGACCTTTTCTCTGTATCTGTGAGTTCTGTTGTATTTTTGTTTGTTTTCATTTTTAGATTCCACCTGTAAGGGAGATTGTAAGGTATGTGTCTTTCTCTGTCTGATTGCTTCCACTTAGCATAATGCCCTCAAGTTCCATCCCTGTTGTCACAAATGGAATAATGTTTGACTAGTGACTCATCTAAGCTGGGAAACCATTTACTAAAATAAAATTGAGCTACCCAAGTTCAATCCCTGGGTCGGGAAGATCCCATGGAGAAGGAAATGGCAACCCACTCCAGCATTCTTGCCTGGAGGATCCCCATGGACAGAGGAGCCTGGTGGGCTACAGTCCATGGGGTCGCAAAGAGTGGGACACGACTGAGCGACTTTGCGTTCAACCAATACATAGTACTTTACATTCAAGCAATATATAGTATTTGGGTGAGGAATGAGCTCTAGTTCCCGATGACCAGTGTACTCAGATGCCCCAATGTGCTCTGACACACTGTGGCCCCATTGCTTTTGGGTTAAAAACGCACATTCTTTTTTTTTTTTTTTAACATTTATTTATTTGATTGCATTGGGTCTTAGTTGCCACCCACAGGATCTTCAGTCTTCATGACGCATGTGGGACCTTTCTAGCTGTAGCATGTGGGATCCAGTTCCCTGACCAGGAATCGAACCCCAGGCCCCCTGCATTGAGAGCTCAGAGTCTTAGCCACTGGACCACAGGGAAGCCCCAAAGATGCACATTCTTAAGCAGGACTGTGACACATGACTCCCTCACCAGGCTCCTCTTGGACCCCATGGGATTCTCAGTGCTCCATCCTGCCTCCAGGCTTTTCACAGCTGCCACGCTCTTCATGGAACACCTCAACATCCCCAACACCCCCACAACATAGACACTTTATCTAGTTCAAACCTACTCTTTCCTCATTGTTTACATCAGGTATAGCTTCGCTGGGGCACACCCCAGACCTCCCAGACCATATGAAATCTCCCTGTTATGTATGCTCACTGTCTTGGCAGTTATCATATAGACAGTCAGTGAAAACTGTCTAGCTAGTTGTTTAATATCTATCTCACCTGCTAAGATGTCAGCTCCATGAGACACAGAGCATGTGTTATTCCTTGCTGTGGTTCTAGAGCCATAGTAATAAATATTGGTCAAATTATAATGACAGACCATCTTTATCACCTAAAACAAGGCCATCCTGGGGGTCCAGTCCTGCATTCACTTGACTTTTGCTGGTTCAGCCTGGCTTTATATGCAGCAGCTGGTGGTTCTGATGTTCTGACAAAAGAGTTTGGCTTCCTGGATCTCTCAGCTGCTTTTATTAATGGCTGTGAACCTTTATATGTGACTTCATGCCTCAACTTACTCAACTGTGAAGCCAGCAGGGGGTTACGTTAAACCCTTGCGATCTCAGAAGGGGCATGCTACAAATTTCTTATTTTATTCTTCCCTACGAATGCTATTTCATGTATCTCTGTCATTTTCTACTTCAAAAACTTTATGTTTTTAATTCAGTAATTATGATTTAATATTTGCAGAAATTATAATGGTCAGTTGGTTGTATCCTGAAAGGATGACAAGGCAATCTGGGGCTGATGATGATTTAAGGGTTTTCCATAAATTATCTCCTCCTGTGAAATCAAGATCCAAGAAATGTCATAAATCCTGGGTCACTACAGGAAAGCAAGATAGGCCTTTGGAGAAGGGCTCTAACAGAATTCTTACCATGGAGATGCAAAGGATTTGATTAAAACTTCAAATAGTACCCTATGCAGTTAGCTCTGAAATTTTCTTAAGCCTTGAGATACGAACGGCATTCTTGCTACCCTTCAAAAACAAAGAAAAGGCTAAGGAAACTTGAATGCAACCAAAAGATCACTTTGAATTTGCTCCAGGTTGACTGAAGGAAGATTGTTGCTTGTATAGCCAGTTGGGTGGTGGTTCCATCCAGAGATGGGGAAAGATAGGAAGGGCCTAGGTTTGTGAAAGGAAAGATCTCCAGCTTTCAGTGAGGTGGGGTACACTGTGGTGTCACAGGGGAAATGACAGACAGTGGTCCTTGTCCCCGACCCGCTCAGATGATTGGGTAAATAAGCAGCCTTTTCTCCTTGTACCATTTTATGTTTCCAGCTTCTGTTTCTCTTCTTCTTTGCCTCCTTTATATACTCAAATATGGCATTAAAATGTATTGAATTTGACACTAAATATTAATAGTAGTTCCAGGTTTCGTTAAACTGTGTTTCATGTGAGTAAGTGGGCGTTAGTTGCCCAGTCGTATCTGACTCTGTGCAACCCCATGGACTGTAGCCTGCCAGGCTCCTCTGTCCGTGGAATTCTCCAGGCAAGAATCCTGGAGTGGGTAACCACTCCTTTCTCCAGGGGATCTTACCGACCTAGGGATCGAACCCAGGTCTCCTGCATTGCAGATGGATTCTTTACCATCTGAGTCACCAGGGAAGCCGTGTTTCATGAGGTTCCCCAAAGAACACCCTGATTTCCCAGGTTCTGTCCCCCCCTCCCAGGAGGAAGGTCTTGGATGGGGCCTCATGTCAGCGCTTTGAGTGTCCCTAGAGCTGGTGGTTTTGCTTCCTGTCACCTTGCAGGCCACCCTGCCACCTGCCCGGCCTGGGGGATGAGTGAAGAGATGCCGGCAGAGCCTCTGAGACCTGAGGACCTGGCGGGCACCCGAACCCCGTGGGCTGCCCTCACTCCCAAGGCCCTCCGGCTCCTCCCCCAGGCCACAGGCCGAGGTGAAGATCCTGCCCCTGGCCTGTTTTCACAGTCACCGCCTTCTCAGTCCCCTCCGGGGGCCCAGAAGACGGGCCTCACTGACCTTTCACACGAGCACTTCAGGCCTTTGTGTGGAGTCGTTGGTCTCCCTGCTCGTTCTCTGAAGGCATAGCTGACGCCATTACAACTGTCAGCCGGCCCTGGACTCGGGGCGGGGTGGGGGTGGGGGGCAACGAGCCAGCAGGAGCTGTCACCCACCTCGGGAGAGGCCGGGACGGTGGTCCCCTCCTTCCCCACCTCTGGGGTGACTGCGGTCCTTGTGTGTGAGTGAGTGAGTGTGTGCGTGTGTGTTGGGTATTACCTGCCCATGGCCAGGGGAGCATCTGATTCCCCCGGTGACTAGTCCCCAACAACATAGGGCGAACTCCGGCCTCCTGGTTATGACTTGACTGTGGCCTCCACGAAGTGATCCCTTCTCTTTAGACCGTCTCAGCTGTGTATTTTTCCTTATCTCCAGGTGCATTAGGAGAGTAAGTTAAAAATACCTCCAGTTCCCTGGAGAAGAGTCCTGTGTATAACCCAGACTGTAAAAGGTACAAACTACAGCACGTTACTAACTACACTACTACTATTACTGGTACCAGAATTTCTCAATGCACTATATTTCCTTAAGCTCCAAAAGACAATTAAAAGAGAGGAAATGAAATAATAAGATTCTAGTTTTGTGTAAGGTGAAAATGTGTCTTCTAACTATACATACATAGGAAAACAACCGGAGGGAAACATTTTGAGATGAACAGCGGCTGTCTCAGGGAAGTGGGATCAGCCATGCCGTGTGTTTTCTTTCTATTTCAGTATTTCTTTCCTTTTAACATAAACCTGCAATTTTTGTCCCATCAGTTCATGGCAAATAGAAGAGGAAAAACTGGAAGTAGTGACAGATTTTACTTTCTTGAGCTCCAAAATCACTGAGGATGGTGACTGCTACCAGGAAATTAAAAGACACTTGCTCTTTGGAAGGAAAGCTATGACAAACCTAGACAGTCATATACAGATGTGAGAGTTGGTCCATGAGGAAGACTGAGCATCGAAGAACTGATGCTTTTGATCTGTGGTATTGGAGAAGCCTCTTGAGAGCCCCTTGGACTGCAAGGAGATCAAACCAATCAATCCTAAAGGAAATCAACCTTTAATATTCTTTGGAAGGACTGATGCTGAAGCTGAAGCTCTAATACTTTGGCCACCTGATGTGAAGAGCTGACTCACTGGAAAAGACCCTTATGCTAGGAACGACTGAGGGCGGGATGAGAAGGGGGTGACAGAGGATGAAATGATTGGATGGCATCACCTACTTAACAGACATGAGTTTGAGCAAACTCCAGGAGATAATGAAGGACAGGGGAGCCTGGCAAGCTTCAGTCCATGGGGTTGCAAAAATCTGACACGACTTAGCAACTGAACCACCACAACAAGTATTTTCTGTATTCTGCAACACTAAATATTGTTGTTTTTAATGCTCATCTATATTCCGTGTGTCTAAAGACTCTAGACATTTTCTCTATTCCTATTCCATCTGGAAATGAAGCAGTTGCTGCTTTTCTGGACACCCGGGGTGGGTTTGAGAGGGGATTTCTGATATGACATCCACTCCACCTTCAGGAGATGACTTCAAAAAGGGCGGAGAAAAGGGTTTGCTGTCACACCACCTGAGCCATCGAGGAAGAGATGCCATGTTTTCCTTGCCTCATTCTGTCTGAATAATCTAGCAAGTTTGCCTGGATTTGCCGACTTTTTTTCTACTTGACTTGACTCTCTGTGCTCGAGAATGGACAGAGGAAGTCTCCAGGTGAGCGGTGACACTGAAACGTTTTGAGTTGTCATCCACTGGATCCCCCTTCCAGCTTGGTCCAGCCATACCATTAGTCAGAGGACCCTTCGCCTGAAGGTGCTTGAGGAAGCACACAGGTGGGAAGGGAGATGGGTTAGGGTCTGCTCCCACTGCTGGTAAATAATCTATGTCAGTCACAAGCAACCCTTAGAAACCCAAAGTGCATTTTGCTCATTCCCACCTCGTTTATTTTCCTCACTCTTCTAAGCAGAGTGGGAGTCTTGCAATAACTGGAACAGAGAGTCTGGTTGAAGGGTCAGAGTGAAGTGGCGCAAGCCGAGAAGACTATGGTTGGGGACATTTTCTCAGTCACACTTGCGGTTGGGCACATTCCCGGGGCTCAGTCACTTGGGTTTGCCCAGCTTCAGAGCATTGATTCATTTATGCATGTTGATCGTGTGTTTCTCCAAAGACAGCCCTGTGAGGTTCCGAGCTTGCTTTCTCTAAAGGCGGACCTCATCCTTCCCACTACCTCTTCCTCAGGGACTTGTCCTCTCCCTGCCTTTTCCGTAAATCTCATCAGATTGATATCAGATTGTAACACACTCCAGAAAATCAACCTGTTCTTTCCAAGAAGGGCAAATCTAACTCAGAAAATCTTTATCAACATGAAGGTGTGATGAAAAGAGGAAGATAAATTCTCCAAAACCAAACTAAGATTTTTAAGGATAACAAGTTCAAGAACTCTGTGGTTCAGGCACCTGGGCTGACCAGGGACCAGGGACTGCAAAGATTTGGGTGATATTTTGTCTCATTTTTAAAGGCAGAAAATCTTATCTTCTGCCCTTAAAAAATCACTTTCAAGTGTTTACCAAATCCTCTCAAAAACATAATTCCTTTTCAAAAATAAATTTCTTTATCTGAGTGTAAATGTAATTCTTAATTGTTAAAAAAAAATCCAAAGAGACTTCCCTGGTGGTCGGTGGTTAAGCATCTGCCTTCCTGTGCAGGGGATGTGGGCTCCAGCCCTGGTCTTAGAATTAAGATTCCGTCTGCCCCAGGGAAACTAAGCCCAGGTGCCTGACTAGAGAGAAGTCCGCGGAACAGAAGATGCTGTGTGTGACAACTAAGACCCAATGCAGCCAAATAAATAAATATTTTTTAAATGTTTATCAAAAAATGATTAAATACCAAAAAGAGTAAAACTCAAGCAAAATCCCACCCCTCAGACATAAACACCAGTCACATTTCCCTAAACGTTTCTTTAATAGACACATGCAGTTAGACATACTTAAAGTCATACTATACAGAAATTCTACAACCTGCAATGTGCTATGACATCTTTCTCTAATTTATGTGTTTATCTAATCAACAGAAGCTCCAAGCTATTTCAAATCATTTCCGATTCCGATTATTAAAATGTCTGCAAGGAATATTATTAGAAATGCATAGCAACATTTCTTGATCTCATTCCTAAGGATGGGCATTTTGGTCCACTTTGATTTGGTTTTAATATCAAAAGCAACTTTGTGAAGAATGCCCTCATACCTAAACCTTTGAGTCCTTAGGCTGTGCTGTTTTAGAATAAATTCTGTGAAGGAAGATTGCTGGCTCAAAGGGTAGGATCATTCATCATTTATAAATATCTAAGTATACATTATTTAGTGTATAATATAATATAATCATTATAATACATGTAATCATAAATTACAATTATGTTATATAGGTATATAAAATTGTATATGCAACTATTTTACACATATAGAGAAAATGATAATTATACATTACATATATTGATAAAATTTACATGACACTTATGAACTCAATAGCTTTTGATCTACTTAAGCATTGCATAGAGGCAATTGTGGCTTTAAAACACTATACTTGGACTTTCCTGGTAGTCCAGTGGTTAAGAATCTGCCTGCCAAGGCAGGGGACACAGGTCGATCCCTGGTCCAGAAAGATCCCACAAGCTGTGGAGCAACTAAGCCCATGCACCCCAACTACTGAGCCCTCATGCCTAGGGCCTGTGCTCGGCAACAAGAGAAGCCACTGCAATGAGAAGCCTGTGAACTGCAAGGAAGAGTAAAACCCTCGCTCGCCGCAACTGGAGAAAGCCTGAATCCAGCAGCGAAAACCCAGCATAGCCATAAATAAATAAATTAAAAAAAATAAATATAATACTATACTTAACTTTTAAATTAAAGTCATGGGTGCTTGAAATTTCCGAGGGACCCACTGACAATTAGGGTCTCAACTCCTCTAAACCCTGAGACAGAATTATATCTCCCAAACCTCTTAAGAGAATTCTCTTGAACATGGGTGTGCAGAAGGAAGCAAGCTTTCAGTAGCAAAGAGGAAAGAAGGAAGGCGTCTGTATTGACAAATAACTCACTTAAACATGAAAGGACCTAGAGACTGTCATGCTGAGTGAAATAAGTGAGAGACTGACAAATACATGATATAGCATATATGTAAAATTTCAAAAAAGGGTACAAACAAACTTATCTACAAAACCGAAATAGAGTCACAGATGCAGAAAACAAACTTATGGTTACTAGGGGATAAGAGAGGAGGAGGGATAAATTGAGAGATTGCAATTGATATATGCACAGCACTGTATATAAAGTAGGTAACTAATAAGGACATACTGTATAGCACAGGGAACTCTACTCAATACTCTGCAATGGTCTATTTGGGAAAAAAATCTAAAAAAAGAGTGGGTATATATAACTGATTCACTTTACTGCACACCTGAAACAAACACAACATTGTACATCCACTATACTCCAACAAAAACTAAAAACTAAATTAAAAAAATCTTTAGAAAGAGAAGAAAAACCAAGTAAGTTTTAAAATTATAAAGAAAAAGAAAAAAAACCTCCCTTGGATTCCATGATGGTAACTCAAACCTGGACCTCAGTAGGGAAAAGCTTCATTTCCCATGAGCTAAGTCTGGATCTCAAATGATGAATTCTAAATCGAAGGCAGAGAAAAAAGTAAGACACTGGATCCCTCTATCAGAGACTTTCTTTTTTTTAAATTTTGTTTTGTCTTTGCGTCTTCTTCGTCTTATTGTCAATCTGATTATAGCCACTCTGTTCTGTTGACCTTTTGCAAGTTTTTTTTTCCCCATAATTTGAAAGAATTAAAAATTATAACATCCACGAATAAATAGAACTCTTAGCTCCTTCTTATTAACTAAATGCAATTGTGGAATAAATACAGTGAGTGTTCACAAAAAAAAGTGAAGAATAGAAAATTGTTGAAGTGGCCAAAGAAACTTTATCCTATTGTGTGACAGACCAAGCTATGCCAGCTATATGTAAATGTAAGCAGTGGCCTGTGTTCCTGTGTCCACTTTGAAGTTGCCATCTGAATTTAATTCTGCCTTTGTGATTAAATCAGGCCATTACGTTTAATCTCACTTAATAGTAAGGAACGTCCTTTGTTGTTTTCTATAGGCAACATATTCTGCCCCTAACATATACAGCTTGGTATTCACACTTTACTATTAATCCCCGATGGCTCATAATTGCTTCATCTCCAAGCCCTCTGTCCAATTCACAAGGGGCTGATTGCAACCATTCTTCCCTATACATTAATGCTCTGTTTGGGTCTTGCTTCTTGGGCTCAGTGAACCCCATCAAGCTGTCCACATTTTCTGGGCATGTGGGCGTATTGTGAGATGTTAAATTAAATTCTGTGTTGACCCCCCCCTCCAAACACCAGAATCTATTAGCCCCTGCAACTTAGCTGATTGACAAGTTGGGACTACTTTTCTACTCAAAATCCTGCAGTTAAAAAACAACAGCTCAATGTTTTGTTTCTAGGTGAAGTCTGGGGTCTTCTTACTGCCGTCTTTTGCTATTTACACTTTCACAACCACTGCAGGATCAATTGCAATGTTGCCATGCTCTTATTTCATCTGTTTTCTGTTTATCTCGTCGTTTCTCTGGGAAAAATTATGAGATCCCAGAGAGGTATGATTCAGTGCTTGAAAGCTGGAAATTACTTTCTCCAAAAATTTTGCTTCTGAGGGCTAGTCTACAGGCTCCCTCCCTTATCTGTCCCATGAATTGCTCGTGTTTAGATCTCCAAGAGCAAAATACCAGTTGAATGAACAGCCTTGTGTCTTTCCTTTTTGCGACTAAGGTAACAGATATGGCTAATTTTAGTGTTGAGAAAAGAGGCTTTTCTTTTGGGCACCCATTCATTAGATAGATGGGCAATAGTTGCTAAGCTTTTCATTGTGCTAATTTAGGAATACTATCATTACCAAGTTAACTTTGTGGTTCCAAAAGTATTATTAGCTGCTTGTGTCTAATTTGTATTAACCATGTAGATTACCTAGAGTTTGAACAGTAGCTGCATTACGTCTGGGTCAGCCAATAAGCTTCACCCAGCCGTGTTCAATTTCAGCATTTCTGCTGCTCTGGGGGCTCTTGGGCAATCCACATGCCTATTACATTTTTTTTTCCTGATTATGCAGAAACCTCATAAAAGTGATTTTATTTATATAGTATATAACTATGATGTGTATCGTTACATAAATAATTATCACATTCATTACAGAAAAATCTTAAAAGTTCAGAAAAAGTAACCATTCCAAATCCCACAGATGGAGCTGAGGTTATCCTTTTGGTGTGTTTTCTAGGTATATTTCTCCTCTGTAACTTACATGTGAATAGACTCATAATCTACATAAAATGCCAACACATGATTTTTTGAATTTTTAAAGGATTTTATTATTTTAAATGCTAAATCATTGAGGCACTGAGAAATGTGTGCCATAGAGTTATTAAGAAGCTCTCTTATTTCTTAATACATTTTTAATTTTGGAATAATTTCAGATTTAGAGAGAAGTTGCAAAGATAGTAGAGCACACCCCAGTCGGTTTACCCCCCAGTTTGTTTCTCTGATTGTTAGCATTTTATGTAGCAGCGGCACATTTTTCACAACCAAGAAACACATATAATTTAGAAAAATACGGTTATTTAGGAGCATACAATTTTTTTTTACCTGCTTGGTCTATCATTTAAATGTGTGTGTGCTTAGTTGCTCATTTATGTCCAACTCTTTGTGACCCCATGGATCCCATCGGGCCCGCTAGGCCCATTGTCCACGGGATTTTCCAGACAAGAATACTGTAGTGGGTAGCCACTGTTCCTTTCATTTGATAGCCACGCTTGTTACCTTAGTTTGATCTTTAAAAAATGACATTGTTACAGGAATATTTGATGACATAGGAGGATATTTATTACAGTGTCCGGGGCTTCCCTGGGGACTCAGATGGTAAAGAATCCACCTGCCAGTGCAGGAGACTCAGGTTCTATCCCTGGGTTGGGAAGATGCTCTGGAGGAAGAATTGGCAGTATTCCAGTACTCCTGCCTGGGAAATCCCATGTTCAGAGGAGCCTGGTGAGCTGCAGTCCATAACGTTGCAAAGAGTTGGACACCACTGAGCAACTAAGTACACTGTATATAATGTAACATGTTTATATTATATTATCATAAGGGGCTTCCCTGGTGGCTCAGACAGTAAAGAATTTACTTGCAATGCAGGGGACCTGGGTTCGATCCCTGGGCTGGGAAGATCCCCTGGAGAAGGGAATGACAACCCACTCCAGTATTCTTGTCTGGAGAATTCCATGGGCAGAGGAGCCTGGTGGGATACAGTCCATGGGGTTGCAGAGAGTTGGATAGGGTTATAAAGGGTACAACTAAGTAACATGCCTTATTATTTCCTCAGGAAAAAAAAAATCTTCAAAGGTAAAATTAATGGGTTAGATCAAGTTTACTCATTTATGCCTTTCCTGAGTGGTGTTTTACAAGAGTTACAGAAAAAAAAAAATCAAATTTTACTGCAAGTGGAGGGGAACCATGGTGGATATGTGATTCTCAGAAGAAAAGATCAATCCTTCATCATGGCTTTGGTGATTCCCCGATTAGAAGTTTCTGTTTAGTCAACCGTGTAGCTACGCAGGGGCTCCCACACAAGGAGATCGTTGTCTACCCACGTTGGGGTTTGAACAGGAGCACTGGCACCCAAGGAGCCTTCCAGAACTTGATTGGAAAAGAGGATCAAAATAAAAATGAGGAGGAAAAAAAAGGAGGCATCACAAATTGTCATTTGGTGGATCAAAACCCCTATAGCTCTAGTGACAACATGTTCGAAACTATAAATGAGATACAAGCAATTATAACTAACACCAAACTGTACTATGTCTCACCCAAAACTGGGACTCAACACTGAAGATCCTACTGCTGTGTTTCTGGGCTCTCAATTCCAGTAGACTTTTGAGCCTGATGCTGCTGTGAACTTATTATAATTGATACATCCGAATTATCTATGTGTGATGACAGTACTGTTCTCTTAGTGGGAGCTGTTGTTTTATTTTTAGTTTATTTTACACTAAATAAACTATGGGATTAAATGTGTGATTTTTTTTAAGCTCTGAAAGCCTTTATCAGTTTTTTTTTTTAATTTTCTTTATTTTATTGTGTTGGTTTTGCCATACATTGACATGAATCCGCCATGGGTTTACATATGCTCCCCCTCCAGAACCTCCCTCCCTCCTCCCTCCCGATTCCCTCCCCCTGGGTCATCCTGGTGCACCAGCCCCGAACATCAAACCTGGGCTGGCGATTGATTCCACATATGATAATTAACATGTTTCAATGCCATTCTAAGAAGACATTTTTTAAAAATTGTGCAGGAAAATAGAAAAAAGAAGCTAAAAATATCTCAGTGCCCTATAGACTTGTTCGAACAGCATGTCAATTAAAAGCAAACTTTGCTTGTTAAATGAAAAGCACATCTTGCATCCGCCACCCTCTATATTTGGTGTTTATTTAAAATTGACTGAATGCTACCAAGTCCCTGAGATTTCTAGCTAATACCTTTAATTTCTAGAGAAGAGAAACCAAACAGTGAAGGTTCTAACAGGAGTAAAAGAAAACAAGGGCCAAGAAAGCAGAACAATGAATGATAAGGTCATAGAATATGGAGAAGAGAACGACCTTGGGTGCCCACGTGGCCCCGTGGAATTGGCCTGTCCTGTGTTGGAAGCATGAATGCCCTTCTGCATTTTGTAGCCCTGGGAATTCCTAAGCAACATCCTACCATCATTTCTTTATTTCAGAGCTTAAATTTGGTAGCCAGAGGAGCTACCAGTATTGTGTTCAACAGGCAAATTGCCTGATAGAAATTCTTTAGAAATCTGGGACATCATTTAATTTCAGAGTGATTTTGGTTTCTCTGTGAACAGGCAATCAGAGAGCTCGATTAGGATTGCAAGTCGGTCCTTGACTCTATGAGTTTCCCTTCTTCTCTTTCTCATCTTGCCCCTTTCCCACTTTCTCCCTTTCACAAGCATCCAGGGTGCACATTGGCGCCGGGGAAGGTGAAGTTAGATCTGACTCCAGTGCGGGAGGAATCGCAAAGGAGGAGGAGGGTGCTGAGTGATGAAGAGAAGTGTGAAGGTGGAAGGAGCATCGTAGCCGCGTCTTGAAGGGCTTGGAGGTCTGTGACAGAGGGTGGGTGACAGGGACACTGAGGCTGACAGGACCGAGGAGGGGAACAGCAGAGGCGGGAGACCCCAAAGTGTGGGCGGGTGTGACGGAGGGAAGGAATCGCAGGTGGAGCTGGCCAGGATGGGATCTGCAGGAGAGACTGAAAGAGGGCCAAGGAGGTGAAAATTACTGTGTTTGGGGGACTCAGTCGTGCAGGGCTTTGGCTCATCAGCCTGAGAAATGTTCGTGAAAAGCTCTCAACAGAATGCAACACATGTATTGGGCAGAATATTTGCCTTTTGGAGGGGCTCCCAAGTTTCCTACCAAAGATGGGTAATCTACTGGTTAGCTGTGTGTTATCCACATATTTGACCCCAACACAGGCTTAAAGAACACCCCAAGGGAAGATTTCCTTTCTATCAAGCTGGAAGATTATTTTGAGTCTATCATGAGCCTGTTTGTATCACTGAAGCGACATTGCGTGATCTAGTCTGCTTATATGATATAAATAATACTTGCTTCCCTAAAGAAACCAACCCTGGGCCCACAGGGAACCTAGGAGTCTCAGAGGAGATGCAAGACTAGAACCCCACACGATAGCCTGAGATGAAATCAGGAAGGTCCTGGCAGCCCTAGGGTGAGCTGTGGGGGTTGGCGGGGGAGCTGTGCGGGGTGGTGTGATCAGGCTTCAGGATAAATGTGTGTGTATCCATCTGGGGATTCCACAAAGGCCAACAGGCCAACGGTGAGTGCTGTAAACCAAGTCAGAGGTTTGATAGTCAGTTGGGTTTTGAAGCCCACATATCTTTCACACAAGTGCTCCACCCCAAAACCAACTTTTGTACACACAAACTAAAGCAATTTATTTTCACGTCTTGTAAATCTTACCTGTCAGGTGAGATAGGAAAGCAGTATTGGGCTCTCATATTAAAAGAGAGATGTTTTTTCCCCAAAACTTATTTATTTTTAATTGAAAAACTAAATTACAAATACAAAAAATTAAATCGAAAATACAATCCATGGAATTCTCCAGGCCAGAATACTGGAGTGGATAGCTGTTCCCTTCTCCAGAGGATCTTCCCAACCCAGGGACTGAACCCAGGTCTCACACATTGCAGATGATTCTTTGCCAGCTGAGCCACCAGAGAAGCCCAAGAATACTGGCGTGGGGTGGTCTATCCCTTCTCCAGGGGATCTTCCCAACCCAGGAATCGAACCAGGGTCTCCTGCATTGCAGGCAGATTCTTTACCAGCTGAGCTACCAGGGAAACCCTTATTTATTTTTAACTGAAATGAAATTGCTTCACAATACTGTGAAAAAAGAGAGACACAGTTGGCATGGGTGGACTTGGGGGGCATTATGCTAAGTTCAGTAAGTCAGGTGGAGAAAGACAAATACTCTGTGACATCACTTGCACGTAGAGTCTAAAAAATACACACACTAGTGACAATAACAGAAAGAGAAATAGACTCACTGATAGGGAGAACAAACTAGTGCTTACCAGTGTGGAGAGGGGAGGGGATGGGGCAAGATAGGGACAGGGAATTAAGACATTTAAACTACTAGGTATAAAATTATCTGCAGGGGCTTCCCAGGTGGCTCAGCGTATAGAATCTGCCTGCCAGTGCAGGAGACACGGGTTCCATCCCTGGTTCAGGAGGATCCCAGGCACCTCTGAGCAACAAAACCCATACACCCTAATAGAGCCCGTTCTCTGCAGCAAGAGAAGCTATCACAATGAGAAGCTCAAGCACCGCAACTAGAGATTAGCCTTGCTCACTGTAACTAGAGAAAACTCTGAGCGGTAATGAAGACCTAGCACAGTCAAAAATAAGTAAATAAATAAGATTATTTCAAAAAGAGCTCTTTATAAGACATAAAATAAGCTGCAAAGGTACATTGCACAGCACAGGGAATATAGCCAGTATTTTATTATAACTGTAAATAGAGTATAAGTTCCATTAAAATTTGAATCACTATACCGTACACCTGTAACTTATATAATATGGTACATAAACTATACCTCAATTTTAAAAGTGCTAAAGCCTCAAAAAAAAGGGGGGAGACAGCTGAAATATAAAAATTAGAACTTCCTTGCTGCCGCCTCCTTCCCTCCCCTTTCTCCTTCTTTTATCATCTGTTAACCCTACGATGAGGCAGCGTGGCTCCCAAGCCCACCCCGAGAGGATTTCAGCTTTTGTCAGCCAAACCTGTTTTAGATATTCCCAGGGCAATTCATTGAATACAGGCTCCCAAATCAGAAAAGGCTCCTTTCTATTCTTACCCTTCTTTGTGGAGCTGAGATCACTGTGTAGAGGATTGGGGGAGGCCAAGTTTTGCTTTATGAAAAAAAAAAAGAGGACCCATAATTTCTATGTCTCTCTCTCAGCCAAACCCCACCCTGCCTCTCCTTCTGCAGGCCACCGGAAATCTGTGCATTCCAGGTTACTTTAACATGGAAGCCTCGGTAACTAAGATCCAAGGTTGACTTGCTGCACTTGATTCAATACTGAAGAGTGTTTTAAAACAATTCAAGCAGAGCTTAAGTGTTGCAGAACCGGCCTGAGTTTACAGCTTAACAAAACTGCGTGTCTCAGAAAATGAGTAAGAGTTACTAAGGATGGAGCTTTAGGGATCTGTCAATATCACCTTGGCTTATGCAACTAATGCTGCCTCTCATATTAAAAGAGAGATATTTTTCCCCAAATTTATTTATTTTTAATTGAAAAATTAAATTACAAATACAAAAAATTAAATCGAAAATACAGTCCATGGAATTCTCCAGGCCAGAATACTGGAGTGGATAGCTGTTCCCTTCTCCAGAGGATCTTCCCAACCCAGGGACTGAACCCAGGTCTCACACATTGCAGATGATTCTTTGCCAGCTGAGCCACCAGAGAAGCCCAAGAATACTGGCGTGGGGTGGTCTATCTCTTCTCCAGGGGATCTCCCCAACCCAGGATCGAACCCAGGTCTCCCGCATTGCTGGTGGATTCTTTACCATCTGAGCCACCAGGGAAGCCCCCAAAATACTGGAGTGTGTAGCCTATCCCTTCTCCAGCAGATCTTCCCGACCCAGGAATTGAACCAGGATCTCCTGCATTGCAGGCGGATTCTTTGCCAGCTGAGCTATCAGGGAAGCCCCGTGTCTCTATAAATTTCACTAACTCTAGGGACCTCATATAAGTAGAATCATACAGTGTTGTATCTGGCTTCTTTTACTAAGCAGAATGCTTTTACGATTCACCCAAGTTGTTGTACGTATCAGAATCTCCTTCCTTCTTATGGCTGAATACTATTCCTCTTTCTCTCTCTCTGTGCCCCTCCCCCTGTGTGTTTGTGTAAATATATATACCACATTTTGTTAATGCATTCATCCATCAGTGGACATTTGGGTTACTTCCACCTTTTGGCTACTATGAACAGTGCTGCTATGAGCTTAAAGTGTACACACATGTGTTTATTAAGTCTGCTTTCAGTTCCAAACCTGTCTGCTTTCAAAGGTTCACTGATGGTTCAAACAAGCACCGCTCTTTCAGAACTACTCTTAGTTGGAGGCAGCCAGTCTCATGTCTGCTCTGTCCTTCCGCCTTATCACCTGTTCAGTCATACCACCTGATGGTTATAGGTAAACAGCGAGGTCTTGACTGGTTAACCCGGCAAATAAGGAATTAATGGAGGGAGATGGGCCGGCTCATTGCATCCATGCGGAGGCTGAAAAAGTGGATTCCGGGGTAGCTGGGACAGGCAAGGCCCTGCCTCAGGGACAATCGACTTTGACTGCCACTGCTGTCGCCATTGCAGCTGGACACTTGCTGCGGCGCAGCTGGTCTCCGCTGGACTCTGCCCTAGGCAGTGTTTAACCACACCGACCTCCCCACCACCGAGGGTGAGTCAGTTGTGGCCACCACAAATGCGCTCTAGCAAGCCCCCCGCATCTCTGTCTCAGCCCCCAAATTCATCGTCCTATGCAGGGGGATCTGATTGACCTCACCTAGATACCGAGCCCGAGCTCTCGGTGCCTAGGACTGGGGAGAGGGAATATATTTGACTTTTGATTTCCTGAGTGGCAGTGGATGTCCTACCTTCCATGTGGCTGGAGATTCAGCCCCAAGAGGAAGAGAATTTGTAAGCGGTGGTGCACGGGCACTTACGGGACCCACTCACTGAAACGTTTAGATATGCATTGCCTTTCTTCCCAGCTCCATATTCCAGGACATCACATCAGTAGCTTGGAATTGACCGTGGATATGGGAATACAGACACCAGGAAAGAGAAGTGAAAGTGGAAGTCGCTCAGTGTCCCACTCTTTGTGACCCATGGACTCTACAGTCCATGGAATTCTCCAGGCCAGAATACTGGAGTGGAAGCCTTTCCCTTCTCCAGGGGATCTTCCCAACCCAGGGATCAAACCCAGGTCTTCGAACTGCAGGTAGATTCTTTACCAACTGTTACAGATCAGGGCTTTGTTTTTCCCCTCAGAGAGTCAGTTTATGAGCGCACCAAGAATTCATACACCAGATAACCAAAATGACAGAGGTCAGCGCTCCAGAAAAAAAAAATCAGGGATTTCTGCAAATGAGATTATTGAATGGAGTTGAAGGAAGAAAAGAGAGAGAAAGAGAGAAAAAAGAGACCATCCACAAACTCTGGGTATGTTTCTGCAGGTGTAAAGACAGCTCAGAACAGAGCCATCCAATAGAAATATAATTTGAACCACAGGTGTTTTATTTATTTATTTGGAAGGATGAAGTTCGTGGCTGACAAAACAAAAAAAAGGAAAAACTCACAAGCATATAACTTGTGCTCATTAATTTCAGTTTCTAAGTATCTCCTTGCATTCAAACTAAACATCATCTTTTAATGCCCAGAACTAAACTGGTACTTTTTATATTTTTGAATACCCAAACTTTAATCTTACACTTTCCACTTTCTCCTCTACACACACAGATACATGTAATTTGAAATTTTCTAGTGGCCACTTTGAAAGAGAAACAGGTGAGATTACTTTTAGCAGTGTATTTTCTTTAACTGCTATGTCCAGAATACCATCCTTTTGGCAGTAATCAAAATTTTAAAAATATTAAGGAGAGCGTTTACATTCTTTTCTTCATACTAAGTCTTCAAATTCAGTGTGTAGTCTAACTTACAGCACCTCTCAGTTCAGGCTAACATTTCAAGAGCTCAGTAGCTGTCTGTACCCAGCGGCTGCCATACTGAACAATGCAGGCTTAGAGCAGTTCCAGAATAGACACGGTCTTCAAACCATCTCCCAGTGGTGGGTTGCGAGGAATAACTTATATTCTTCTCTTACAGATGTGGAAAATCAGAAATCCCAAGTTTGCATTAACATGAGTTATGTATTTGCCATTTGAATTGGTTGACTTGGGTAGAGAGTGGGTCAGTTCATACAGATCTTTCTTATGCATCAACTATAAATATTGCTGGAAATATCAACATAACCTTGAAAATGTATGCACGCATGGACTGAGATAGGAGAGGGTGGGAAGACAGGACATGTGAAGACCCCCATGTGAGCAAGGGTGTCAAAGGGTTCCCATGGCTCTACCAGACTGGTTCTCACCTCTCTCCAGAAAATATCCCTGCAAAATACACCTGCCAAGTGAAGGACTAGACCTTGTTTATCTCATAGAGACAGGCATTCTCATACATTGTTGGCGGAAGTGTTAGCTTTGAGGGAGTCATTTGACAACAGTTATTGACATTTTAAATGTGCAAGCCCTTTGGCACAAATGTTTTTCTAAGAATAATCTTAGGAAGGTCCTATAAACATGCAGAGATACATGAGCAAAGATATTCATTCAAATATTGAAAACAACTAAAACATTCATCCCTAAAGACTGGGGCCATGAATTATAGCATGTCCACCCTGTGGAACCCTGATAACCACTGAAAATGAGACCTGTATTTATTTATTTGTAAATAAATAAATTACTGATAACTGACAAGGAAAAGAAGTCACAGTATACACAAAAACACGGAAAGAAAAAACAGTTGCAAAAGGAACACAGATGTATAGAATAGACTCGTGGACTTTGTGGATGAGGGTAAGGGTGGGATGATATGGGAGAAGGGCATTGAAGCATGTTAATTTTCATATGTCTAATCAATCGCCAGCCCAGGATTGATGCTCGGGGCTGGTGCAGCGAGATTTCCCGGGGGGGGGGGGAAGAGGGAGGGGGGTTCCGGAGGGGAAGCATATGTAAATCCATGGTGATATCATGACAATGTATGGCAAAAACAATTAAAAAATTAAAAAAAAAAAAAGAAAAAAAGAAAAAACAATTGCAAAAAGAAGCTGAATTGAAAAAATCTGAATAATAAACCATTTTTGTAAGAAAGAAAAATGTTTTTCTGTGGAGGTATTGAAAAGAAATTTTGGATTGGGAGTTTGGGATTGGCAGATGCAAACTATTACATATAGGGTGGATAGGTAACAATGTCCTAGTGTATAGCACAGGGAACTCTATCCAATATCCTATAATAAACCATAATGGAAAAGACTATGAAAAAGAATATATATATATATATGTATAATCGAGTCACTTTGCTGTTCAACAGAAATTAAACACAACATTGTAAATCAAGTATACTTGAATTTTTTTTTTTTAAAGGGGAAAAAAGGAAACTTTGGGGAAAATATAGTCAGGTTATTTGAGGGTGTAGGGTGGTAATAGGAGGCTTTAGGGCCAGAGCTTTCCTTTTTAACTTTACATAAATTTATAATATTTGGAATTTTACAATGATCTTGTATTATTTGTATAACCATGAAAAGATATAAAATGCAAAGAGATAAGTGAACATATTTCAAAAGAAAAATACCAGTGAATTCAAGGCTATGAGATCACACTTTCTCAGGACTTGAAGGTGGGAGGGTACATTGGTCCTACATTCCTTGTCAAATGCAATTAAAATCTTACCAACATGATAACTTTCTCTCTCTCTTTTTTTTTTTTTAAAAAAAAACAACTATTTTATTGAAATAAAATACATGCTGTATACAATACATTCTTTTGTCATGTGGCTGGTTCTTGGTGGCCTTCTATTATTTTACTTTATTTTATTTTTTTAGCTTCACCAGGTCTTAGCTGCTGCACGGAGGATCTTTAGTTTCAGCTTGTGGGATGTTTTGCTTTTAGTTGCATCATTCAAACTCTTAGTTGCAGCGTGAGGGATCTAGTTTCTTGAAGGAGGATCAAACCTGGGCCCCCTGTTTTGGGAGCACAGAGTCTGAACCACTGGACCACCAGGAAAGTCCCTGATAACTTTCAATATGATTGACTTCACCTCTAGAAATTTATCCTAGGATCAACTGTTAGAGGGCACATAAATGTCTGCATAAGGTGTTCGTTACAGTATGACTTACAGTAGTAAAACACTGAGGAGGAGAATGAAATAGTCACATCTAGGGAGGTACTTCGATAAATCACAGAACAGCATATGGTAGAATCCAGCCTAAAATGGTGGCATAGGAACATATTTATTGGCATGGAGAGCTGTCCGCGATCTACTGTTAAGGAATAAGGCAGGTTACAAGACAGGTTTGTCTCGTTTAACTCTGATCTGTTTCGCATATCTGACTCTATGTTTTAGAGAGGAACATTTGTAACTGTCTATACTGGGGGATCGTTAGCAGTGGTTTTCTCAGAGCAGTGAGATGACAGATAATTTCTATTTTCTTCTGTATGCTTTTTGAAACGGTCTGATTTGTTTATCATGAGTACATCTAGTTGCTTTGCTTATTTCAGAAAGTAATGAAGAATCCTCTTTAAAAAGTTGACATAGACAAGAGCACATCAAGGCTTAAAGAGTTTACCTATGAATATAAAGCTGTGCAAGGTAACAGAGCTAAGGAGAGGGGAGCTGATCAGGAACACTCTGATGCCAGTCAGGCTGCCCAGAGCTGCTTCTTATGCCCCTGGTATGACCCTGGAATTGGTGGGCAGGGATCTATCTTCAGCATTGGAAGCGTTTTCCTCTAGCCTCCTCGACCTGGCCAGAGCAGGGACAGTGGGGAGGGACACACAGACAGTGGGAAGGGACACACAGACAGTGGGAAGGGACACACAGACAGGGAGAGGGACACACAGACAGTGGGAAGGGACACACAGACAGGGGGAGGGACACACAGACAGTGGCTGAGTCGTGGGTGGCACAGGAAAGGCCCTTTCAAACTGGGAGGGGGGACGAAGGCCTACCTACACCGCTCTATGGAATCTGGGGAAGTATCAGCGACACCGGTCATCTCTGTATTTAAACTTCTGCTATTTTGCTCATTGTGGATTTTTGCCTTGATTTTGCCTTTTAAAAAATATTGCATTAAAATTTTATTGTGATGACTGAGCTCTTGGGGCTCCATTAAATTGTGCGTCCATAGAAGTGCCTCACTGACCTCACCCTAGTCCTGACCCTCCTTGCTTCTTGACACTCTATTTCCTCCTAAAACTCAAGTAGCAAAAAGCTGGTCTTAGCTATCTTATTTTACTTTGGGAGGCAAGCTTAATTCACCAGAATAGTTTTGTTCTGGCTGTGTCCTGTTGAGCAGTGTAAGATGATCATTTAATTCATGAGTTTGAACAAAAACGTAACTATGACTTAAAATTTAATATGAATAAGACCTTCCTTCTCTCCTTCTTCTCTCCCTTCATTTCTCCTTTCCTTCCTTCTTTCTTTCCAGCTTTCCCTCCTTCCTTTCTCATTTAACAAGTATTTCTGATGAGGCAGACTCCTGAATGCAGGCAGAAACTAGCTCTGGGCAGCACTATTGAGAAATAAGAAATGAGGCCTGTGCCACGCAGGAAGGCGCTCCCAGGTGAACAGAGGCATGATGGTTGAGTGTGCTGGGCTCACTCACGGAGGGGAGGAGACCCAGCACCTCCCTGGAGCCCCTGCTGGCCTAAGCGTCCTTTGGCTGCCATGTACAGAGATGACTCAGGCAGTGATTTCATTCAAGCAGCCTGGTGTTTACGCCCCTCGCCACATGCCAGTTGATACTGTTTGGAGCTGCCCTGAGCTGACGTGACCCTGGGACAGAATGACATCCACTCAGCTCGTGGCCATTGTAGCCAAAACAGCTGAAACGTTGACGCTTCTGAAGAACCCATTGTCTGCCAGTTGATCAGGGGAAGGAGAATCCCGGAGCCCTGCCCCCTCTACCTTGGAGAAAGATTTTGGCTCCACAGTCATGGCGGGTCGTAGCTGGCTCTGAGAGCCAGCTTGGAAAGACAGACCCCAGCAGAGGGCTCCCTAGGAGAAGCTCCTGGAAAGCCACCTTTGGGCTCGGGTTAGTGACAGGAGGAGCTGGAGATTGCAGAAGGCAGCTTTACTCATTCAAGGTGGATTTTTACTTGGCACCATCCAATGCAGTCACAAGCCCTAGTCATGAATTTGCAAGAGAATATGGGAATGACCGAGGGAATGGCTTTGCTTTCCAAAGCAACTATCATCAGTATAATAATCACGTCAACGGTGGATTTCTAGCCCATGGAAGAAACTGCGAGTGGCAGCAGGAAAAACAACCACCATTACAATAGGCGCTGTGCTAACAGGGGACAAGCGCAGCCTCACTGAACCCCCAGTGAGGGTTTTAGACCTTAGATTTGAAGAGAACGAGGTACCAAGCATCCAAGTAGCCTCTCCAAGGTCACGCGGCTAGTGAGTAGAGTAGCCGATGGTGAGCCACGACCAGTGGGCTCTGCAGGAGGAAAAAAGCAATGGGGCAGAAAGAAGATGGGAGAGGAGGTTGGCATCTGATTGGAGCACAGAATGGGTTTCGGGGATGGAGGAGCCTGTCTCTGTCCCTCCCCTGGGTCCCACCAGCCCCTTTCCACACATGCCTCCCTCACACACTTCTGGGGGATGGTTTGTACTTCGCGAGGTGCCAACTCTCTCTTAATGTTATGTGGGGTTTTTGTGAGTATCAAATACATAAGGGCATCTTTTGATGCCCTGGAACTCATGGCCCCTGGAACCACAGATTACACAGTCACGAGTGAATTCAAAAGTTATCTATCAAATGAAATTCTGTGATGTCCAGAAATTTTATTTTTTTCCCCTCCACTGGTGATGTGAAAATTGTTGGTTTTGCCTCCTGACCATAACTGCCTCTGATAAAGTAAAAAAAAAAAAAAAAATTATGAAGAGCCAGGACTGCACAGGGAATGATGTAACAAACTTGCCAGAAGTCAAGCAAACAAAACCAAATGATTGCATTAGCAACAGCCAAATATTCTCTTTGAATGGCAAGGGAGGTAGAGAAAACGTTATCACATCATCTTGAAAAGTTTTCTGTACGGATTCTGTTAATACATTGGCTCAACTCTGGATCTGAAGATCTGAATTAACAAACACTACCTTCAAAGCTTTTGTCCTGCTTTGGTTTTTGCCTGGACACTACTAGCATCGACAAGGACCTGGGCCACTTAAGGTCTTGAAGATGCAGGCTGCGTCGGCGTCAGGTCTGCCTTCTGCCCCAGCTGTAATCTCTAAAACCTCACTAGTGGGAAGTTGCCATATGGGGAGCTCAACCTGGTGCCCTGTGACAACCTGGAGGGCTGGGATGGGGTGGAGATAGGAGGGAGGTTCAAGAGGGAGACATATGTACACTCAAGGCTGATTTGCGTTGTTGTACAGCAGAAACCAAAACAACATTGTAAAGCAGTTTATCCTCCAATTAAAAAAAAATCCTTCAAAAAACATGAATGTTATAGAATGTAAATATAAAAATTATAAACAGAGAAGATGCCTTTGTCTCAACTGTGGATTTTATTACAGTTAAAATATTACTACTAAAAAATAAAAACTACAAGTGAGATACCCAAAACAACCACACTGATCTCAGGGCTTTTCTAACTCAAGAAAGAGGAGGAGTTGGATGGAGCAGCTTTTCACTGTGCGCTGGGAATCTCAACATCGTACGGATTAGACGCGTTAGCAGAGTATCAACCACAGCCAGAGCTGTGCCCAGAGGGAGAGAGGTGAGTGAGAATGCCCACCTTGAGAGCTGAAGACCAGGAAGGAAATCTCGGGAGGGTTCTCCCTCCCCCAGGCAAAGCCTCATATCTTTCAGTGTCTGGTTTTATGACTTTCCTTAATGGGCTTCAGCCTCTTTAGTTCCTACCTTTTCATGCTTCTGTTTTCTCAGCTGTAAAATGGAGGTAATAGTATACAGCATGTACAAAATGAAGCCACTCGCATAAAAACACTTAGAACACTGTTTGGCACCCAATAAAGCCCACACTAACTCTTTCAGCCTCCCTGCTGGCTCAGAGGTAAAGAATTTGCCTTTCAATGCGGGAGACCTGGGTTGGATCTCTGGGTCAGGAAGAGCCCCTGGAGAAGGGCATGGCAACCCACTCCAGTATTCTTGCCTGGAGAATCCTCATGGACAGAGGAACCTAGCAGGGTCCATGGGGTCACAAAGAGTCAGACACGACCGAGTGACTCACACACACACACACACACACACACACATACACACACAGAGAGCTCTTGTCAATGCCACGATCGCTTTCATCCCTGCTCTGCCATTCCCACAAGGAGCTACTCTGCTTTCCCACCTGCCTGGCCCCGGCTGAGGTGGCTTTTCTCTCTCTCTCACTCTCTCCACAGATGTGTTCTCATCTGATCTCATTCTTCTCAAGTCTCCTGGTTGGATGGCTCTGGCATTCTCTAAGGAGCTACCCGCATTACTTCGAGGCTTCCGGGGACCCAATACCCCTTCTGGATCCCACTGCTGGGGCCTGTGGGGAGCCTTTTCCTCCCAGCCCCATCACCTACCTCTGGCTGGAGCTCCACGTGAGGGTTCCCCTGTTCGTGCACTTGTCCTCCACCCCGGAGTTTGCCGGCAGCCAGCACTAACTAACAGGCTTTTGGAGAAACGTCCATGCTCAGGAAAAGCACTCTGCCAAAAGGATGCCCACAGTGTTGAGAAAATCATGGTCCATCATTATCGGAACATTGTGTGTCACCATAGAAACACGGAAAGGCAGCCCCGGGAGATGGAAGCCCCTAAGATCCGCTTTCCCCTCAGCCCTGCCACCCCTGTCTGTTCATGGTCTATTCCCTCATCTCCTGAACACTGCTTTCTGAAGCCCTAATGACAAACCTGTAACCATCAGAGAATCTCTCAAAGGGTTTGCTTTGCCCCCTGCCACTCTCTGTCACCAACCCTGGCCTCCCTTGGGGCTCCTGGGCGAGACTGCTGGAGAAAGTTCAGGTGGATAAAACTGCAGCCAGGTCACCTGGCAGGGGACTGGCCCTGCGTCTGTCCCTTCTGGATGCAGTGTTCAGGGGCAGACAGGGTTGCTGAGCAGGGAGGCTGATGGGGCCAGAGGTTTTCTGGAGGGTGGGCAAGAAAGATGGGCTCACTTCATATCAGGACTCCTGTTTCCCAGGGGACTTCAGGCCCACCAGGACAAACCAAGGAAGCAATTTTTGTCTCTGCAAAGAAGGTACTGGATCCTGGCATCCCTGCCTCTGACCACCTGTGTGGCCTTGGGTGTGTCTCATGAACTTCCTGCAGCACAGTGGCCTTATTCAGCAGGGAGAAAGGTGGACAGATAACCCCAAGAGTGTCTTGCCCATTGGCACTCTGTGGGACTCAGAGATGATCTGGTACCTTTGGCCTTTGTCCCGGCTCAGTGGTCCACTGTCCTCCGTGGCCATCAAGGAAAGCCAAGTGCCCAGGAGCTTTCAAGCCAGGCGTCGCCTTGCTCTCGGGCCTCAGGCAGCCTGTAATGTTTAAGGTCTTGGTTGTCTTGATCTCAGAGTCTGAGCTCTGGCCTGTCAGCTTCAGCTAGAGGCCAAGGGGAAAGTTTTCTAATGGTGGGGCCAGTTCCATATGAACAGAAAGAAACTGGCTTGATTTCAGATCAGGCATTTCAGCTTTTATGCTGGGCTTAGTTTAAAAAAGGAAAAAATGGAAACTGCCTGAAGAAGTTATTTGCAATATCCCCATAGATAAAGAGGCCAGGTTAGGTCTTGAGAATTAACTTGCTAACTCTTGTTTTCATATCCTGCATTTGGTAGGAGAAGCTGGACTTGCTTGGAAACAATGTTTCCTTAAAACTAAACTCTGCTTGATCAAAGGGAACCTGTGTTTTAGAAAAACATGACATTTTCCAATCTGTGGCTTCTTGAGCCTACATCAGGGAAGGTGGTAATCTTCTTATATTTGTAAGTATGTAGAAGAAGGGAGGGGTAGCGAGTGAGCGAGAAAATGCCTTAGATATGTTATGTGACATGGTGAGAAAAAGCTCTTCCTAATCAGCAAGTTGTTCTTGGCAAGTTCATAATGCATCCTTGTGTGGCAGTCTTCTTCTAGCTGGCTTCTATTATGGCTTACGAGGTCCAGCTAGCAGGCAGAATCTTTACTGACTGCCAGCTTGGACCTGGCCTCACCTGCACTTGTGGGAAGTCAGCAAAGACTAGATGGGTGACCTTTAACTAGACCCATATCATGGAAGCACCGTTGTTAATAATCTGAACTTTAGTAAAGTGAAATACTTTCCATGCTTGGGGTGGAGCCTCTTTCTTGATTGGAACACTTGCCTTCTAAGTTATATATTTTACAAGGTTGTATTTTTGTGTCTGGTATAAACAGTCTCCCTGCGAGAACACCTGTAAATAGACCATCACTACCCGTTGGGGAAACCCCACAGCGCATCCAATGTGTCCTCTGTTTACTGATTGCTCACCTGGGCTCCTGAACATAGAACAATGTAATTTCTCAGAGTCTTGTGTCTTTTCCCCCTTGGGTCCTGTTCACTCTCATCACTGGGGCCACAGGTTGGTGGTTAACTGGATGCAGTGACCTTTTTTGGGGTATCAAGCCACGTGTTCCTTTCTATCATGTTTATGAATCCTGGTGAACCTTTCTCAAGGAGCCTGTCTTACGCACTCTTTGCTTTCCCGAGCCCTTCCAAGACCAGCTTCAACTTGTTCCTTCTGCCAAAAGCCTGCCTGCAGATTTCAAAAGCAACTCCTTGCTCCACAACATACATGTCCATTCTTAAATATGGTGCCTACAGAATACACTGCCCTCCCACAGACACATGTCTAACTTTGCATTTGGGGCACTGTATACAGTTATCTTTTATTCCTCAAGACTCCTGAGTGACCACTGCTGCTATTTTTCAGGATGCAAATTCCTTTAAAAAGTGAGCCTACTCAATGGAGACAGACATAGAGAAGAGACTTATGGACATGGCGGGTGGGGGAAGCGGGCAGGGAGGAAGAAGCAGGTGAGTTGTATGTAGAGAGCAACATGGAAACTTACATTATCTTATGTAAAATAGAGAGCCAATGGGAATTTGCTGTATGACCTGGGGAACGCAAAAAGGGCCTCTGTAACAATCTAGAGGGGGTGGGAAGGGGAGGGAAATGGGAGTGAGGTTCAAGAGGGAAGGGACATACGTATCAGTCAGTTTAGTTCTGTTCAGTCGTGTCCAACTCTTTGTGACCCCATGGTCTGCAGCACACCAGGCTCCCCTGTCCAGCACCAACTCCTGGACCTTGCTCAAACTTACGTCCATAGAGTTGGTGATGCCATCCAACCATCTCATTCTCTGTTGTCCCCTTCTCCTCCTGCCCTCAGTCTTTCCCAGCATCAGGGTCTTTTCCAATGAGTCAGTTCTTCGCATCAGGTGGCCAAAGTATTGGAGCTTCAGCTTCAGCATCAGTCTTTCCAATGAATATTCAGGACTGATTTCCTTTAGGATTACCTATGTATACCTGTTATATATATATATATATATATATATATATATATATATATATGGTTTCTGCCAAACATATATTGATGCTTGTCAGAAACCAACAAAATTCTGTAGAGCAATTATCCTTCAATTAAAAAATAAATATTTTTTTAAAAAAGTGAGTCTGTTAATCTTCCTTGGCACCTAGGCCACTAAGATGGTACATGCAGGGAGATAAATAATTTGATGATACTCAAAAGCAGCCCTGCTTTTCCTTGTGAAACTCACTCATAATCTTTGGTTCTGGAAACCATGATAGGGTTTGGTTTTCTGTTAAATAAAAAAACCCACATGTAGTGTTATCTTTCCCTATAAGGCTTCAGTTTACAAGTAGAGACAGGAGGGAGACCACATACCCCTTTCTGCCCTGTGGCTCTCTGCTTCTCTTAGAAATGTTTTCAAAGTGAGAATAGCATCCAGGTGATATAGTTGGGACGATGGGAGGAACTGTTTATTTCTAATATCCTAGAAATATTTTTTTAGGGAGGGGGACCAGATCTGGTTTTTTATTTAGTTGTTCATTTTCTTTCTGTCCATCATCAAGATGCAAAGTAAGCAAAGACAGCCATTAAATACACAGAAGGTCACAATTCAAATTTAGTTATAATAGAAGCCTGTGACTTTTCTGATGGCAGAGTCAGGAAGAATGAGAAATTCTTCCCCCAAATGGGTTGGAGTCATAGAGTTACTTTCCCTCACCTCCTCTCCTGCCCATCCTCCCTGAGTAAGCAAACACTTTTGGAGGATGGTAGGGAAGAAAATTCCATCCTGCTGGTACCCCCTCCCACCAACCCCTTCTGTGTTCCCAAAGTGACTAGCCAGTGTGGATAAAATTGAGTAAATCGCCTTCTCTGGACTTTCTTTAATTTCTCACAGGTTAAAGGGGACACTACTTCATCCCCACAGTCCCTCTACCTTTAAATGTGGTTGGATTTCATTAGTAACTATAAATATTTAAATACTGCATGTGAGCAAGTTCACATTCCAATTTCTTTATCACATTTTCAGACAGAAGAGCTTTCTTTACCTTTTTAGAATAAAATGATTTCCAAGGTCAAAATTTCCTAGGAGATGACTCCAACCTCATTTAAATGATGTGGGGGAAAGCTCATAGCTGTGAGCTTCTGTCCACTAAGACAGAAAAGGTAGATTTCTGAGAAAGATGATGAGATGTAAAGTAAGTTTATCATAAATATATTTCATAACCCATTTTTCAGAGACTGAAGTTGTAGTGTGAAAAGACCCACCCCCACCAAGTTTGGCTAAGAACTAATTCCTGGAATTCCTTCCTCTCTCCTCTCATCCACCCATTCACCTGCCTGCCTCTTCAGATGCCTCTGAACTTGACCTACAGTTGACTTCATTGGATTAGTTTTTACAAATCAGGAAGTCAGGTTTAAACATTTTGACCGGAGTCATTTATTTATTACCCTTCATCCTGAGGTTCTCAATCCATCAGGGCACCAGGAGGTTTTTTTTACTAACAAATCAGACGAAAAAATGTAAGGCCCTTACATGTTTATTTTGTTGATTCTTCACAGCGCAAGGAAACAAAGTTAGAGGGGGAAAAAAAAAGCCAGTTAAATTCGGCTACTATCAACAACCCCGAAACTTTAAAATCCAAAGCAAGCTGCTGAAAGATCATAAAGTCATCTTGGATGAAGTAATTTGTTAGCGTCTGTACCAAATCAATGTAGTTTTTCCATCGCGAAGCGGCTAGAAGACCTGACCCACGCGCTGGTCCAAGACCCCCGAACGCGAGAACGCGAAGCGACCGCGCAGAAGACGCCACCTCGCACTGGCCACCGCAGGGGGGACCCTCCGAACAGCCTGCACTCCGGGGCCTCTGGTCCCCCTCCGTGTTTAACGAGGCAGAACATTAATTAGAGATCTTGCCTTCTGCCAAGCCGGCAACCCCGAAACGCATTGTTACCTATTTTCTTTTAGTACACTCGGAAGCCCGTTGGGGGGAAAGGTGGTTGTTTTTAAGCAAGCTCAAATGTTGCCTACGCTACCTCTGCGGGAAGGGGAGATAAAAGGATGAATCTCGAGGTTCAAACCGCCCTTCTGAGAAGATTTCAGATTTAAGAGCGAAGCATCGCGACAAAACACCCGGTCCTGCGATTTTCAAAAAACTGCACTCTCATAGTCGGGGTATGAATGCGGGCTTTCCAATCCAGCACACTCATCGACCCGGGAATTGTCGCCGCCCCTCCCGCAGCACCGCGATGCCAACCGTCTGGTCGCCGAGGGTCTGTCTGTCGGTCCGTCTGCTATGCGTCGGCCAGCCTCCTCTAACCGGGACTGGCTGCTGGGGAACAAAGGGGCCTGTGACCTCTGGCCGAGGAGAAGAAAACACCCCCAAGTCTACCTCCAGCCCCCCGCCCTCCGAGAGCAGCCCTTTGGTCCCCTGGCTCGGCAGGTGTCGGCCCACCGCCGCACCCGGGCTAGCCCGGCGCTCTAAAGTCCTCATCGCTCATACGAAACGCACAAGTCCAAGAACCGGGAGACACGGGCGCGGGGTGACAGTGGCGGGGAGAACGCGCACGTGAGCGCAAAGCAGCTGGAAGCCACCCGGAACCCCAAAGAGCCCCGACGCTCTGTCGAACATCCGTTCGGGTCACTTTAATTTCCCCGGGATGGGGCGGGGAAGGGGACGCCCAGCAGTCCCTGTCTCTGGGCGAGGAGGTGCGCAGTGCCCTCCTGGCTCTGCCCGGCTTGGGCGGCGGGAGGCCGGGCCGGGGTGGCGCCCGAGCCGGCCCTCACTTGGAGAACTGCGCCGGCACAGCGGCCAGGCCCAGGCTGGCAGGGACCAGGTGCGGGAACTTGCAGACCGCGCAGGTGCAGAGGCCGGGGCCGCCCGCGCCGCCGCCGGGCCCGCCGCCGGGGAGCGCGAACTGGCCGCACGGCGGCTCCTCGAGCGCCAGAGACAGGTACTTGGCCGGGCGCAGCGCGTCGGGCGGCCCCACGGCGCCGGGCGCCAGCAGCACTGAGCCGGGGGCGGCGGCGAGCAGCGGCAGGCCGGCCAGCAGCAGGCGCGGCGCGGCGGGCCCCGCGCCCTCGCCGAGCGCGCGGCGCAGCTCCTGCAGCGAGCTGCCCAGCAGCACGATGTAGTTGCGGGCGAGCAGCAGCGTGGCGATCTTGGAGAGCTTGCGGCCGGGCGCGCCCTGGCAGTGCGCCGCCGAGTAGGGCAGGATGACCTCGCGCAGCGCGTCCATGGCCAGGTTCAGGTCGTGCATCCGCTTCCGCTCTCTGCTGTTGATCTTGCGCCGCAGCTGCTGTTGCTGCTCCTCTTTGGCATCGGCCCGGGGCCCGCCGCCCGCGTGCGCCCCAGTCCCGGGTCCCGTGGCCGGCGTGTCGGCGGGCGTCTCCGGCTTCTCGCGCGCCGCCTTGGGGAGGAGAGCGGCCCCCGTCGGGGCCGAAGAAGAGGCGGACGAGGAGGGCGGCTGCCGGTAGCCCACCAGCTCGTACAGGGAGGCCCCGACCGGCACGTCTCCCGGCCTCGGCGGCCGCAGCATGGTTGCAGGGGCCGCGTTCACGCGCGCCTGGGAAACCGCATAATACATCTGGCGGAACGGTGGGGGCGGCCGAGGAACCCTTCAGGAACGCCCCGGGGTGGGCCTCTCGGCAGGCCGCCCCGCCCCGCAGACCTGCGCGCGGGGAGCGGATGGCGAGGCAGAAGCCCGCGCGCGACCGCTTTAAACCCGGCTTGGGAACCTGCGGGGTCGCGGGCTGCCGGGCGCAGCCAATGCGGGCGCGAGGTCCGGCTCCGGCGCGTGCTCATTGGCCGCCCGCTCTCCGGGGGCGGGCGCCAAGGTACCGCTGGCGCGGCTTAAGGAGGTCATTGTGAGCGCAGGAGGGAGAATCACACGACACCACCCCCCGTCCCAACCGCGGGATGGAGGGAGGAAGGGACGCGCCTTTCCGGGTGGACTGGGGCTCTTGGAGGACTGGTGGTGGTATGGTGAGGCTAAAGCTCCTGTGCCCTCTTGTCCCTCCTTTTTTTGCATATGTATTCCCTGGTGGCTCATTTGGTAGAGTCTGCCTGCAATACGGGAGACCGGGGTTTGATCCCTGGGTCGAGAAGATCCCCAGTACTCTTGCCTGGAAAATTCCATAGACGGAGGAGCCTGTTAGGCTACAGTCCATGGGGTTGCAAAGAGTCGGACACGACTGAGCGACATTACTTTCTTTCATTTTCTAATGTATATTGTTCTTGTTCAGTTGCTCAGTGGTGTCCGACTCTGCGACCCCATGGACTGCAGCACACCAGGCCTCCCTGTCCATCACCGACTCCCGGAGTTTGCTCAAACTCATGTCCATTGAGTCGGTGATGCCATCCAACCATCTCATCCTCTGTCGTCCCCTTCTCCTCCCACCTTCAATCTTTCCCAGCATCAGGGGCTTTTCTAATGAGTAGGGCCTTCGCATAAGGTGGCCAAAGTATTGGAGCTTCAGTGAATATTCAGTGGAATTCCATTGAATATTCAGGATACACAATGGTTTGTTTTAAATTGTGGTCAAATACACATAACATCTAATTTAGCATCGTAACCTTTTGTAAGTGTACAGTTCAGTGCAGGCGCATTGTGCATCCAATCCTCAGAACTCTTCCTCCTTAAAAGCTGGAACTCTGTATTTATTAAGCAGTCCTCCATCCTCCCTGCAACTTCTTGCAACCATTATTCCTCTATGAATCCGACTACTCTAGGTACCTCCTACAGGTGATCACACCGTGTTTAGTTTCTAATGATGCCTGTTTCCTATAGTATAATGTCTTCGCTGTTCATCCCAGCTTTAGTGTCAGGATTTTGTTTCTTTTTAAGGCTGGGTAACAGCCCATTGTATGTATATACCACGTTTTGTTTATCCAGTTCTCTGTAGATGGACATTTCTGTTGCTTCCATGTTTTTGGCCATTGCAAATAATGCTGCTATGAGAATGGTTGAAACAGGATTTTTATAAATATGTGATTTTCTTCAAGGCTTTGAGAACTAAATTTCTGGGCTCAAGGACCAGTAGCATTAGAATGTTTACTTCCAGCCTCTTTCTCTCTTCTCTTTGTGATTAAAAGGTCTTTAGGGACTACGGAGCTTCTTTTCCTGCCCCAAAGGGACATGTATTCACTTTATCAGTGACCTGACTCTTGGTTAAACAAAAACACAGAAATCTGCCTTTTATTAGGAAAAAAAATACCAGCCAAAATAAAACTGCAACTCACCCATATACTCATACGTGTTCAGGGTAAAACTGAACCTTTCTCTTCCCTAAATGAAAGAGCATCGCTGGGTGGCTGTGGATGTTTTCTACCCCAGCACCAGGGCATACCACTGCAGCTTGTCATCATCACATGGGAGAGTAGCATAAGGCTGAGTGCTTTTTGATATCTAAACCTCCACCATCCACTGTGGTAGCTGCTAGCATGCTAGTACCTGTGCCTATTACAATTTAATTTATCAAAATAAGATCAAGCTAGAATTTGGTTGCTTGGTTGCACTAGCATTCCTTCAGGTGCTTAGGAGTGGCTACAGTGGCCATCTGTTGGACAGCACAGAGAACATTTCATCATCACAGAGAGGTCTGCCGGACAGCACTGAGGCTGATGCTAACATAGAGAAAATGAGCTTCTCCACCGTGGCCCCCTTTCATGTAAGAAGAAGGATGCTGTTGAAGGACCTATGGTTGCAGGGACTGATTCCAGCTCTTGTGGTCCATTGGCTGTGCTTTGCTGATTTCAGGGCTGTTTTGTTCCATTCTCTTCCATTAACATTCTCCCCGTAGGCTCACTCTGATCTTTCGCTTCTTTTTTACTGTTTGTTAATTGTTGTCAGAGCATAGTTGCTCTACAATGTTGTGTTAGTTTCTACTGTACAGCAAAATGAATCAGCCAAACATATATCCCCTTCCTTCTGGATTTCCCTCCCACTGAGGTCACAACAAGGCATGAAGTAGAGTGCCCTGCACTGTACAGTATATTCCCATCAGTTATCTATTTTATACATAGTATCAATAGTGTACGTGTCAGTCCCAATGGCCCACCTTGATCTTTGCTTCTGACCTCCAGTTCAGTACAGTTCAGTTGCTCAGTTGTGTTCGGCTCTGCAATCCCATGGACTGCAGCACACCAGGCTTCCCTGTCCATCACCAGCTCCAAAGCTTACTCTGTCGAGTCAGTGATGCCAACCAACCATCTCATTCTCTGTTGTCCCCTTCTCCTCCTGCCCTCAATCTTTCCCAGCATCAGAGGCTTTTCCAGTGAGTCAGTTCTTCACATCAGGTAGCCAACATATTGGAGCTTGAGCATCAGCATCAGTTCTTCCAACGAATATTTAGGACTGATTTCCTTTAGGATTGACTGGTTGGGTCTCCTTGCAGAACAAAGGACTCTCAAAAGTCTGACCTCCAGTTTTGCTATAACATCCTGCCCAGGTCTTGGGTTCAGCTCCAATTTACTTTCTTCTCAAAGTCTTGGTGATTTCTCATCTTCTTCCCCTCATCACTCTTGCCAAACCATTGGCGGCTTTCCCTCGTAGCCTAGATTGTGTTATGTGGAGGTTATCTCTGCACTTACTTATGATTGTTTTGAGGGTAGGAACCACTTGTTCATTTCTTTATCCTCCCAGAGCTTTGCAATGATTGTGTGTCCTGGAGGTGTCTGAGTATTTGGTTTTAAATCTCCACTAGCTCACAGGTTCCTCCTTGAAGTGTGTGAACTCCCAGTGGAGCTTTAATCCAAGAGTTTCCCCTAGGTTTCACAGAGAGGCAAGGATCTTGGTAGGATCCCCTAGCACACTTGAGGGACTCACTTAGGAAAAGAGGAAGAGGCCTCAGAAAGGATCTGAGTCCCCTACAGAATTGTATGGACAGGAATGAGAGAGATCAAGGAAATCACCTTTAAAGTAAACTCTGGCGTACTGCAGTCCATGGGGTCGAAAAGAGCTGGACACAACTGAGCGACTGGACTGAACTGAATTGAACTGAACTGATCTGCTTGAAACTTTCAAGGCAATTTCCTTGATCTCTCTCCTTCTTGTCCATACAATCCTGCAGGGGACTCAGATCCTTCCTGTTGCAGCCTCTTCTTCTCTCCCTAAGTGAGTCCCTCAGTGTGCTAGGGGATCCTACCAAGTCCCTTCAAGCAAGTAAGTGTGAACGTAATCATTCACCCTTGTGTTAAGGCATCCTGTTTCCCAAAGCATTTTCACAGACACTTGCATTTGACTCTCAGGGGAACCCTGCATTTAAAAAGTCCCTGCTGTGGATGGTGAAACTGAGGCTCCCAGAGAGTAATGTGTTTCTGGGGTTGAGAATTTGCCTTCAGACACGACAGGCAGAGCTGCCCCATCAGTGACCAGTGTCCAGAATTCCCTCCAGCTGGACCAGGCCTCCAGAAAGCTGAGGAGGGGGGCATGAGGAGGAGGATTGGAGCTAGAATGAAAGAATGGAGGAGACAGCCTGGGCCAAGCCAGTATGAGGGAGTTGATGGGTTCAGGCATGTCCAAGAAGAGAGGGCTCTTGGGATCCCACCTGCAAGAGCCCGGCACCAGACTTCTCTGGCAAAGTTTGCCCTTACCCTGAGGTCCCCACGGTCCTCCAACTGAGGACCCTCTGGCTTCCTCCTCTGCCCACATCCTAGGTAGGGACCCTGGGGCTTTTCCCTGCCAGCAGAAAGAGGAAGTGAAGGAGAAAGACAGAAGCTCAACCTAGGAAAGTGAATGTGAAGTCGCTCAGTTGTGTCCAACTGTTTGCAACCCCATGGACTGTAGCCTACGGGCTCCTCCGTCCACTGGATTTTCCAGGCAAGAATATTGGAGTGGGTTGCCATGCCCTTCTCCAGGGGATCTTCCTGACCTAGGGATCGAACCCAGGTTTCCTGCATTGTAGGCAGATGCTTTACTGTCTGAGCCACCAGGGAAGCTCAACCTAAGACAGTGCTTACAAAATCCGTCTACAGGCAGGGGTGCCCAGGGATCAGAGATGGAAACACATACATTGCTCTTCCCCCTAAAGGGCCCCTCTTTCCTGGAGGTGTCCCTGACAGTTCTCTTTAGCGCGCCCCCCTTTTTTTGTCAGTTGCTGAGTTGTATCCAGCTCTACGACCCCATGGACTGCAGCACTCCAGGCTTCTCTGTCCTTCACCATCTCCCAGAGTTTACTCAAACTCTTGTCCATTGAGTCGGTGATGCCATCGAACCATCTCATCCTCTGTTGTCCCCTTCTCCTCCGGCCCTCAATCTTTCCCAGCATCAGAGTCTTTTCCAATGAGTCAGCTCTTTGCATCAGGTGGCAGAAACATTGGAGCTTCTGCTTCAGCATCAGTCCTTCCAATAAATATTCAGGGTTGACTTCCTCTAGGATGGACTGGTTGGATCTCCTTGCAGTCCAAGGGACTCTCGAGGGTCTTCTCCAGCACCACAATTCAAAAGCATCAATTCTTCAACCTTCAGCCTTCTTTATGGTCCAACTCTCACATCCGTACATGACTGCTGAAGCCCTGAACCTCCCCAGATCTCTGTCTTGAGAAAGGAGAGCTCCCTTCTCTGGCCCAGGAAACTATCAGTAAGACCTGCTGGTCAGTGTATATTAAAGTGCTCTCACCCGAGCCTTAGGAGAGGGCTCCGGGTGGCCATGCAGGCCCAGCATGGGCACAGGAGTTGGCGCTTGTTGAAGCTGGTCACTTGGATGCCCCCTCTGCTGGACCAGAGCTCCAGTGGCATGCAAAGTGTGACAGCTGGCAAGGGCCAGCAGGCCATTGTAGCCCCTGGCAGGAGCCCTGTGGGCCGGCTCAAGGGGAGACAGCTGCTGTGGCCTCCCACATTCAGGACATGCTTGGGAAGCAACTTGTATCCGCCATAACAACCACTCTTGTCTTTGCCTAAAGGGTGTGTGCGCGTGTGTTAGTGACTCCTTTCACCCCAAGTAGATATGTGTGGCAGGCTTCCTTTTTTTCACATAGAAACTTAAAACATCCCCTGCCTGTTCCCCCAAACCTGCCTCCCACCCTTGCTTTGGGTGGAGAAGCTGAAATCTTCGCAGTGGCAGACCATAGGACCCCAAAGCCTCAATGTGGGTGGGTGGTACCACCCCCCCCCCTCCGTAAGCACAGATAGGCTGCAAAGTCCTCCTGACTTCCCTGGAGAGACTGCCTACTCTAAGAAGGCTAGCTAAGTGTAAAAAGTCATCTTTGCTGAAACATGCTGTTGAAACTGGCTGGAGTTTGACTTGTAATGAGAACAGGTTCACTTTAAAGTGCTGCTTTCTTCTAAGAAGGGCGGAATTCTCTGGAAAGTTTCCATCACCCAGGAGGTGCTGAAGTGTACACTGTGGCACTACAAGTGGCCGGCACATCTGTGTTTGCCCTGTTATCAGCTTCCCCACCCCGTCCATGCAGAACTCTGCCTGGAACACAGGGGACAGGGAAGGAGCTGCAGAAAAGGGGGGCATCGAGCTTGTTTCTGGACAGAGGAGAGGAGCAGAGAGGGAAGATGAGGAGGAGGTGGCTTACCTTTGGCAGGTTTTCTTGGTGGAACAGAGATCCCTGGACATGTTTGGATACCTCTCAGTTGGGGACCATCTCGATAGACGCTAAGTCTAAGTCACGCTTAGCAACAGTTCAGATTAAATAAAGATTCCTACTGGGAAAATAAGAAAGAATAGGCATTTTGTTCATTTTCAAAAGGAAGTGCAAGTTGATCCAGTTATTATGAACCAATACGTTGTTAATGTTTGCCGTGTGTGTGTGTGTGTGTGTGTGTGTGTTAATCGCTCAATCATGTCTGACTCTGCAACCACACAGACTGTAGTCTGCCAGGTTCTCCTGTCCATGGGATTCTCCAGGCAAGAATCCTGGAGTGGGTTGCCCTTCCCTTCTCCAGGGGATCTTCCCAGGGATCCAACCTGGTCTCCTGCATTGCAGGCAGACTGAGCCACCAGGGAAGCCCATACAATGTTAATAGTCACAGACGATGTTGCTTGAACGCTCTGTGACGGTCACAAGTGTCCCCCCTTCCAGGGAGGAAGGGTGCAGGCAGCAGTGCGTGGTCTCTGTTGTGGTTAAAACATTATAGATCGATAATAGACTCGTGGACTTTGTGGATGAGGGTAAGGGTGGGATGATATGGGAGAAGGGCACTGAAGCATGTTAATTGTCATGTGTTAATTGTCATGTGTCTAATCAATCGCCAGCCCAGGATTGATGCTCGGGACTGGTGCAGCGAGATTTCCCGGGGGGGGGGGGGGGGGGGGGGGGGGGGGGGGGGGTTCCAGAGGGGAAGTATATGTAAACCCATGGTGATATCATGACAATGTATGGCAAAAACAATAAAAAAAAAAAGAAATAGAAAAAAAAACATTATAGATCGATAGCTGAACAGCAAAAACAATGTTGTAAATCAACTCTCCTCCAATAAAAATGGATCATCAAATATAATGGGTGCATTTCACACATATTGTAAGACAGTTTATTCTATTTTATTTTTGATAAATGTCATTTGAACTCAATTTTAATAAAGTTTGCTACTTCAAAATTATTTTTTAAGTCCAAATTTGTACCCTGCCGTCTTCTCTGTGGAAAAAAGTTAAAGAAAAAGTAAGAAAAGAAATGAGATCGCATGTGAACATTTTATTTTTCAGCTTTCCTTTTAATAACAAACCCTTGATTTGGCTATTGGTGACAGAGCTCAAGCAGATGGGTAGATGTTTTCTTTTTTAAAAATACACAGGGTGGTTTAACAGGAATAGAAATTTTCATTGCTTCTGTGAGTAGTGAGTGCTAAAATTCTATATGTCACCTAGAGCAATGTAATAACACATTTTAATAACTCTCACTGGAGTTCTGAAAACTGTTCCTTCAAAGAAACTTCCAATAATCATTGTGAAAAGACTAGGAAAAGAGAAGTACATCTTTTTGTTTCAAAGGAGATGGTTCCTGCTACATCAAAACTGAGAAGCCCATTAACTGAATTTTAGGCAGAGAAATGGAATATAACCAACAGGAATCCTCTGATTAAGTGTGGTAAGAAGAGCTGTCAACTAAGATACATATATTAGCCCATGCAGCTTGGTTTGAGGGCTGGTTTGAGGCCAAACAAAAATATTCTCTGAGTCTCCCCGAAGTCAGTAGCTGAAGCCAAACGTTCCAAAGGCTTACACTGACACAATGAAAAGAGACAATTTGCTTGGAAGGCTGTGGCTAATTTATAACACAATGTCCAATGTCATGGTTAGTTTTGTTGCAAAAATTTGGCAGTTTCACCCAGTCTCAGGCAGCCTGAAAAGATGTGAGCAATTCTGGCCACAGCATCTCCCGCTTGCGAGATGTTCCAAATGGTTCAAACAAGCCCTTTCATAGAGACGCGGGGGCCAAGTGTGCTCAAAGGAATGAGGGAAACAAAGGTGGCTCTGAAGTCATTTCCCCGCACTGGGTCCAGCCATCCGGTTTCACTCTTTCCCCATTGAACGGGCAGAATGCGACAGGAAGAGCCCGGATGAAAGGGAACAAACAAGCTGATGTGTTTGGGGAGAGAATGGAGAGAGGCCGGAGCTCTGAGCTGCTAAACTTTCATTCTAGGTTTTCAGAAGGAACTGAATGATGAATTATAGAAACCTGAAAGGTAATAAAATATGGGTCACTGAAGCGCTGAGGCCAAGTTCCTAAAACACCTGCAGAGACAGAAGGTTCTAGAAGTCAGCAGGTCCCTGCAGTGGCCCAGGCAGACACCCTGCCCAAGGCACAGAAGGGGACTGTTTGGAGGCTCACCTGTTGTTTTCCCGTTGGCTGGCAGTCCTTCCCCATCTGCGAGAGCCAGCGGCTGGATCTGACTCCAGATTAGACCACCAGGAGGGGAGAAAGAAAGGCAGTGTGCAGACTTCCCAGGGTGCAGTTAAGGAGACCGGAGCTGGGGGGCCAACCTCCTTCCTCTCCCGAAGGCGCTCTGACCTGGAAATATTTACTCCGGTGAAGACATCTGCGTTGAGCATGCAAATCTCCCCCGCTGCAGTAGTCTAAGGCTTTTCTGCTCAAAGGCTCAGCCTGTTTATGTCTGACAGAGTCCTGATGCCTGGCTAGTGGAGAGCAGCTAGCCTGTAGCCTCAGCAGGACTTATTTGAGCCTCAGTTTCCTCATCAGTAAAATGAGAATAATAGTGTTTGTCTCCTAGGGCTGTTGTAAAGGTTAGTATGAGGAAGGTGCCTTGCCCAGAGTCTGGCACATAGTATCTGCTTAGTAAAATCATAACAGGGGGCTTCCCAGGTGGCGCTAGTGGTAAAGAACCCATCTGCCAATGCAGCAGACTTAAGAGACACGTGTTTGATTCCTGGGTCAGGAAGATCCCCTGGAGGAGGACATGGCAACCCACTCCAGCATTCATGCCTGAAGAATCCCATGGACAGAGAAGCCTGGTGGCGCTGCAAAGAGTCGGACACGAGTGAAGCAACTTAGCATGCAATAGGCAAAATGATAACAGCAGCTAATATTGTTGCATTTTCACCATATGCCCGGCACCATGGAAAGACTTGCTTTACGGTTTTCATGCAGACTGAGGTGGTGTTCCAGCTGTGTTTGCTTTAAGTGCCTTCTTTCTCTGCACCACGGATATGGAGTTTTTATTTATTTATTTTTGGTTGCTCTGGGTCTTCATTGCCGCATGTGAGCTTTCTCTAGTTGTGGCAAGCAGAGACTACTCTCAAGTTGCAATGCAAGGGCTTTTCATTGCAGTGGCTTCTCTTGTTGCAGAGCATGGGCTCCAGGCACACCTTGCAGGCTTGGTTGACTCTCAGCAAGTGGGATCTTCCTGGAATAGGGATCGAACCCATGTCCCCTGCATTGGTAGGTGGATTCTTAACCGCTGGACCACCAGGGAAGCCTGTTTGCTCCCCCTCCAGTTCGGAGGCTCCACAGGAGTGGTGTTCTTCTCTGTACCTTGCACCGTGAGCAGGGCTGACCCATCCCTATTAGGTGCTCAATAAACACTTGGATGAATGAGTGGGCTCCCTGCCTTCTAGTAACTTCTAATCTACTTGAGGGCACAGGCAGACACATCTGAACCCCTGACTAGCCATGTCGGGTTATAGGGTATGGCTGAGCTAGGAGGGAATTGGAGCTGCTATGGTCCAGAGCACATGGAGCCACCAGCTTCCCTGGTGGCTTAGGTGGTAAAGAATTTGCCTGCAATGCTGGAGGCCTGGGTTCAATCCCTGGGTCCAGAAGATTCCCCAGGAGAAGGAAGCGGCAACCCACTCCGAGATGCTGAGGTGCTTTAGTGTAGTCAGTGCACAGCGGGTGCTGATGCTGCTGGCCTGAGACTCATGGCTCGGAGGATGGCGAGGCATTAAGTGTTTCTCAAAGAGGGAGCGCTTGCTCACAGTTGAGGTCTCTTGGAGGAGAGTTTGGTAAGCAGGAGGACCTAGAGGACCAGTGGTTGAGAAGGGGACAGGAGAGCAGGGGACTGGCCATGGGGGCTGGAGTGGAGAACAAGAACAGGATGGAAAGACAAGCCAGGAGGGTGGCGGGCAGGAGGGGAGAAGGGGGAAGAGGAGCAGAGAGGGAAAACCGTCAGCCACAGGCTTGGTGACACACACCCTCTCTCTGCTGTCTTCGGTCTTCAAAAGCAGTTCGTGGAAGGATTGAGACACCCGTATGCTGCCTTCCTCTGGTCTGTCAATTAGTCCAAAACATGTTTTCAGAGATGTCACAACCCAAGGTTGCCCAATAGGGCGTGGTGGAGGGGACAGAGCAAGCTCTGAGCAGCTGAAGCAGAGGGTTTGCAGGCAGACATCCTGCGGTTGGCCACGTGGCCATTTCTCACCAGCCGGGATGGCTGTGTGACCTGCCCATGGACCCTCTTACTATTTTGTTTTTAATTTAATTAATTTATTTAAAAAAACATTTTGGCTGTGTTGGGTGTTCCTTGCCATGTGTGGACTTTCTCTAGTTGCAGCGAGCGGGAGCAGCTCTCCGGTTGCAATGAGCAGGCTTCTCATTGTGATGGCTTCTCTTATTGTGGCCCATGGGCTTATTTGCCCTGTGGCATGTGGGACTCATTGGAAAAGACCCTGATGCTGGGAAAGATTGAAGGTGGGAGGAGAAGGGGATGACAGAGGATGAGATGGTTGGATGGCATCACAGAGGCAATGGACATGAGTTTGAGCAAGCTCCAGGAGTTGGTGATGGACAGGGAAGCCTGGTGTGCTGCAGTCTATGGGGTCACAGAGAGTCGGACACGACTGAATGGTTGAACTGAACTGATGTGGGATCTTCCCTCACCAGGGATTGAACCCATGTCCCCTGTATTGCAAGGCAGATTCTTGATTACTGGACCACAAGGGAAGCCCTTGCTCTTATTTTTTTGCTAATCATTTTCACATCTGTCATCTCCTGTGAGCCTTATGGTATTCCTGGGAGGTTGAGAGGGCAGCTGCCCATTTTGCAGGTGAGGAAACCAAGGCCCAGAGAGAGTGGAGGCCTGTCTAGTCTCACTTGGGTGCAGAGCCCAGACTAAGACAGACGGGGAGGAATTCCCCTTCTTTGATATGTGAGTCTTGCCTTGATGTGCATACACGTTAGCATATGGACAGGATGGAGACCAGGAGAGCAGCAGTTCTTCTTCCTGGGAGAAGCCTTCCAGGAAGCATGTGGAATGATAAGTTCTTAGTCACCAGGATGGGACTCCATCCAGGCTCCTGGTCGCTGGAATGCCAGAATGTTCTAGAATCTACCCTGGGTGGACTTGGCCTCCATCATCTCCTACTACTAATGGGAAGGAAAGGCGTGCAGCTGCGGCAACTGGCACTGCTTCCCACGTTGCCTGGAGGCTAAGGTCAGGGCCAATTTCATGCTCCTTCATCCCTTTTTATGACCCTGATTTCCTTGGCACATGGAAGCTGCTTGAGTCCCAGTGAGGAGACAGGAAGTGATTATATTGTGTTAATAACACTCGGGGAGAGCAGCGAGACCATTTATTAGCTCTCTTGATTCTTCCCGATTTAACGGTGAATCCATTTAAAGCGATGGAAGGCGATTAGGGCAAGGTTTCAACTTGCTTTCATAAAGGAGGGACTCGCCTGCATTTTCAGATTCTTGCCCACTCATCCATAAAGCTGAATTCCTGTGCCCTTTGTCCCAGGGAAGAAGTGAGGCAGCTAGTGGTCTTCAGGTGTAAAATCCTGGGGTGCTGAGAGTAGCAGGGTCCAGGCAAGCAGTGTTGCGGGGACCAGCCTAGATCAACACAGGAGCTTCGTTCTGTCTCCTGGGTCCGGCGTGGCTGGAGCCTGCTGGCTGTTCCCCCGCGCCTGCTGACTTCTTCCTGGTCTCCTCCACTGCTAGTCCGCTTGCGCTGAGCTAGCATCACAGAGAGGGGGCAGAGGGGTTTGCTGCTGCTCTAGAGGCCTCGGCATGCTCACTGGGGTAAACTGTTCTCTGTCACCCCCTCCGTGTCACCTGCTTTCAGGCCACCACACTAGCATGGCTTCATGGCCTCTGAGTTTGCCCTGCACACGTCGCCCTCAATAGTACGCAGCCCAGACTGTCCACCAACCACTTCTCAGTAACATCTACTGTGTGTTTAGCCGCTCAGCCGTGTCCAGCGCTTTGCGACCCCATGGACTGTAGCCCGCCAGGCTCCTCCATCCATGGGGATTCCTCCAGGTGAGAATACTGGAGTGGATTGCTATGCCCTTCTCCAGGGGATCTTCCAAACTCAGGGATCAAACCCAGGTCTCCCACACCCCAGGTGGATTCTTTACCACCAAAGCCACCAAAAAAAATCGAAACAAACGACCCCAAAGGCACACGTTATCCATTAGGCTACGTGGCCAATACCTACTACCGGTTTTAATTTTATTCCCTTCCTTTCCTGTCCCCCACTCTGGCTCCTTGCCTCATCCAGACACAGTCACTCCGCACAAAGCCAGCCCCAGGCCCTACACGTGTTTGCCCAAACCCACCCCCTCTGCCTTCCCAGTAACAGAATTCCCCCTCTTCCATACACTCTTCACCTGAGTGTATCTTTGCCAATGATCACTCTGTATCTTCCAGGCACATGCCATGCCTGCCCCAACAGGGCTTCCAGGGAATAAATTCTGTTTATTTTATTGCACTGGTAAGAGAGAACCCACCTGCCAATGCAGGACACATAAGAGACGCGGGTTTGACCCCTGGGTCGGGAGGATTCCCCTGGAGAAGGCCATGGTAACTCACTCCAGTGTTCTTGCCTGGAGAATCCCGTGGATAGGGGAGCCTGGTGGGTGCTGCTGATGCAAGAGATGCAGGTTCGATCCCTGGTTGGGGGGCTGAGATCCTATACATCACGCAGCCCCGGTGAGGAGAATATAAGCAGATCAGGTCAGTCCTTCCCACTCCAAAGCTCGTGGAGGCTTTCTAACACACTTAGGATGGAATCCAAGGGCCCAACGGCTCCACTCAATTCTGCCCTTGAATTTTTGGTGTTTGGGGAGCCAACTGCCATTGGTGCCAGTGCCAGAGGGCCCCAGGGAGACAGAGGCTTGCCTCTTGACCCCTGGTCCTGCCTCTCCTGCATGCCCTGCACCCCGCCCTGCAGGCCCCATGGACCTTCCTGAGACACCCAGCCCTGTCCCCGCCTCGGCTCCACTGTTCCCCTGGTTTCCTCTCCTGCAGCCCCTTCCTGGCAAAGCCTCTTGGTGTTCACCCTTCTGCCAATTCCTTCTCCCGTCATCTTATCCCCACTGCCTTCCCTGATCCTGGGAATACGTGGTGACCATCACGCCTTTGGCCTTGAGCTTTGTTTTCTTTCTTATTCCAACATGCATGCGTGCTCCGTTGTGTCAGCCTCTCTGTGACCCCCCAGACTGTAGCCCACCAGGATCCTCTGTCCATGGGATTTTTCCAGGCAAAATTACTGACGTGGTTTGCCATCTCCTACTCCAGGGGATCTTCCCAACCCAGGGATGGAACTAGCGTCTCCTGCATTGGCAAGCAGATGCTTTACCATGGCCCCACCTGGGAAGCTCTTCCTATTCCAAATTATATTATACATAATTTTGTTTTCGCAGCCTAGAATGATGGTGGCTGGAACATATAAACTCCCGGATAAGTACTTGTTGAATGAATGAATAAGTGGATCCCAGCCATCATGTTCCTTTATCACCTTCAGACTGTTTCGCTGCCTAAATTAGAGACTTTCTTAAGACTCTTTTTTTGTGACTTTAGGAAACTTAACATCCACAGTGGATTTGGTGCCTGTGTGCTAAATCACTTCAGTCACGTCTGACTTTTTGTGACCCTATGGACTGTAGCCCACCAGGCTCGTCTTTCACGGGATTCTCCAGGCAAGATTACTAGAGTGGGTTGCTGTGCCCTCCTCCAGGGGATCTTCCAGACCCAGGGATTGAACCCACATCTCCTGCATCTCCTGCAGGGGCAGGCAGTTTCTTTACCACTAGCATAATCTGGGAAGCCCCAGTGGATTTGGTAACTGACCCCTATTCTCTCTCTTCCCAGTTTCCTGGGTTACTGCACAGCGTCAGCCAGCCAGCGCCCATCTGCCGCCAGCCTCCGATTAGCATTGGATGCCAAGTCCTGTGGGAGGTCAACTCCAGCCTGTCGTGAAAGCAGCCAAACCTTCCCTTCTCCTCTGCTGGACCTGTGTAAGTCCCACTGAGAGGCAGGACACCAGACAGCCTTCCATTTCTCCTTTTGGACTTCCTCCTGGGCTGTTAGCAGGATTGAGCAATTGCTTTCATGCTGCAAGCTGCTTTTGTTCACTTTTGCCCCAGGGAGCATTTTCCTTCCTTGGTTGGATGGTGGCATCAGTTTGTGCCCATTGCCAGCGCTCCTGGGTGGCTGAGAACAAATGGCTAACCCTCAGGATCTTGGGGCTTCCCTGGTGGCTCAGCTGGTGAAGAATACGTCTGCGGTGAGGGAGACCTGAGTTCGAACCCGGGGATGGGAAGAGCTCCTGGAGAAGGGAACAGCTACCCACTCCAGTATTCTGGTCTGGAGAATTCCATGGACTGCATAATTCATGGGGTCATAAAGAGTCAGACATGACTGAGCCAACTTTCACTTTCAGGATATTGAGAAATAATAAAATGGTGGTTTCAAGCCACTACATTTTGCTACTAGACTGGCTTACATGTTTTAAATAGGTCTCTTCTGCTGGGTAGGGATGGAGAGAAGACTCATGAGTAACTTCAGGCAGGCCTACACTGGGACAGAGGAAAAAAATGGGGCCTATCCTCTTGTTCCTAGCTTCTCTTTACGGGGTGGACCTGTGGGAAGGGAAGGCAGGTCTCTGCTCTCAGCGCCCAGGGCCTGTCTCTGCTCTCAGCACCCGGGGCCTGTCTCTGCAAAGACTCTCCATCCCCTGAACCTTGTCTACCAGGGCTCAACCTCACACTAGTCCTTCAGTCAGCAGGAGTATGGAGGACCTGCCCCAGGCTAGGAGGCCTGGGTTCTGAGTGTACAGAGAGGGACAGGGCAGCTGAACCCTCCCAGCAGTGCAGAGGGAGACAGAATGGCCCAAGGGACAGAGCTGCAGCTGCCGGTGGGGGGTCACCCATTCAGCCTGGGGGCCAGTGGAAGTGAGATCCCTCAGAGGAGCTGGTGCTAGACCTCAGTGTTCTGTTTTGTGTCTGTTTTAGGGGAGCTAGCATCTCAGGCTGTGCACATGGCCAATCAGATTCCTCTACACGGTGATGTTTGTTTCATCTGATGATTGTCGGTCATTCTGATAAGACAGGAGTGCTGTGTGCTTGGTTGCTCAGTCGTGTCCGACTCTTTGTAACCTTCTAGACTATAGTCCAGCAGGCTCCTCTGTCTGTGGGATTTTTCAGGCAAGGATGCTGGAGTGGGTTGTCATTTCCTTCCCCGGGGGGGGGGGGTCTTCCTGACCAAAGGACTGAATATGCATCTCCTGTGTCTCCTGCATTGCAAGGGGACTCTTTTACCCACTGAGCTATCAAGGAAGCCCCAATAAGACAGTAGACCGAGCTCCAGTTCACTTTTGTCTAAGTTACCTAATGTCTATCACAATCAAATCTGTCCCCTACCTAATAACCTAAGCTCTAACAAGCTTTTGTGTGTACCAGTGTAGCTGAACCAAAGGTGCTGTGATTCATGGGGACTGTTGTTTACGTCACAAAATAAAAGACCTACAAATAACACTTTTTGCATCTGGTTTTTCTTACCCTGTTAGAATCCCCGGGGCAAATCTGGAACTCACAGACTTGAGTCCTGTGGCAGTTGGTCACCTGAAAAGGTGGGGGGAAAATTCGGGGAGGGATGGTTCTTCAGCGGAGGAAACAGATTGTTACCAAAGATGACACACTCATGGAGAGAATGACCTGGGAGCTTGTTGATCTCCAGTGGCCTTGTCTGATCTGCAGTGGCCTTGGCCTGCGGTGGCTTGGAGCAGAGCCTGGGTTCCCAGCCAGAGACTGAGGCTAGGTCACAGCGGTGAAAGCATCAGATCCTAGCCGCTAGACAAGGGGTCAGTGGCAAGTGTAGCCCTTCAGCTTTACAGAAAAGAATTTTCATAAAGACGGAAAGTAGTGAAGAAAGTAAAGTATTTATTAAGAGGAAAAGGGTACAATATGAATGGATAGACACACGGGCAGAATCAGACAGCAAGTCCCTGAGTTGTACCCTTATGGCAGTTTAAATCACTTAAAATGGACATTTCTTCCAGTTTTCCTTTGGCCAATCATTTTGATTTGCCTGGGTCACTGTCCATATTTGGTATATCTCGTGGATGAGCACACATCTCTCAGCCTAGACAGATCCTACTGCAAAGGCCTGTGGGTGGCTTAGCATCACTACCCTTTGACCTCCAAGGAGTCTTTCTGCACATGTGTGATCAGGGAGGTCTCCTGACTTCGATAATGAGAAATCTGTGGTCTGGGCAGGGCCCAGCCGTCTCCCTTAATTGTCCTGTTAGTTTTGTCTTGGAGTTTCAGTCCTCAGGGAATGAATCTCCAATTGCTTCAAACCGGGGGGAGGGGGGGGGTGCACATCTACCTCCTGCCTCAAATCCGTAAAGGGAAAGGGGCAGGGACTTGGACTCAGGCTGTTCTAGACATGAAGCTGGGGACAGAGGGCCGGAGGCTGCCGTTGGCCAGACTGTGAGTTGTTCAGGAAACCAAGGACAGCACTATCTTCGTGGACATGTCTGGATGCCGATGGCCCACAGAACAGATGTGACCCCATGGACTGTAGCCGGCCAGGCTCCTCTGTCCATGGGCTTCTCCCGGCAAGAATACTGGAGTGGGTTGCCATGCTTTGTCTAGAACAGTGGAGAGGACTATTCTTGGTCTTGACCCTGGCTTTGTCCTGTAATCCTGAGACTCTCCCGACCTGGTCAGCCTTGATTTCTTCCCCCGTCATATTGAAACAATGGTAACCCACTCTGCTGACTTCATGGAGGTAATGATTATGGGAAACAGAAGCAGAAACATTAAGTGGGACTTGCCCCCTTGAAAGAGATGCAAGTTCACTGAAATGCAGCACCAAATCCTCATGACATACTGGGCTTTCTTTTAGGCTAATGGTTTGGAAAAGACCCTGATGCTGGGAAAGACTGAAGGCAGGAGGAGAAGGAGATGACCAAGATGGTTGGATGGCATCACTGACTCGATGGACATGAGTTTGGGCAAGCTCCAGGAGATGGTGAAGGACAGGGAAACCTGGCGTGCTGCAGTCCATGGGGTGGCAAAGAGTCAGACATGACTGAGTGACTGAATGACAACAATGATTTAATTTGCCAGAATCTTCTCAATCTCAATAGAAATAGACTCTTGTCTTGACATTTCATCTGTTTTCCTCTGACCTAGGAGAGCAGCTCTTGATGATTGATGAAGCTGAGGAGCTGACTGGAGTCACTATAGCCAGCTTCTTAAATTTTTCTTGCTGACAAATTCTGACACTTTATAACCTATAGGAGAGGAATAAAGTGATACCTTGGGGAAGGAAGACATATCTTCAACATAGCTCTCTCGCTCTGAAAGAATTCTGGATAAGACGAAAATAAATTGCATTCTAATTTCTGTAAAAACAATGTCTTATCCCTGAATCCACCTTGCAACCACTCTGTTTCTGTCCAAGAGCACTAACTAAACAAAAAGAACCCTTTTCAAAGTCAGTTCTGTGTTGGTTTGTTATCCAGGACATGCATGATCAATGTTGATCTTTATGGTGACTTGGAGAGGTAGGAATTTTCCAGAAGAAATTAAAGTTAAGGAGTGAGTGCCAGGTATACAACACATAGGTGGTGTGTGGAATTTGAACCAGGATATACCTGACTCTAAGAGCTCAGCTATTCCCTATGCTATTAACTTGGCTTCCCAGGTGGCTCAGTGGTAAAGAATCCACCTGCAATGCAAAAGATGTGGATTCAGTCCCTGGGTTGGGAAGATCCTCTGGAGAAGGAAATGGCAACCCACTCCAGTATCCTCACCTGGGAAATTGCATGGACTGAGGAGTCTGGTGGGCTACAGTCCACGAGGTCACAAGAGAGTCAGACATGACTTGGAGACTAAACAATAATAAAACAATAGAAACTTGGAGCAAGAGCATCAGCTCTCAGCTGATGGAGGTGTTATCTCTCTCCTGGCACCTTAGTTCCACAGCTGTCTAATTTTTTGAAGCCTTGTCCTGTTGCTCATTGATAATGTACCTTTCTTTAGAGATCCAGACTGGACTCCTAGACTCCCGAGACCCTCTCTCCAAAGAGGGGCATTGTCCTGCCAAGGTTGACAAGGAAGGGACTCCCCAGCCTCCAGGGAGCTCAACTGAAGACTGGCCCTCACAGGTTGGCATGAAGCTGCATTGCCACTGCTCTGTGGGGCCATCAGAGGAGTTGGTGCCCTTCCACCTTGTTCCCTCACTCCCGGGCTGGGCTGTCCTTTGAGGCCCCGGATTACAGACTTCATTCTCCCACCAATGGCTGGGTCACCTCTGGCCATCACATCTCTGGGATCCACTCACATAGGGGTTCAACTCCTTCATTTGGACTTTTCAAGTTCTGACTCTGAAATAGAATTGCCATGTTCTTAGAGAGTCAGGTCCCACCACTCTGGCCCCTATGGAACAGTAGGGAAAGAAAACAGAGGGTGCCCTTTTCTGTTGGAAACTGATTTATTTCACAACCACACTAGCGGTCAGTGGGGATACCTAGCCAGGCACCTACCTGGTCAGCTCTCTACTGTGGCTGTTCTGTCACAACTGATGGGAAAACAGAATTTTATATTTTCACAGTGTCCACAAACTCCAGTATCTCATTATTCTGGAAATGGGGGTTGGAGGAAATGGTGCTTTATTGTTATGTCCTTTATTTTTTTTTTTTGATGTCTGATCTTATTTATTTGTTACTCTTAGAACATCTCATTTTTGACTGGACTCAGACTTAGAAGTAGAAGCTCTCAGAGAGGACAGCCTCTGTCTCTTGGCAATCTGTTCCTGCCATTTTTCTTTGGCCTCCTTCATTCTCTTGGCCAAAAGTTTGGCATATTCTGCAGCCTTTTCTTTATTTTTCTTAGTACGCTGTTTCTTCAGAGCAATACGCCGGCGTTTGTGTTGCAGAACTCGTGGAGTCACAAGACGCTGAATCTTGGGTGCTTTAGTCCTAGGTTTCTTACCATCTTTGTTTAGGGGCTTTCGCACAACATACTGGCGAACATCATCTTCTTTTTTTTTTTTGAGTTGTAGAGAAATTTTTTTTTTTATTGGTTTTGCCATACAATGACATGAAATTGCCATGGGTTTACATATGCTCTCCCTCCAGAACCCCCCTCCCTCCTCCCTCCCGATTCCCTAGAAATTTTTTAAAAATAGTAACTAGTTTTAGTTCACAATCACATTGTTTTCAGAAAATTAGCATTTTGGCAAGGGAAGTATGAATTACCATTTTTTTTCTTTTTTTTAAATTTTTTAAATTGTTTTTGCCATACATTGTCATGATATCACCATGGGTTTACATATGCTTCCCCTCTGGAACCCCCCCTCCCTCTTCCCTCCCCCCCCGGGAAATCTCGCTGCACCAGCCCCGAGCATCAATCCTGGGCTGGCGATTGATTAGACATGAAAATTAACATGCTTCAATGCCCTTCTCCCATATCATCCCATCCTTACCCTCATCCACAAAGTCCCCGAGTCTATTCTACACATCTGCGTTCCTTTTGCTGTCTCGTATGTTGGGTTCTCGTTACCGTCTTTCTAAATTCCATATATATGCGTTAATATACTGTATTGTTGTTTTTGCTTCTGGCTTACTTCACTCTGGATAATGGGCTCCAGTTTCGTCCATCTGAGTAGAATTGCTTCAAATGAATTTTTTTTTAATGCTGAGTAATATTCCATTGTGTATATGTACCACAGCTTTCTTATCCATTCGTCAGTTGATGGGCATCTAGGTTGCTTCCATGTCCTGGCTATTGTAAACAATGCAGCGATGAACATTGGGGTACATGTGGCTCTTTCAATTCTGGTTTCCTCGGTGTATATGCCCAGCAGTGGGATTGCTGTGTCATATGGCAGGTCTATTTCCAGCTTTTTAAGGAACCTCCACACTGTTTTCCATAGTGGCTGTACTAGTTTGCATTCCCACCAACAGTGTAAGAGGGTTCCCTTTTCTCCACATCCTCTCCAGCATTTATTGCTTGTAGACTTTTGGATGGCAGCCATTCTGACTGGTGTAAAGTGGTACCTCATTGTAGTTTTGATTTGCATTTCGCTGATAATGAGTGATGTTGAGCATCTTTTCATGTGTTTGTTAGCCATTTTTATATCTTCTTTGGAGAAATGTCTGTTAAGTTCTTTGGCCCACTTTTTAACTGGGTTGTTTATTTTTCTAGCATGGAGCTGCAGGAGTTGTTTGTATATTTTTGAGATTAATTGTTTGTCTGTTGTTTCATTGGCTATTATTTTCTCCCATTCTGAAGGCTGTCTTTTCACCTTGCTTATAGTTTCCTTTGTTGTGCAAAAGCTTTTAATTTTAATTATGTCCCATTTGTTTATTCGTGTTTTTATTTCCAGTATTCTGGGAGGTGGGTCATGGAGTATCCCGCTTTGGGTTATCATCTTCTTTAGAGAGATTGAAAAGTTTGCAGATTCTGCTAGCTCTTTTGGGACCAAGGCGACGAGGCACTGTAGTATCAGTGAGTCCAGGAATATCCTTCTCCCCTTTTTTCACGATGACCAAATTGAGCACACTCAGATTGGCATCCACAATGCAACCCCGTACAGATTTGCGCTTTCTCTCTCCAGTCCTCCTCGGTCTGTAACAGGAATGCCCCTTACTCAGGAGCAGGCGAACTCGGCCATGGGTCAAGACACCCTGCTTCATGGGGAAACCCTGCTTATCGTTCCCGCCACTGATTCAAACCACATAACCCTTCCATTCTTCACCCAGAGCGTCAGCAGCAACTTCTGTGGCCATACGCTTCTCGTAGAAGGTACGAAGTTTTCGTTCATCGTCCACTTCAATGAGCTTCTGGCAGCCAGTGGCCGGGAAAGAGATGTTCAGCTTCATTCTGAAGCGACTGACAGCCTCCACGGCGCCACGAAAAAGAGCTGTTATGTCCTTTAAACTGTGTGTTTTGACTGAATTGCACCTGCCAGAAAAAGATAAATGGAAGTCCTAACCCCCAGTACCTCGGACTTTGACTTTGTCTGGAGACAGGGTCTTTACAGAGCTCTATCACTGTTTCACTCAGTCATGTCTGACTTTTGCGACCCCATGGACTATAGTCCACCAGGCTCCTCTGTCCATGGAATTCTCCAGGCAAGATACTAGAGTGGGTTGCCCTTCCCTTCTCCGAGGGAATCTTTCCAATCCAGGGATGGAACCCAGGTCTACTGCATTGCAAGCAGATTCTTAACCATTTTAAAGAGGTAATCAAGTTGAAATTGGGTCATTACAATGGGCCCAATTCTATATGACAGTGTCCTCATAGAAAGGGGGACTCAGAGGCAGACAGACATAAGAGGGGAGACGATGTGAAGATACAGGGAAGAGACGACCGTCTCCAGTCAGATGCTCCCACACAGCCTCAGAAGGAACCAGCCCTGCAGACACCTTGGTCTCAGACCTCCAGCCTCCAGGTCTGTGAGAAAGTAAATTTCTCCAAGTTGTTTAAGCCACTCAGTTTGTGGTACTTCGCTATGGCAGCCCTAGGAAATCAAGACGCAGTATAAGATGGTTTTCCAGCTGAAAGAAACTGAACTTGGTTCTGAGAAGGGGGATAAAGGGCCAGGGTCACATGATGGATGCAGGAGACAAACACCACTGGGGACCCAGGGACATTCTGGCTTCTGTCCCTCATTGCCATTTTTCTACCTTTTCCAAGGAGAAGGTGAAATGTGGGCTGACTTTCCTCCATTCTCTACTGTCCCCATTCACATTAGTTTGAAGTGATATATACATATATTTCTCTTTTTTGAAGTGATATATATATATATTTTTTTCTTTTTTGAAGTGATATATGTATTATTTTTTTCTTTTTCATAGTGATATATATATATATATTTTTTTTTCTTCTTTTTCTGAAACATAGTTGATTTACAGTATTGTGTTAGTCAGGTATACAGCAAATTCATTCAGTTACATATTATAATACATTCAGAATATATATATTCTTTTCCATTACTGATTATTATAAGCTATTGAACATATTTCCACTTGATACATAGTAAATCCTTATTGTTTATCTACTTAATATATAGTAGTGTATATCTATGAATCCAGTACTCTGAATTTACTCCTCACCCTCCCTTTTCCCCTTGGCTAACCATAAGTTTGTTTTCTATATCAGTGAGTCTATTTCTATTTTATAAATAAGTTCATTTGCATTGGTTTTTAGACTCCACATCTAAGTACAGCATGTCCTATTTGTCTCTCTCAGCCTGACTTTTGTCACTTAGTATGATCATCTCTAGGTCCAATTTTGTAATGGTAATTAAACATGGTTGTTGTTTAGTCGTTCATTTGTGTCCTACTGGCATTGCTGTCCTCCACCAGCTCCTGGAGCTTGCTCAAACTCATGCCCACTTAGTCAATGATGCCATCCAACCATCTCATCCTCTGTCGTCCCCTTCTCCTCCTGCCTTCAATCTTTCCCAGCATCAGGGTCTTTTCAAATGAGTCAGTTCTTCGCATCAGGTGGCCAGAGTGTTAGAGGCTGAAGTTTCAGCTTCAGCCTCAGTCCTTCCAATGAATATTCAGGACTGATCTCCTTTAGGATGGACTGATTGGATCGCCTTGCAGTCCAAGGGACTCTCAAGAGTCTTCTCCAACATCACAGTTCAAAAGCATCAATTCTTCAGCACTCTGCCTTATTTACGGTCCAGCTCTCACATCCATACATGACTACTGGAAAAGCCATAGCTTTGACTAGATGGACTTTTGTCGGCAAAGTAATGTCTCTGCTTTTTAATTCGATGTAAGGACTTAAGTGGCTTTAAAATTCACCAGGTCTAGGTGAGCTCAGACTTGCTGGTTCCGCGTACTGTGGCCTTTGCAGCTGGAACTGCCTCCCGGTGGATCTGCTTTTTCACGTTTGACATGAAAAATAAATGACGTTTGCACATCGGTCATTGTGTGGAAAACCACGGTGCGTCTGGCACGGACCCGGACCCGCCCAGTTCCCAGGAGCAGAGAGGCAGCTCTGTGCCTGGCAGTTGCGGGTGCCACTCCTGACCAGTCCAGGAGCCGATGAGAAGTTCATAGGCTGTTAATAAACTGGAACCAATCGGTGAATGCGGGCCGGGCGTGCTGGGGCCGGCTGGGCCCACAGGTCCTTGGGAGAGCTCACACTTGTGCTGCCTTTATCTGCATATAGCAGGAGCCTGAAAGCGCCCGGCGGCTCTCCGTGTTTGTCACAGTGAATAGACATATGTCCCTCACACTAGCACAGGGAATATCTAATTAAGCCACACAATGATTGCTTATGCCTGAGGCTGTCACCAACGAGGCTCTGTCACTCTCCGCTGAGAACCACAAAATAGGAATTCACTTTCAGGGCACGGTAATGAATATATTCGACATATATTAGAATTGATTGAGATCCCCACACCCCTTAAAGAAACACAGCAAATGCTGTTTCCACAGAAATAGTTTCGATCCCATTTAAATATTTATTTTTAAATATTTTAACTCCTATTTTAAGTGGGGATAGGATCGAGGGCTGGGAGTGGGGGGAAAGAAAGCTCTTGGTATATATTGGTTGGTTAATTACAATGTTCAGTGTAACTTGCAATAATTGTTTTTCATGAATAAGTTAGGACCTTAAGGGTGGGAGTTGTATTTTGCTCAGTATTAACAGAAGTGGTTGCATGTGTTCCATAGGAACAAAAATCTTTGAGCTTAAGGAGGGAAGTTGATCTTCCCTTCCCTTACTGTAGTATACGTGGGACCCACAAGGAAATTTTCTTTTCTTTAAAGTCAAATCATTTTAGCACATCAAACTGAAGTCCTGTATCCCCTACTTGGGACTTGTGTTGCTACTTTAAAATGGAGTGTAATTTTTAACAAGGATAAAAGCCCTTATCTTGGTTTTGTTGTTGCTGTTTAGTCGTGTCTGATTCTTTTTTCGATCCCATGGACTGTAGCTCACCAGGCTCCTCTGTCCATGGGATTTTCCAGGCAAGAATATTGGACTGGGTTGCCATTTCCTCCTCCAGGGGATCTTCCCAACCCAGGGATGGAACCCATGTCTCCTGCATTGGCAGGTGGAGTCTTTACTGCTGAGCCACCTAGGAAGCCCCTTATCTTGGTTTCGGACCTAAGAAATTACCTTTCCTTCTACTGTCATGACCAGGAAGGAACTCTGATGGAAGTGGGGACACTGTGGGAAGTTGCTTGGCTGGGGTATGAGAAACTGTGAAAAATCAACTCAAAGAGTTTTTCATCAAGAGCAGGTCTGGCTACCTAATTTGCAGGGCCCAGTGCAAAATGAAAATATGGGTTCCCTCATTTAAAAATCATTAGGGATTTCTCATTTAAAAATCATTAGAGATTTCTAGAGGGTGACAGTAGAGCATTAAACCAACCACAGCGCTCTACTGAGCATGGGAACTTGGGTGATGGACTATAGGGGTCCCACACCCATGAAACTGGCCTTGCCAAGAGCCCTTTTTGTCCTCTATAAGGAAGAGAGGAAAAGAGGACAAGGAGAGAAGAGGTGACATTAAATCCAAATTTTATACAGCCATGAGCCCAGAGGTACTCAATCAAGATGAAATGAAGTGAAAAACGATTTCAAATTTGTGTTGTGCATCCTGGCCAGGTGAACTGGAAGAGAACATGCATGCTCAGTTACTCAGTCATGTCCGACTCTTTTTTGGACCCCATGGACTGGAACCCACCAGGCTCCTCTGTCCGTGGAATTCTCCAGGCAAGAATATTGAGGTGGGTTGCCATTTCCTCCTCCAGGAGACCCTCCCAACCCAGGGATGGAACTTGAGTCTCCTATATTGGCAGGTGGATTCTTTACTCCTGAGCCAACAGGGAAGCCTGTTTAAAGAGCAGAGCAGGCCTCCAACATTAGCAGTTGGGTTCTAAAGACATTTTTGTGCTTTTGTCTTTCCAAGTGTAAAGCTGCTTTTTTTTTTTTCCCCTTTTCATTTGTGATTCTATCAGTTCAGAGAACAAGCTTTATAAAGAACTACACATTTGATGAACCGGTCAGAATTCTGGAGAGAAAGCCGAGATGGAAAATTCCTGCCTTCTCCAGAAAAATGAGAAATAGAAGCCTTGAGTAGCATTTGTCCAGATGTTGAGAGCCCTGGCTGCCATTGGGTTTTGCCTGGCAGAGCAGGTGGGGTGTGACGACTTGTGGGTTGTCTGTTCCTCATTTGCTGTGTCCCTACGACCCAACACAGATGAAGAAGCCTCTTCATCCTTGCATCCTGGTCTGTCCCCACACTCACCATGAGTCTCTCCTGCAGGGCAATGATCCCATCTGGTCCTGCCCATGAACCACTGTCCATGGGGAAATGGCTGGTTTTCCTCAGGGGCAGGCTATTGCAAGAGATCTGTCCATTTTTTTTTTCAATTGTGCTAAAAATCACCAAACATAATATCTAAACTATTTTTAGGTTTACAGTTCAGTGGCATCCAGAAAATTTTTGCACATGTTTAGCAAAGGCTAAGGGAGAAGCAGGTAGCAGAGGATGAGAGAGTTGGATGGCATCACTGACTCAATGGACTTGAATCTGAGCAAACTCCAGGAGATAGTGAAGGACAGGGAAGCCGGGCGGGCTGCAGCCCGTGGGGTTGCAAAGAGTTGGATGCGACCTAGTGACTGAACCACAGCAGCAACTACAACTCCACAGTCATGGTTGCGGGCATCTCAAGAGGAAAGATAGTCAGACTCAGGAGGTCTTTAATAAATGTCCTTAAGTGAATGGGACCACACTAAGCTGTATAACTAAGACCTTGTGTATGACCCACCAAGTCCCTGGGCCCCACACAAATTTTGTGACATGTTTTTCTCTGTCTCCTGATACCTATCCATTTACCAAAACAAAAGGGGGTGGTAGGGAAATCAAAAATCACTTGGACTCTTTGACCCGTTTCCTCTTCTTCTTCTTTTTTTGCTAGCACATGTAGGATCTTAGTTCACCAAACAGATATTGAACCCTCACCCCCAGCGGCGGAAATAGAGTCTTAATCACTGGACCACTAGGGATGGGCAACTCTGGGTTTGATGCTAAATAATCTCTAAGCGTTCATTCATATTGAATAGCATCTTTGCAATCTCTCAGCTATTCCAGAGCTTAGTTCGGTGCCTGATATACAGCAGGTGCTTCATAAATATTTGGTGAACAAATGAATCACCAAAAGTCTTTTCAGTATTAATGAGGTGGGGAGAAAATAAATGAAATCATGTAATCCTTAAACCCCACTTATGCCAGTGGCCTCAGCCCCTGCCAGAGAGCATCCTTGAAAGCAAAGCTGATGGGGTGTCAGGGGCAGTGTGCAGAGGACGGGGGAGGACCAGGGGTGTGCACAGGGCCAGGTGGCCAGAAACCCCTACCCTGGGAAGATCCACCTTTGGAAGTTTAAAAGACTCTCTTGGGAAACAGAAAAACCAGGGGAGGACTGAGAAGGAGGGTGGGGCATCTAGCAAAAAGGTCAGAGTGGTTTAAAAGCAGCTGAGGGCCTAAGAACTAAATAGACATTTCTCTAAAGAAGACATACAGATGGCTAACACACACATGAAAAGGTGCTCAACATCACTCATCATTAGAGAAATGCAACTCAAAACCACAATGAGGTGCCATTTCACACCAGTCAGAATGGCTGCCATCCAAAAGTCTACAAGCAATAAATTCTGGAGAGGGTGTGGAGAAAAGGGAACCCTCTTACACTGTTGGTGGGAATGCAAACTAGTACAGCCACTACGGAAAACAGTGTGGAGATTCCTTAAAAAACTGGAAATAGAACTGCCATATGACCCAGCAATTCCACTGCTGGGCATACACACCGAGGAAACCAGAATTGAAAGAGACACATGTACCTCAATGTTCATCACCGCACTGTTTACAACAGCCAGGACATGGAAGCAGCCTAGATGCCCATCAACTGATGAATGGATATGAAAGCTGTGGTACATATACACAATGGAATACTACTCAGCCATTAAAAAGAATGAATTTGAATCAGTTCTAATGAGGTAGATGAAACTGGAGCCCATTATACAGAGTGAAATAAGCCAGAAGGAAAAACACCAATGCAGTATCCTAATGCATATATATGGAATTTAGAAAGATGGCAACGATAAGCCTATATGAGAGACAGAAAAAGAGACACAGATGTAAAGAACAGTCTTTTGGCCTCTGTGGGAGAAGGCGAGGGTGGCATGATCTGAGAGAATAGCATTGAAACATGTATATTATCATGTGTGAAACAGATCGCCAGTCCAGGTTCGATGCATGAGACAGGGTGCTCAGGGCTGGTGCACTGGGATGACCCAGAGGGGTGGGATGGGGAGGGAGGTGGGAGTGGGGCTCAGGATGGGGAACAATGAAACAAAAAAAAACAAAAGCAGCTGTGGGCTGGTCTGAGTGCCTGCTAGGGTGCTAGATGAGGAAGATGGTTGGGCAACAGATTGGCAGGAGCTGCAAAGCCTCATGGGAGGAAGTATTGCAGGAGGATAGAACCTGACAGTGGTCTGGCTTAGAGATTTGGAGACATCTGGGAGGAAATCTTGAGGTGGGAGTGGGACGGTAAATTATGGGAGAAGTGGGGAGATGCACAATTATTTAGGAATATGAACCCATTTGTTTTGTCTAAAGCAGAGCAGGACTTGCATGATCATTCACACCCTTTTTTAAAAATGAGAAAAGAGCCTAAAAACCTTGGCAAGGAACACCCAGGATGACAGTCTGGAGGGAGTGAGGTTTGGGCTGAGGGGTCAGAGAGCACACTTACTTACTCAGAGATGGTGTGTCTGCAGCTGGGGCAGCATCTGAGATTGAGGCCAAAGACAAAGCGAAAAAAAGCAACATCAGCAATTTTGTTTTTACCCTCCCCCACCTCTTGAGAAACCTGTATGCAGGTCAGGCAGCACCAGTTAGAACTGGACATGGAACAACAGACCAGTTCCAAATAGGAAAAGGAGCATGTCAAGGCTGTATATTGTCACCCTGCCTATTTAACTTATCTGCAGAGTACATCATGAGAAACACTGGGCTGGAGGAAGCACAAGCTGGAATCAAGATTTCTGGGAGAGATATCAATAACCTCAGATACGCAGATGACACCACCCTTATGGCAGAAAGTGAAGAAGAACTAAAGAGCCTCTTGATGAAAGTGAAAGAGGACAGTGAAAAAGTCAGCTAAAAGCTCAACATTCAGAAAACTAAGATCATGGCACATAGATGGGGAAACAGTGGAAACAGAGGCTGAATTTATTTTTTGGTCTCCAATATCACTGCAGATGGTGATTGCAGCCACAAAATTAAAAGATGCTTACTCCTTGGAAGGAAAGTTATGACCAACTTAGACAGCATATTAAAAAGCAGAGACATTACTTTGTCAGCAAAGGTCCATCTAGTCAAGGCTCTGATTTTTCCAATAGTCATGTATGGATGTGAGAGTTGGACTATAAAGAAAGCTGAGCACTGAGGAATTTGAATTGTGGTGTTGGAGAAGACTCTTGAGAGTCCCTTGACTGCAGGGAGATCCAACCAGTCCATCCTAAAGAAAATCAGTCCTGGGTGTTCATTGGAAGGACTGATGTTGAAGCTGAAACTCCAATACTTTGGCCACCTGATGCGAAGAGCTGACTCATCAGAGAAGACCCTGATGCTGGGAAAGATTGAAGGCAATAGGAGAAGGGGATGACAGAGGATGAGATGGTTGGATGGCATCACCGACTCAATGGACATGGGTTTGTGTAGACTCCGGGAGTTGGTGATGGACAGGGAGGCCTGGCGTGCTGCGGTTCACGGGGTCACAAAGAGTCAGACATGACTGAGTGACTGAACTACTCCTACACCTCTCTAGGGACACGTGGTCCAATTCCAAGGGTGGATCAAGAAGTCGCTTCTTTTTCCTCCAGGTGAGTGAGTTGTTAGCAAATAAGTGACTGCAAGGCATGGAAGCTTCAAAACATAGACCCTCTGGCACCCACTGGGGAGTCAGGACCTGGCCCAGGAGATGTTAGGGTCATGCTTGCTTGCCACAGTAGTGGGGTCTCCAAGCACAGCACTAGGGCAGAAGGGCTAGGGGAGAATGCTAGGAAATTCACCTGTCAAAAGAATTCACTCTATGGGTCCTGTGAGCCAATTCCTTCCTTTTTCTGGGCCTCAGTTTCTTGTCTTTGAGATGGGCTCATTGGAATAGCTCACTGAGTCAGAATCACCTGGTGATTACAAACACACATATCCCTGGCTCCCACTCCCAGAGATGCTGAGTTGGTAGGTTTGGGGTCAAAGTCTGCTGTAGATGTTGCATGCATGCATGCTAAGTTGCTTCAGTCATGTCTGACTCTTTGCCATTCTATGGACTGTAGCCCACCAGGCTCCTCTGTCTGTGGGATTCTTCAGGCAAGAGTACTATAGTGGGTTGCCATGCCATCCTCCACGGGATCTTCCTGACTCAGGGACTGAACTTGCCCCTCTTGTATTGCAGGCAGATTCTTTACCGCTAAGGCACTGGGGAAGCCCACGGTGGATGTCTTAAGAATAAACAAACAAAACACCCACTTGGGTTTGTTCTACAGCTAGTTTGTGAGCCATGCCCCAAGGATGGAGGTCTTACTCGTTACTACAAGTTGATGCCTCTCCCTCCATAGTCAGAAGGATGCCAGTGTTCTCTTGGCAGAATAAACCCAAGGATAGACTAACTTTTAACATCCCCCAATCCCATGCTCAAGTTGGCTCCATCTTTCAGGGCCAGTTTAAGTCCCCCATCCTTTCTGAAGTCTTTCCCACCTTTCAGATCCCTGGTCTGTTCTTGCTTTCTCCACCTCCTCAATTGCCTGTAATGCATCAGGGGTCTAGGAACACGTGGAACAAAGTGACTTGGTGCAATCGTATGGCCCATTCTCTCTGTAGCTGGCCTTCCTGGAAGGGCGTGCTCCTCATTGGGCGATCCTTGTCTCCCATCCGCCCTGACACCATGGTTACTGACTTCACCTGGACCACTCTCAGATGTGTTGGCCGGGTCAGCAAGCCGTCACAATGAAGCTAATCATTGCTTTGCTTATGTCAGTTCAGCTAAGTTAGCATCTGCTCTTTGATCTTTCCAGTGGGGTGTGTTCTAGTTTATTCATTTTAGTCACCTTCATGCAAATCTCCTGTACATTTATTCCTTGTGATTTCCATTAGCCTAAGGGTTAGGTTTGTTCCACAGCTTGTTAAATTTCTCCAATGATATGTGTTCTTGGCACCTCTCTGCCCTGATTTGGAAAAAACTGTGACATCTATTCTCCTGGTAAGAGTCATGCTTTTCGTACCCATTGTTAAGTAGACTTTTCCATTCCAGGAAAAGAAAAAAAAAAAGAACAAATACTCATTAGGAACTTACATATGAAGAAAGGCAGAGATAGAGTTGGGAGTGTTGGGGGTAAGGGGAGAAAATGAGGGTGGGGGCTGGGAGGGTAGAGCAGCGCCAGATGGAGAGAGTCTGCTTCCAGTGTATCATGTTTCCTTGTTTTTCAGTCTCCTGATCTCTCTCCTCTTCTCTGATACCGTTTCATGGTCCTTTAAAAAGAATCACAGTAATGCCCGTTTTAATGTTCCCAGTGATTCAGCTACGTGTGCTGGTGGTTGTCTTTAGTAAAGGTTCCTTATCCACTGACTCTGATAAAGTGGAGTCTGAATGTTTACGGTGCAGATTTGATGTAAAAGCGACCAGGCTGCTTCTCATTTACAGAAGTGAGGCTTTGTTGGCAGCTCTGAAATAGGCGTGACTCTTCTGCAGCATCTAGATGCGTTTATGCATAGACTCCTCTGTTTTCTCTGCTCGCCTTTCCCCTGGTAAACTCTTCATCACTCAGCAGCATAAGTCACAGTAGAAATTAGACTCCTGCTAAGAAGATTTTAAGAGGGAGATTCTCTTCGGGGTTGACTTGCACACACACTGCAGTACAGCACAGGGAGCTCAGGTTGGTGCTCTGTGGCTACCTAGAAGGGTGGGAGGGGAGACCAAGGAGGGGGAGCATATGTATACATACGGCTGATTCACTTCGTTATACAGCGAAAACCAACACGAGATTGTAGAGCAGGTATCAGCGTGTTAGTTGCTCGGTCGTGTCCGACTCTTTGTGACCCCACAAACTGTAGCCCACCAGGCTCCTCTGTCCCCAGGCAAGAATACTGGAGTGGGTTGCCCTTCCCTTCTCCAGGGGATCTTCCCTGACCCAGGGATGGAACCCGGGTCTCTCACATTACAGACAGATTCTTTACCATCTGAGCCACCACAGAAGCCCCAAAGCAGCTATCAGTTCAATTGCTCAGTCGTGTCCAACTCTTTGTGACCCCGTGGTCACAACTATACCCCAATTTAAAAAAATGGGCCACCAACAAGGTTATAGAATAGGGAACGTCACTCAATACTCTGTAATAACCTAAATGGGAAAAGAATTTGAAAAAGAATCATACATGTATATATATATATGACTAAATCTCTTTGCTGTACCACTTAAATCATCACAACATTATTAATCAACCATATTCCAATATAAAATAAGAAGTTGTTTTTTAAAAAAGAGGGAGAGTTTCTCATCACTTTGCAAAACAGATCCTTCTCTGCTCTGAGCAGTCTTTGTGGCACTTTTTTTTCCTTGCATCCTTTTTTTTTTTCCCAGGGGAATTGTTATCTGTTGTGCTTTAATTATGTGGTCCCTTAGGATGGTTCAGTCCTTTTCCACTCTCAGTGATTCTAATACTTCCTCCCAGTGTACCATGCTCATCTGATTTCCCCTTAATCTTATAAATCTCCTTTCACCAAAACTTAATCCAGTGATCATTAGCTTTCTCTGCGTCCATTTTTCTCAACACTGGGGTTTTTGTGTCACATGTTCTATAGGAACAATATCTAGAATTGCATTGAACGAGTATTTGTTCAGCACTGTTAAATATAAAGATGAACTCAATGCAATGAGTTATCATAGATTGTATACCCTCCACTCTTCTCTGGAACCAACAAGAGATGCTAATCAAAAAACTGGTATAATCTAACCAGAATCTGTAGTTCAGCTAATATCAGGGTAACAATGTTAATTTCGTACTTGTGCCAAATGCTCCAAGGTTATGTCAGATATTATAGGGGAAGCTGCCAGAGGGTATATGGGAGTCCTCTGTGCTACATCATGGGGGCTTCCCAGGTGGCTCGGTCAGTAAAGAATCCGCCTGCAATGCAGGAGATCCAGGTTCTATCTCTGCATCAGGAAGATCCCCTGGAGAAGGGAATGGCAGTTCCTTCCAGTGTTCTTGACTGGAGAATCCCATGGACAGGGGAACCTGGTAGATTACAGTAGTGAGTGGGGTCGCAGAGACTTGGACAGACTAAACCTTTCACTCCTTTCACTTTCATATCATGGCAACTTTTCTGTGACTTAAAACACATTCCAATGTGAAAAGCGAATTTGAAAATTGACTATTTTAATTATGGTGAGAAAAAAGAGAGAAAAGGAAGAATAGAAAGAATAGGCAACAGTCCAGGTTCGATGCATAATGCAGGGTGCTCGGGGGCTGGTGCACTGGGTTGACCCAGAGGGATGGGATGGGGAGGGAGGTGGGAGAGGGGGTTCTGGAGGGGAGCACATGTACACCCATGGAGGATTCATGTCAATGTATGGCAAAACCAATACAATATTATAAAGTAAGAAAATAAATAAAGGGGGGGGGAAGAATAGGCAAGCAAAAGACTTAGCACGCATGCATAGTTGCTTTAAAACACTGTGTTAGTTTCTGCTGTACCACAAAGTGGATCAGCTGCACGCATACCGACGTCCCCTCCCTCTTGGACCGCCCTCCCACACCCCACCCACCCCGCCCCCCTAGGTCATCGGAGCACTAAGCTGAGCTCCCTGTGCTCTGCAGCCGCTACCCACTGGCTATCTACTTCACACATCTACTCTCTCAACTCGCCCCGCCCTCTCCTTCTCTCCTCCCTTGTCCTCCACGTGTGTCTGCGTCTCTGTTCCTGCCCTGCCAATAGAGACTGACCTCTGCTCACAGCTTGCTTCCCTCCAGGCAACAGGGCATTTTTATAGGGCTTCCCAGAGACACCACACTTATTCAGACCTTGGCAGTAGCAGCAGGAATGCTGAGTACCATCGGCAGCTGGTGGGGAGAGGCTGCGGTGCTCGCCAGCTCCCCGGGGCTCCCCCTATGAACACCATGAAGCTTGGACCAACTTTGAAGACCAAATGGCAAGGGTCTGTTTTCAGAGAGTCAGAGGAGAGGAGTTCAGAGTCCTTTCTGGCTCTTTCTGTCCTTGCGGGTGCTTCTCTACCCCTGTGTAGAGCTGGGGTGAATCTGAGATACTGCCCTCCATGGGCTGCTTTCAGGCTTTCCAGATGGCTTAGCAGTAAAGAACTCACCTGCCAGTGCAAGAGACAAAAGAGACATGGGTTCGATCCCTGGGTTGGGAAGATCCCCTGGAGGGAGAAATGGCAACTGACTCTGGTATTCTGGCCTGGAGAATTCCATGGAGAGAGGAGCCTGGCAGGCTACAGTCCATGAGGTCGCAAAGAGTAGAACACGACCGAAGCAACTCAGAACAGTATTGCCTTCAACTTGGGAGGCTTGGCCCAGGGTGAGTCCTGGTGCCCAGCCCTGGGAACACAGGTGGGAGAGGGAGGCAGTGCTGGCTGGCTGGCTGGCTCGGCCTGGCTCCGTGGATGGGGAGACAAAAACAGTCAGTGAGGGTCCTGCCTCCTCTCCTGGAAACCTTGAGCCTCAAAACGAAGGTGCAGCCCAAACTGCTCAAGCCTTTGCTTCAAGGTGAGGGTGGAAAGAGTGAATATGATGGCTTCTGTGGGTTTCCTGCTCAATGACAGAGAGGCAGGGATGGAACGAGAGGAGACCAAGTACACCCCAGTTATCTATGTTTCCAGAGGAATTTCTTTGGACTCTTCTGTGTAGTTGCAAGAAAAGTGAAAGTATTAGTCTCTCAATCATGTCTGACTCTTTGCAACTCCATGGACTGTAGCCCGCCAGGCTCCTCTGCCCATGGAATTCTTCAGGCAAGAATACTGAAATAGATTGCCATGAGGGTCTTCCCAACCCAGGGATCGAACCCAGGTCTCCTGTATTGCAGGCAGATTCTTCACCATCTGACCCACCAGGGAAGCCCTGTTAGTTGCAAGAAAGCTGGGTTGTGTCTGCTGAAGTTAGAGCTCCAATACTTTGGCCACCTGATGCGAAGAACTGACTCATTGGAAAAGACCCTGATGCTGGGAAAGATTGAAGGCAGGAAGAGAAGGGGACGACAGGATGAGATGGTTGGATGGCATCACCAATTTCATGGATGTGAGTTTGACCAAGCTCCGGGAGTTGGTAATGGACAGGGAGACCTGGCGTGCTGCAGTCCATGGGGTCACAAAGAATCGGACACGACTGAGCAACAGAACTGGCTTTTGATTTTGTTTTTGGAAGTGGGTTACTCTCTCCTCAGCGGTTCACTGAGATGTGGGGAAGGAGGGAAGACAGATTTCTCAGAGGGAAGGGGAGAAAAATTAGAACTGTACCCCAAACACCAAATCCTGGGTATAGAAGACGAGAAATGTGAGCAGTACCCATGAGCTAACGTGTTGGAACAATACAGTATGTGTCTCCCTTCTTCGGAATGTCAGTCATATGAAAATACTTTTCCAATCTACAACATGGTTCGCACAGACCAACAACACCCCGCGCCCCAACAATGATTCCTTTGCACTTTTGTTCTCCCATCGACCTTTGCATTGCAGAAGGGGCCCAGCCTGGCTCCTCTGGACAGCCATCATCTCTCCAAAGAGGAGCAGTGTTTTGTAACCAGACAGAACTGGGAAGCAGGCTCTGGGCACTTCGTCCTGACCCAGGCAGGCGCCGCCCGGGTGTCCTCACAGCCATCTGTTGCAGCCTGTAATGTATGAGCACATTAGCACATGGCCCGCCAGCAGACTGGGCATTGTTCTCCGGGATGAGTTGGTTCAGCCGACCTCAACAAAGGGGATGGTCTTTGCATTCGGGATAAATACAACCACTGAGAAGTTTTGTTTTGCTTTTTTTCCCCCCTCTGGGGACATGTAATGTGAGGTTTACATTGACTGTCTGAATTGAAAAGCTGAAGCCACCCCTCCCATCCTTGGACGTGGATGGTTTCGGGAGCTGCTAAGGTACCAGGAAATATTTTTCCTCTTTCAGATATGCTCCCATTGGACAGATGCATCAAACTGAATCTTTGGCCTTTTTTTTTCTAAACTTCTTTTTAACCCAAGGAGTTTGTCTCCCAAAGGATTAGGACCAACTATCTAACTATGAATCCACTTAATTTAAAGGTCAGTCTGAGGCTTCAGGGCTTCCCTGGTGGCTCAGCTGGTAAAAAAAAAAAATTTGCCTGCAATGCAGGAGACCCCGGTTCGACTCCTGGGTTGGGAAGATCACCTGGAAAAGGGATAGGCTACCCATGCCAGTATTCTTGGGCTTCCTTGGTGGCTCATACAGTAAAGAACCTGCTTGCAATACAGCTGCAATGGATTCGATCTCTGGGTTGGGAAGATCCCCTGGAGGAGGAAATGGCAATCCACTCCAGTACTCTTGCCTGGAGAATCCTTATGGACAGAGGAGCCTGGTGGGCTACAGTTCATAGGGTTGCAAAGAGTCAGACACGACTGAGCCACTGAGCACAGCACAGCTGAAGCCTCAAGGTCTAGATCCTAAATATGCTCAAAAACTAACCAAGGAACTCAAGGAAGAAGTGGAGAATGTTACAGTTTTAGCAAGTTTGTTAAATGCTACAGCTTTACTAAGTTTTTAAGATGTTACAGCTTTATTTGTTGATCCTAAGAGGTTATTTCAGGAAACTCCTTATTTACCTCTCATCCCAAGACCAGCCTCCAGGACTTGGTTGATGTTTTAAAAAGCACTTTAGGGAGGGCAGAGTTCAACCATGCACTTTTCACAGCATCAGGTTCTGCTGGTGTTTTCTTGTGTGGGAGTCCCAGTGAAGTTTCTGCTCTAGTTAGGAAAGGGTTTGGTAGCAAAAATCCTCCATGTGTATCCATTCCACACGTTCATTCATTCAACCATTGTTCATTGACCTCTTACTATTTTCTGGGCACTGTTCTATATCAGTGATCAAGATGGAAAACATCCTTGCCTTGTGGAGCTTATGTTCTACTGGGGAAGACAGACAATAAACAACAAAATAAGGAATGTTTTAAAATAGATCATGAAGGAAAGAAAAGTGAGCCAAGTAAGGGATTCAAAGTGCCCAGGAGTGCTCGCTTCGGCAGCACATATACTAAAATTGGAACGATACAGAGAAGATTAGCATGGCCCCTGCGCATGGATGACACGCAAATTCGTGAAGCATTCCATATTTTTGAAACTGGAGCCCATTATCCAGAGTGAAGTAAGCCAGAAGCAAAAACAACAATACAGTATATTAACACATATATATGGAATTTAGAAAGACGGTAACGAGAACCCAACATGCGAGACAGCAAAAGGAACACAGATGTATAGAATAGACTCGTGGATTCTGTGGATGAGGGTAAGGGTGGGATGATATGGGAGAATGGCATTGAAACATGTTAATTATCATATGTCTAATCAATCGCCAGCCCAGGATTGATGCTCAGGGCTGGTGCATCGAGATTTCCCGGGGGGGAGGGAGGAGGGAGGGGGGTTCTGGAGGGGGAGCATATGTAAACCCATGGTGATATCATGGCATTGTATGGCAAAAACAATAAAAGAAAAAAAATGAAAAAAAAAGAAAGTGCCCAGGAAAAGCTGGAGTATTAAAAAGGAAGGAGATGATATTACTATCTTAACTGATAGAGCTTCCATATTCCCAAGAGAAATGTAGAACATCCTTGGATAATGGTACCTCCCCTATATTATATCCCCCTGCTCCTCCAAGTTCAATTCTAATTAGAAAAAGTCAGTTGACCAATCAATTGGAATCAGTTGACTCCAGTTAAGGTAGGTCTCAAAGCTCTGAAATGCTAAGAAAGACCTTGTTTCTTAACTCTTGTTTCTGTATATTTCCAACTTGCCCAAAGCAGGAGATGGGGTGAAGGGCACTGAATGTGTGTTCAATGAAAGATGGGGATTACAGGAGTCAGGATATCAATTTGTACACTCCCCTGATTTATATTGAATCCTCATGATCTAATTCAATGTCCGCTTCTTAAAATGTGACTCTTATCTTTAACGAGGTCCTGTGCATGCAACAAGTAAGCTGGCTGTCTCATCACCAAGTTACAACTTGCACTAGATGACTTGATACAGGCAATAGGATGGATAAACCTCAAAATCATTATGCTAAGTGAAAAAACAGATGTAAAAGTGACATACTGCATGTTTCCATTTATAGGAAATGTCTTGAGTAGGTAAACTGATGAGAGTCTGGCTGTATGTTTAATAAGGAATAACTCACAAAACACTGCCCACTTCAGCCAGGCTTCTCACTAAGATTTGACCTCTCTAAGACCCAAAGGTACAGACTTGTTAGGGGGACCTGATCCACTGCGGGTGTCTGTCAAGTCCCAGGGCTTTCTTTTGAATGAGGTCCTTGACACAGGGTTGTAGCTGGCAGGAAAGACATGGGGCTTCTTTCTACAACTGGCAGAGAGAATATCAGAGTTGTGGAAAGTCACAGAGGACCTTAACTTGGAATGGGCCTTGCCAAACTTTTCAATTTCTGTTATGTAATAGATGAGCAGATTGAGGCCCAGAAAGGTCAAGCAATTTGCCTTAGGATGCCCAGCCTGCTCTAGATTTTTAACTCCTAGCCCAGCTTTCTTTTCACCATGGAAGGTCACATGCAATCACCTGGGGCATTACTCAGGAGTAAATGAGACTACTAACAGATGAATGAAAAAGAAAGAAAAGTGAAAGTGAAGTCCCTCAGTCGTGTCCAACTCTTTGTGACCCCATGGACTATAGTCCGAATGGACTATAGCCAGGCCCCTCCATCCATGGGATCTTCCAAGCAAGAATACTGGAGTGGGTTGCCATTTTCTTCTCCAGAAGATCTTCCTGACCCAGGGATTGAACCCAGGTCTCCCTCATTGTAGGCAGACACTTTACTGTCTGAGCCACCAGGGAAGGTCTAACAGACGAATGGATAAACAAAATGTAGTACATCTATACAATGGAATATTGTCGTTGTTTAGTAGCCAAATCATGTTCGATTCTTTTGCTACTCCTTGGACTGTAGCCCTCTGGGCTCCTCCATCCATGGGATTTTTCCAGGCAAGAATACTGGAGTGGGTAGCCATTTTCTTCTTCAGGGGACCTTCCCAACCCTGGGATTGAACCCATGTCTCCTGCAATGGCAGGCGGGTTCTTTACCGCTGAGCCACTGAGGAAGCCCACAGTGGAATATTATTCAGCTTTGAAAAGAAGTGAAGCACATGCAATAGGATAGATAAACCTCAAAATCATTATGCTGAATGAAAACCAAGACAGATACAAAAGTGACATACTGCATGTTTCCATCTATATGAAATGTCCTGAGTAGATAAATCCATAGAGACAGAAAGCAGATTAGTGGTTACCAGAGGCTGGAGGGAAAGGAAGTGGTTAATGAGCACAATTTTACTCTGGTGGTGATAAAAAAAATGTTTTGGAACTAGAGAGAAGTGGTGAATATATAACATTGTAATGCCCTCAATTGTTCCGTTGGAAATGACTCATTTCATGTTATGGAAATTTCACTTCAATTAAAACAAACAAAAAGAAGTGGCTGAAACCAACAAGGACCTGCTGTATAGCCCAGGGAACTCAATATCTTGTAATAAGCTATAATGGAAAACGATCTAAAAAAGAATATATATATATATATATATATAACTGAAATCACTTTGCTGTACACTTGGAACTAATACATTGTAAATCAACCATATCTCAATAAAAAATCTTTTTAATTAAAAAAAAGAGAAGTATCTGAGTAAGAGGAACTGATGGGTTAAACACCAAATGCGGGGTAAAGACAAGCAGATCTGCCTGTGGGTGGGAGGGGCCTGATGGAAGAGATACCGGGAAGGAGAGGGGCAAACAGCCTAAGCTCCAGGGTGGAGGTGTCTTCCAGGCTTTTTTTGGGTCAACAGTTCTCTGAGTTCCCTGCCTCTGCTGCAACCTTTGCCAGTGTCCAAGCTGCACTAGGTCACTTCCTTCCTCTCTGGCCGAGCCACACAGGACTTGGATGTCTTCACTAGCTGCCTCGGTTTGAATAGCAGGGCGAGCTCAGAAGCAGGGTGATGGGGAGCTCCTTGTCCCACTCTCCAGAGGGGCCACCACTGCTCTCCCTTTGGCTCCCAGCCACAATCCTAGAGTGGGAAGGATCCTCCACTGTCCAGCTGACCCCTTGCACTGGGCATCCCAGGGGCATGGATAGAAGCTGGGGGGAGGGGGGGCGTTTCAGAGAACTGCGAGGGTGGGGCCTCGGTTTCACAGGTAAATTTCCCTTCAATTAGTCCTCCCTGATCCTAGCTCCTGCCCTTGTGAAAGTCACTCAGTCAAGTCCAACTCTTTGCAACCCCATGGACCATACAGTGCATGAATTCTCCAGGCCAGAATGCTGGAGTGGGTAGCCTTTCCCTTCACGAGGGGATCTTCCTGACCCAGGGATCAAACCCAGGGATCTAACCCAGGTCTCCTGCCCTTACAAGGACTCTATTCCGGTTTCTGGGCATCCCAGGTGATACTAGTAGTAAAGAACCCACCTGCCAATGCAAGTGATGTAAGACATATGGGTTCGATCTTGGAGGAGGACGTGGTAACCGACTTCAGTACTCTTGCCTGGGAAATCCCATGGACAGAGGAGCCTGCTGGGCCACAGTCCATAGGGTCACACAAAGTCGGACACGACCTGAAGCGACTTAGCACACACACACATTCTGTTTTCTATGCAGCGTATGGGCTCTGCTCCAGTGCAAAGCAATTAGGCAATTCGAGGACTACATGGTGCTTCCCTGGTGGCTCAGAGGGTAAAGCATCTGCCCACAATGCGGGAGACTCCGGTTTGATCCCTGGGTTGGGAAGATCCCCTGGATAAGGAAATGGCAACCCACTCCAATACTCTTGCCTAGAGAATCCCATGGACGGAGAAGCCTGGTAGGCTACAGTCCATGGGATCACGAAGAGTCAGACATGACTGAGTGACTTCACTTTCAAGGACTACATAACAGGTCTGTACCAGGCACCCTGGGGCATGCGGCGGTGAGGCGAGGCATGGGGTGGGGATGGCTGGACTCTGTATGTTCAGAGGACTTCTGGGCCTCTCCTGATGCTGCAGGGCATTTCATGTGACAGAGTAACAGGGACCTTACCTCACAGGACCTCCCAGAAGATTCAGTGAGATGACACCCCACCAGGTGAGTAGACTCTTCTGCTTATTGGACCTGCCCTGTATGTCAGGCCCAGGGCCCAGTTGTCCCTTTCGATCTTGATGTCCTGCGGAAATGGTATTAGTATCATGCCCATTTTACAGAAAGGAAGCTGAGGTTCAGAAAGCCCAGGTCTCTCATTCCAGGTGACACAGCTGGCAAGGCAGCATATCACCGCCCCACACCTAACTGCCCAAACAGGGTCTTCACGGTGCTTGATCAACACGCCCCCGCAACCCCCTCCCCACTCCTGCCCATCCCAGCACATGACCTACATATTGGTGGCTGCATTCTGGGGGCCCAGGCTCTTGAGTGAGGGTCCAGAAGTGGCACTCTGGCCAGAACGCCTGCGCCCAGGGCATCCATTCACAGCTAGAACCAGGCAGGAAGCCATTTCATTTATTCTTGGCAGTAACACAATTGTGAGGTGCTACTATTAACTATCCTATTTACATAAAAAGAGACAGGCTCCCTGGGAGGTCTGTGGGAGGTCTGGGTAGAACCAAAGTTGCCCTCTAGCCTCTAGGCCCCAGTGGCTCTATCAGTGCATGATTTCCTGGTCTCTAACACGCTTGTCTCCCCCACACTCTGGAAACCTCTTCCTTCCCTGAGTCCTCCATTTACCATCCACATCCATTTGTTTACATCAAGCAGACAGGTCTAGATAGAAGTCTACAAAGGTATCTAAGCCAGTTTCTACCTGGGGAGCCGATAAGTCAAGGAAAAACAGCAGTTTGTTTCTAGAATTGTCTACACTCCCATTTCAGTGGAGGCTGTGAATTTCATTAGCCCCTATGTGTTTTGTGTGCTCAGTACCTCAGTCGTGTCTGACTCTGCCACAGACTGTGTAGCCCATCAGGTTCCTCTGTCCATGGGATTCTCCAGGCAAGAATACTGGAGTGGGTTGCCATTTCCTCCTCCAGAAGATCTTCCCCATGCAGGCATCGAACCTGCATCTCTTGAGTCTCCTGCATTGGCAGGCGGGTTCTTTACCACTGCGCCACCTGGGAAGCACTGGTCCCAGACTACCCAGGACACTAACAGGAATTGTTTCCACCCATCACACTCTCCCTGCCAGCCAGGGGCTTCCAGAACCTCTGCCCAGATGTGGACCAGGGCACCCAGATGGTTGAGGGACCCTGAGCCTAGCCTCATCATCCCACAGAGCTTTGGTGATCACCCAACCTGGCTCCATTCTACAGGTGAGGAAACTGAGGTCAGAGGGCGCCCGCTGGCTTCTGGGGGGCCACTCCAGCTCTGCTCTGCAAGGCCAGCTTCTGCTGCCCAGAAGATCTGAGGATGAAAAGGGAGCCAGTTGCTCATGGTCCTGTTCTCCCACGGACTCTCGCTGCAGATCCAAGACTTTAGCCTGGAAAGCTGAGGGCTCAGAGAGTGGGTTTGGACTAGGGGTGTCGCAGAGGGAAGGGCGGTGGGCCAGCCCACAAGGCCCAGAAGGATCAGGGAGAGGACAGATTCCCAGGCTCCAGAAGAAAGTCGAGGAAGGGGAAAATAAACCGAGCTGTCCCCGGCCAACGATCGCTGTCTCACGGGGCTTCAAGGGCTTCCAGACTTGGGAAGGCTAGCCAGGTGTGCGTGTGTACCCCCAGAGGCGCGCTCGGGTGCCTGAGTCCTTGTGTGTAAGCGCGGATCAGAGGGTCTGACCCCGAGTGGAGTCAGGGATGCTATTTGGCCTCTACATGAACTTAGGCGCTTTTGGAGGGATCCGCTTGTTTCCCTTGCGGGGGGTGGGGATGGTGGAGGCTTAATCCATCCCACAGCTAGTGGACTCAGAGGCCTTGCGGCCGCAGCGGACGCCAAGCTCTCCAAAGGAAAGCCGCGCGCCGCCTCAGGCAGCTGCTTCAACGCGAGCCGAGCGGGACGCGCCGGGGCGGCGGGCGGGCGGACTGGGCGAGACTGCGGGGTCCCGCAAGCAGCGTTTCGCCTGCTTGCGATCCGAGAAGCCAGGGGACCGCGGCTCACAGCTGGGTACGAGATCTCGCAGCTACTCGGTTCCCGGAGGCTTCCCGGCCGGAGGACCCCAGGAGCGCCAACGACCCGAATCTACGGTCCTGATCATCCGCATCACTTTCAGAGGTTGCAGACTGGAAGCCTGCCGGCCAATTCGTGCCACACACACACACACACACACACACGGTGTCCAGGGGGGCCCTTAGCGCGTGGTAAAGTGGGGCCTGAGGTCCCTGGGGAGGACACCGCGCACTCGCACCTCGCGCGCCCCCACCGTTTGCACAGACGGCCCGCGTCCGGACCGCGCGCGTGTCCTGCGAGTCCCTGCAGGCATTTCAGTTTGCGATTCCTTTCCTAGTTGTTGTGGCACGTGGTGTGGACCGCGCCACTAGGCAGGAGATGCGGTCCGCGGGCCGGCGGGGGGCGGCAGCTGTCCCTCCACAAACGCCAGTCCATCTCGGCGTCGCTGGCCGCCTCATTAGGGGCCGCCCGTGCCGCACGCACCCACCAGAGTCGGCTAATTGCTAAAGCCTTTGGGCACCGCCCGCTGCCCAGATGGGGGCGTCGGGGCCAGATGGGGTCCAGGCGCACAGGGAGAGCGCTAGCTAGAAATGTCACCTAAGGGGTCTGGGGGCTGGGGGCTGGGTGGGGGTGAGGGGTTGTGGGCAGCAGTGCGGGAGCTCCAAGGATTCCCCAGGAGGTCAGAATCTAGAGACTAGATTGGAGCGGGGAGAGATGGCTGGGGAGGCCTGAGTATGGATGGGGCGACTTCCTCAAGGTGGGATCTGGAGCCAGAACCCGGATCACAACGTTGCTACCTCCATTTAGTGTGTCTTCTCCTGAGCAAGCTACTTACCCTCGCTGAGCCTCCGTTTCCTCACCTGTAAAATCATAATTAAATACATATAATAATAATAAATAATAGCACCATCCTCAAAGGGTTACCGGGAGAATTGAATGAATGAATAACAACCAAAGCTCTCAGGTGATGCCCTATACTGACTAGCCTTCTGTAAATGTTGGTGCCTCCTCTTCCAGCCTCTTCCTCCTATTACTGGCATCCTGAACTTCCGGAGTGCAGCTGGGCACCGCCTCCAGGCTCCTGGATCTGCCACAACTGTGGTCACTGGCGTGTCCCTTCACCCCATTAACCCACAATACATGTGCCGTTACAACGAGACAGCCTCTGAGGGTAGGAGGAAGTGATGAGGGATGAGCCCCATCTCTGCCCTGCTGGCCCATTACTCTGACCAGCCTGGAGTGGAGGGTTTAGCCCCTGGGGTTGAGCCTACCCACTGTCTGCCCCCTCCAAACTGAGCTGTGGGATGCTGACCCATACTATTCCACGGCCACCTCTCCCCAGTCAGGGTAGGACTCAGTGTAGCAATCACTTACCTTGAGAACAGCCAGGCCTGATTCTGGCCTCCTGTGCAGGTGTGCAGAGACAATCACTTAGGGGACCTGTCAAGAGACTTTGGGTGTAGGGCCCGTGTCAGAGACCCCCACAAGTCTTACTGGCACTGTGAGGCCCTTGTGTGGAGGCCTAGATTTGGCCCAAAGTCTGTACTAAAAGAGGGACTTAAAATGAGAGGTAGGCCTGTATAGCAGGTATCTTTTGCCTTAGATGAACTTCTAGGGGGCATCAAGGTATTTACTTGATAGAAGGAGTTCAGACTCATTGTTAGCTGGCTTCTGTCCTAAAGGGAGGCAGACAGATGGCTCTCCAGCACTGAGCATGTCTAGGGGACTTTTAAAATCCAATGTCATGGCCTGGGGCTCCTCCCCCTCTCCTGCCTTCCTATCTGGGCTTGAGGAGGATGGGTCCTGCTTGCTGGGTTGCCCCAGCCCCAGACTGCATGCATTTCCCTGGTACTTTCCTCCAGCCATCCTTGCTGGAGTGTAACCTCTCTTGGGCCTCAGCAACACATTCTCCAATCGAGATGTGCTTTAGATATGAGGGTTTGCTTTGCCCTTTGGCTCACTTCCAGTTGCCAAAATTCAGAGTTTCAAGTTTCTGGGCACTGGAGGCATAGGACAGCTCCCCGCCCATCCCCCACCAGGAGTTCTCATGTACCCTCCAACACAGGATCCAACCAGGGATTCCTCATTTCTCTGTCTCCTGCCCAGTAAGTGAGTGGGGAGGGCAGAGACCATGGAGGAGGCCCCCTCAACCTCAAATCAGTCAGTTTTTATGCAGGCGAGAGGGTGGGGGAGAATCCGGAAGACTTTGGGAGCTGGTAACAGAAGTCTCTGGGCACCTGAGCTGAGAGCTGAGACACTTTAAGGGCCATGTATAGGGTGGGGAAGCTGAACTGTGGACCAGTGTCCTAGAGAACCCAACGCAGCCAGGACCCCCTTCCTGAGGCCCAACTCACTGCCCAATACCCAACTGTTTGGATACCACCTTCTCCCCATCTGCCTCTCTCGGTGTGTAGGGGCAGGGGTTGGGGGACAGTTGTCTTGGAAGTCAGCATGGGAGCCTAACTTCTTTACTCACACTATTCCGAAGCCCAACCACTGGCCTGAGTCCCTCACCCAGGCCCCCTGCCATGCCAGGGCCACTTTCTGCAAGGAGCCATCTGCGGGAGTGGTCCTGCTCGCCCTTGTGCGCCTTGGATCTGGCTCAGCTCTCACATGTGGTGGTCCAGATCCCTGGCTGGGTGCAAAGTTTAGGCGGTGGCTCTGGGGAGTGCCCGGAGCCAGGCTGGATTCAGGCCCTCCTTCCTTGGGGGCCCAGGTCTAGTCTGACTGGTGACTGGACTTGCACGGAGAGCTTGGACGTGGGGGTTGGGAAGGGGAGGAAGAGAGTTTATTTCTTTCAACAACTGCCCCTCTATGGATACACTGTGCCCTTGGGCAGCCCTGCCTGCACCTGCCAAGCCTTGAGGTGGGTGTAGAAAGTTGAGACTGCCACAGGGACGCTCCCCCCAACCCAATCTGCACCGCGGGGTCCTCTGTGGGGTTTGTCGCCTGGAGAAGGACCCAGTTTTAAATCCTTGACAAATTTCGTTTCAACTGGGATTTCAAAGGAAAACCTACTAGATCCTGCCCTACCCTCTTCTTGGATTCCGGTGGCGCAGTTTGGGCAAGACCCCTTTTTTCTCTGCTCTCTGCAGCCATCCCCCCCCCCCACCTCTGCCCCGGCCTTCATCCCAGCCATGGGTAAGAAGCGAAGCCGGGTACCAGGTATCCGATCCCGGGGGCGCCACTCTTTAAGGCCAGTCGCCTGACAATACCTGCTGGCGGACCCAGAAACTACCTGTCCAGGAGCGAAGAGATGGAACTAACCTCCCTCTCCTGAACGACCGGTCCTCGTGGGCCCGGCTCGGGGCAAGCGGGGGCGACCTCAAGAAACGGGGCGGCGGGCGGTTCCAATCAGGGAAACCTCCTACCCACGTGATCTAGGCGCAGGGACCTTCCACCGGTGGCCACCAAAGGTATCGTGAGCGAGAGGGCCCAGGGCCGGGTACCATCCACCGCGTTCGCACTTCGCAGCTTTCACGGATGCGTTCTGCTGAAAACTGGAGGACGGGAAGGTGGCAAAACGTTCTCTCCTCTTCCTTGATCGGGAAAGGCCGAAGCATTTTTAACTTTTATCCCCAAATCTCTCTCAAGAGCCACGTCCTGAATTTGCCTTGCAGTTTTGGATTATGAGGAACCCGATAGCAGCGAGAAAACAGAGGCGGGGGTCAGGATTAAGGAGCACAAGACCAAAGCGCGGCTGGCGACAGCCTCGCTCCGGGCGCGCAGTTCCCAGCACCTGACTTTTTGAAGTTCAAGGCCAGCGGGGGAGCCGTTGAAGGGCCGTGCGTAGAGCTGGGAAGGGAGCGAAGGGTTCCCGCAGCGCTATGCCGGGAACCACCTGGCGACGCAGGGCCGAGGGGGCCTCGCGTCGCTGGTCCGCAGACGGATGCGGGTGGACGACCGCCTCTCAGCAGAAAGAAAATGGAATCGCTTCAGGACACGGGAACCTAAGCGCCCGGGCTCCCAGCCAGTGGCACGGGTTCACCGGGGAGGCCCAAAGTTTTGCGCTACACGGAGGGAAAAAATTCACTTTCATTGAACCTAATCCTCAACCCAGTAGAAAAGGAGTTCCGGGTTAGGCGTCAGAAAATAAAAATAAAAACAAGTGAGGAGGAGCACGCCGAGGAGGTGCTCAGAAGGTGTTTTAAACAGAATGTTTGTTAGAGAGGAGAAAAACGGGCCAACAACCCTCTCAATCCTTCTCTGGGACAAAACCAGCAGAGCGGTCCCCACATCCAGAAGGATGGAGTCCGCCGCCCGCTTCTCCCAGGCGGCTCCCCGCACCTCCTCCCACCCACAAGGCTGGAAAACACCCGACTTACCCTAAATTTTATTTAAAATCTCAACACTCGGTCATTTATTTCATTTTTTTTGCAACCAAACAAGTAATAAATATTATTTAGCACTTTTATCTTTTTACAAAAATAAAACAGATGATACACTCTCTGCAAGGGGCAGCGATCGGAAAGAGGATGTTACGTGACCGACGCTGTGAAGCCCATACTGCAACTCTGCAAGCCGAGGCGGTTCGCGCGGAGGGAGGAAGCACGTGGAAAGAGTTTGTCATTTGTGTTAAACTTGCAAAAGAAACCAATAAAAAAAAAACCCGGCCTAGAGGGGGGGGGGGGGGGAGTGGCAGTCACGTGAGCAAACAGCTTAGCAGCACGCACTTACCTCATTATTGATCTATTTACACATCCCAAAGAGGGGGAAAAAAAAACCTAAAAAGTCAACAGAACACCCAAATAATCCAAACTATATTCACAACAACATCCTTTGAGTTCTGTCAAATCCTTGGGTACCCAAATGACTGTCCCCAGCCAGGCAGGGAACCAAATCACTTGGTGCTCCGAGATGGAAAGAAGAGGGAGGGAGGGAAATTCTATTTTAAAATAACTAAAAAAAAAAAAAAAACCTACACAAAACACTCGCACCCAAAGTCGACAGTTGGAGGTTATAACAATCCACAAGTGGTTCTATTCTGACCGTCTATATAGCTTGATCGCACTGTTGAAAAAAGAACGTCAACAGATTCCTTCGAAAACCACAACCCCCCAAACCAATTAGAAGTGACAGGGAGGAACAGTCCGAGACCGCTGTGGGTTTATCCAGATCCGGAGACTGGACACGACCGTAAGTGCTTCTGGTGCTGAATACTCACTCGTAGCCCGAGCCCTGGGCCGGGGACAATCCTTGGGGGCGAGTCCGGACGGCCGCTTCTGGACTGAGGCGGCTCCAGAGTCTCCTTCCCGCCCAGAGAGGCTACGAAGTCCCCAACGCTCCCCTCCTTGCCTTCCTCCTCGGTACTACGAAGTGCTGCCCGGGCCGAGTGAGGCCGAGTTCGTAGGGAAAGCAGTTTTTAGAATCACCTTTTTTCTAGGGTTCTGGGGGACGGGCAGGGGAGGGAGGGTTGAAAGACGGGATGCGGGTAGCTGCGCCTTCTTATAAAAGGATGTCCAAGGGAGCAGCGCTGCTGTTCAAAGCCAGAGGGTTGAACCAAGTCCCAGAGCAAATGCAACCTCTCACTGCCCAGGGTTCAGCGCATGCCTCCTCCGCTGCATCGGATCCCGGGTACTGGAGTCCTCGCCTTGCCCCCCACCCCCAGCTCACGGCTCGGCGCTACTCCTTGGGACTGAGTTCCCAGGCCCCAGCGCCGGGGGGCCCTGGCTTCCCCCCCTCACGCAGCCTCGGGGCTCGCACCCTCCCGGCTCGCCAGAAAGAGTCTGTCGCGGGGCCCGCTCACTTGGCATCGGAGGTGAGGCGCGGCAGGCTGCCGGCGCCCATGGCCGACACGTGGTGGTGCGGCGGGGGCACCTGGCACATGCTGCAGGGGCAGGGCATGCCGCCCCAGTGCTGGAAGCCGCCAGTGCCCCCGCCGCTGCCGCCCCCGCCCCCAAGCGGGGCCGCCGCCGCCGCCGACGGAGACTTGAGCAGGCCGTGAGGGGGCCGAATGGAGCCGACCGACGACAACCCGGAGCCGGGCAGGGAGGCGCTGGACACCGCGGCGGCGGCCGCGGCGGCAGCGGCTGCTGCGGCGGCCGGAGGCAGGATGGGATGGTGCACGGCCGGGTGGTGCGCCGCGTGCGCCGCGGCCGCAGGGTGAGCCGTGGCGGTGGGCAGGGGCGCCGAGTGCGCCAGGCCGCCGCAGGCCGATGGGTGGAAGCCCGCGTGGTGGCCGCCGTAGATCTCGCTCACCAGTCGCTTCATCTCCTCTAGCGAGTTGGTGAGCATGAGGATGTAGTTGCGCGCCAGAAGCAGCGTGGCGATCTTGGAGAGCTTGCGCACGGACGGGCCGTGGGCGTACGGCATGACCTCGCGCAGCCCGTCCATGGCGATGTTGAGGTCGTGCATCCGCTTGCGCTCGCGGCTGTTGATCTTGAGGCGCAGCTGCTGCAGCTCAGGCTCCGTCATCTGTTTCTTGTCCTTCTTGGTGGACGACGCGGCAGCCGACGACGTGGACGAAGAGGTGCTGGATGAGGATGACTTGAAGCCGCCGCCGCCGCCGCCACCCAGCTTGTCCCCCGGGTGCGCGCCCGCCGCGCCCATGGCGCCGCGCAGCTCGGTGCTCAGATCCGGCGGGCAGTCGCTCGGCGTGGACGAAGACACGGTGCCCCCAGTGAAGCCGCCGCCCCCGCTGCCCTTGCTCCGGGCCGGCAGGAAAAGGTCATCGGGCTCCGGCGACGACGGCCGGCTAGACACCAGGCTGGCGTCCGAGTCCATGGCCCCGAGGGATCGTCGCAGCCTTCGTGGGGTCCTCACCTCCCTGGGTCCTCAGAGCTTCCAGGACGCCTTCTGCGGAGAGAGGGGAGAAACACGAAAGAGACGGGAGATCGAAATCGAGATCGAGAAGCACTAGGGTCAGTGAGAAAAAAGCTGCTCCCGCCTGCACCGCAGCGCGGGGTCCAGGCGCTGGTGGCCGTTCGCTTCTTGTCCACCTCGCTGTCTCTGGCCTTGGCATGCAGGTAAGCTTAAGTCACCTCTCTTTCCCTCCCTACCGTCTCCCCACCGCTCTCATCCACAGGTTGTTTAATCCAGGGAGGATGGAGCGCTCCTCTGGGAGGGTGGCATTCTACGGTTTTTATGCCTTCTGCTAGGAATGAGGTCTTCCCTAGTGGCTCAAACGGGAAGATACTCTGGAGAAGGTGATGGTAACCCACTCCAGTATTCTCGCCTGGAAAATGCCACGGACAGAGGAGCTTGTCAGGCTACAGGCAATAGGGTCGCAAAGAGTCGGACACGACTGAGCGACTAACACACTAAGAATGAGGAGGCTGGATCTCCAGGGCTGGAATATAAGTGTCAAGTGAAGGCTTTTCTTTGGGAAGGGTGGAGATCTAAATAAAGAAGTATTTATTTGGTTCCTCAAACGCATCCACCTTATCTCCATCGACACCGCTCAGCAAACACACGCTCACAGACCGGCACCCAGAGCCCGCCACGGAGCGCAGGCTCCACGCGCTGCGCCTGGGGCGGGCCGGGGGCTCGCCCAGCTGACTGGGGCTGGGGCAGAAGAACGCTATTGTGGCCCCGACTTCTCGCTTTGGGGCAAAGAGGTGGTGCGATGAGCGTGGGAAGGGTCAGGGCAGCGAAGCCGCTAGGGAGGACTAGCGGGCAGGGGAGGGATCTGCATCCACTTTAGCGGAGCTCCCCCGGTCGCAGCCGAAGTGAGGGGCTTCTGTCCCTGGGGTGTAGGCTGGAGTTGCTTGGGGCGGGGGATTGGGGGCAGGGGCGCAGGCATACTTACTGCGGATGCAGTTAGAGGAGCTCGTTCTCCAAGGCTGCCGCAGAGAACCGGGTCCGGGCGCCGAGGTCGCGTCGGTCTATAATAAGCATCCGCACCTTTCCCCGCTCGGAGGGTTTTTATAGCCGGGTGGCGGCGGCGACGGCGGCGGTGGCCGCGGCGGGGGCGGGGAACAATGTGCGGGTCTTGGAGGGACCGCCGCGCCAATGAGCTGGGCAGGCCGGGGGGGGGGGTGGGTGGGGGGAGTGGGAAGCTGATGTCATCCGGGCTAATTCCGCTCAATGAAACTCGCCAGGCCGGGCACACGCCTCCTCCCAGCGCTCAGCCAATGGGCGCCCGCGGCAGGGAGAGTCTACGGGAGGGACTGGAGCGTGGACCCCGAGAGGCGAGTGAGAGGAGGAGGGCGGGTGCGCGGGGGAAGTGCAGAGCGCCGCGGTTGGGACCGAGGGAGAGAAGGGACACTGTCAAATTTCTATTAAAATACGGGAATGCAGAGTCAGGCTGGGGGAGGGGATGCGCGGCGGGGTCGGTGCTGTGCGCACAAATTAACCTGATGCCCAAGGCGTTCGAATCTTGGGGATCTTCGCAGATAATCCTGACTACCCGGGAGCTGGGCTGGAGTTTCCTCCCTCTCCACCCTCGTGTGTGTGTGTTCTCGCCACCTGTTCCCACTTTGTGGGTTTCATCAACACGTGGGCATTTTGAGCCCCAAGTGTGCACGATAACCGGGCACGAAACTCCTACTTTCTTTGCACTCGAAGCGCGCCTCTAAGAGGTGGCGGCCGCTGCAGCTCGGCCAGCGGCCAGTAGCGCCCCCAGCTGGGAGCCGGGCCTGGCGAGGAGGAAAGAGAGGAAGGCAAGAGGGGACCAGCTACCAGGACTGGGCTTTGAAAGAAAGTTGGCGATGGCGCAGACACCGGGACGAGGCGTTTGCAATGAGAAGCCGCGCTAACGCAAGCGGAGAGTTGAGCCCAGGGTCAGGCATCCTTTCGCAGCACCGGGAACCAGAGGATGGTATTTTCTGCACCATCTTGGTGGCGGTCACCACGCCGTGGCGTAGAGGGGCAAAGCTGGTTTGTCTGCAAGTCTGGGCCAAGACTTCACACCGCGGGCCAGACAGCGGGATCCAACCCGTTGGGGCCGAGATCCATGGGGTTTTGCTAATCGCGGCCAGGCTCCCAAACCTGGAAATCCTTGACCCCGCGAGAAACTAAATACGATCTGCGAAAGCGCCCAAATAACGTAGTTTTGTGGTACCGACGCCTCCACCCATTTTACAGATGGGAAAATCGAGAGACTGTGTCTGTAGCAAGCCTACAGTGGGGGAAAGAAAACAACAAACTCAACCCTTTACTGCGCAACTCTGCCTGAACTGCAGCTGGGGGCTCTAGTGGTTACTTTATAGTAGGGGCCCCGCCTTCCTAACCTCAGACATTTTCTCGTAGTTGAATTTGTCACAGCCATACATTTTGAGTACAGAGGTTTGTTTCTTCAAATCCAGGACCCTAGTAGTCCTTTACACTGCAGCCGCAGGGAATGGGCCCCAGCCCTCTCTACAAGAGAATGTTATCAGCCTCTTGGTTATCTGCATTATTTGGGAGCTTTTAATTTGTATGCACGGTTTTAAAAACACAACAACAGACAAACTTGGCTAGTAGTAATTCACCTTCAAGTAGCAAAGTTACAAAATAAAACAACAACCCCCCCCCCCAGGTTATTGCTCTCAGTTTGGGGGTAAGTCTTCCAGCCCTATCTACACCAGAAAGCCAGGCAGGCTTTCCCTCTTGCCCCCAGCTCGTGCCTTCTGGGGCGTTATTTTTCAATCCGCCTGTTTCCCAGCTGGCTCTGCAGCCATCCGTTAAATATGTATTTAAAACATGAAGAACTGAAGCGTGGAGATGTGTCGTCCAACGGTTCCAGAGGATGACCCACAACGGTTCAATTAGGCGAATCTGTCACTTGGAAGAACGCAGAGAGTGGGGATGGGAGCTGGGGATGGCAGAGCTGGGGTATTTGAGTATCATTCCTTTGGGCATCCCGGGCCACCGGCAATGAGGACATTCGTGGCAGGTGTGCGCTGCGGGCCCCCAGCCGGGCCGTGAACTTGTGAGCACGGCAGTTTGTATCTCACAAACACCAGCAGGCGCAACGAGCGCGCGCCTGGGTCACAGCCGCCGAGATTAGTCCAGCCGGCGGCACGTGTCCTGGAGCCCCGGTTCCTTCTTTCGTGGCTTGCCCCCGGCGACGATCCTGCGCCTGGGTCCGCGCGAGTCCGCGATTCTTTACTCGCTGGCTCCAGAGCCTGGAGTCGGAAGCAGGGGCGAAACTCGTGGCCTGGCGCAAGTTTGGAGTCTGGGAAGGCACAGTCCGGAGTCAGGAGAGCTGGCTTACTCTCCAGATTCCCGCGTGGACGCGCGTAAGGATGCTCCAGGCTCCAGTCCCGCGCCACCGACCCGAGGCAGTGGTGTCAGTTCCGCGGCGGTGCAGCGGCGCCTCGCGGTCCTCACTCGCCACTCTCGGAGCTGGGCTGGCAGGTCAGCGCTGCGGACCCTTTCCCCAACATCCCATGGAGGACCCCACCCTCCAATGGCCAGGAAGTTGCTCGGGAGGAGATGGGGGCAGTCTGTGTCCCCTGAGCTTCTTTAGCCCTGGGGCTGGTCGGTCGCCAAACTCCCGAGTATGTCTCCGAGTCCTCCCACCCCCTCCAGGATTAATCAGAAACTAGAGCCCGCCACTGACGCCTGCTCTCCTGTGGGCCCTAGGGCGTCCCGGCCCTTGTCCAGGTCTTGCGTCCCGCGCTTGGTGTGCGCGTCTTGGGAGTGTCCCTGGCACCGCGGTTCCCATCCGCACGCACACAGCCCCTTCCGGCGAAGTGAAGCGCTCCTTTCCCGGGGGCTAACAGGCCGGGCTCCGGGAGTTCCTGGCTGGCCCAGGCGTCCTGGCCCTGTCGGCCTCCTCCATCGAAACGGAAGACGTATTTTTTCCCCTCTCTTTTGTGTTTCACTCCCACAAAAGACCGGGTGCGTGGCGAGGCCGGCCTTTGCTCAGCCGCCTGACGGCCCGGGAGGCGCTTGTGCCAAACGGGCCGGGGCGGGCTGGCGCGGGGGCTGCAAAGGCGCAGACCTCCCACGGCTTCCCGGGTTCCTCCCGAGCCTTTTTGGCCTTTTCTCGCCTTGCCCATCTATCCGAGTTCCTGCGCACATTCAGGCAGCGAACCCGGCTGCCAAGGAGAGCGGCGCCCTTGCGCCGGGCGGACTGGGACTGGCTGTGGGGAGGCGAGGCTCCCGGAAAGAAAAGGAAAAAGGCATTTCAGCCATCATCGCTCCTGGTCGGGAAACCAGAAGGGATGCTCAATGCCAGCGTTTGGCGTCCAAACGTGAGCGATCAGACCGCTTGGGAGGCAGAACTCTGCAAACAAATCCTGTCTTCCCTGCAAGACTCTGGGCTTCCCTGATGGCTCAGAGGGTAAAGAATACGCCTGCAGTGCAGGAGACCCATGCTCAACCCCTGGGTTGGGAAGATCCACTGGAGAAGGGCGTGGCAACCCACTCCAGTATTCTTGCCTGGAGAATCCCCATGGACAGAGGAGCCTGGAGGACTACATCCTTGGGGTTGCAAAGAGTCAGATACGACTGAGCAACTGAGACTCAGCTACCGGAGTCATCCAGGGTCATCTCTGGGTCCCGGGCCCCAGACCCCAGTCCAAGGCCTGACACATGGAGGGGGCTTGGTAAATACTTTGGAATGCACTCACATGCAGATATGCAGGTGAGCTGGTGTGAAACCAAGCTGGTAATATTCTTGTAAATGTGGTGGACGGTGCCTGTGTATTTCTTTGGTTTACACAGTAAACCAGGAGGTCTGTATTCTGGATTGCTGGGGATATGGGAGCACTCAGAATGACAGGTGGGATGACCTCCACCTAATGACCAAGTGTAAATGTGAAAGTTGCTCAGTCGTGTCTGACTCTTTGGGACCTCGTGTACTATACAGTTCATGGACTTCTCCAAGACAGAATATTGGAGTGGGTAGCCTTTCCCTTCTCCAGGGGATCTTCTCAACTCTGGGATCGAACCCAGGTCTCCTGCATTGCAGGTGGATTCTTTACCAGTTGAACCACAAGGGAATGACCACTTAGAAATGACCTAAGCTGTGCCTAGTGGGTCTTGACTAGACTTTATCTTATTTAATCTCTCCCTGACCTTAGGAGGGAGAAGTACTTACTCCCCATTTTCCAGATGGGGAAACTGACCCTCAGAAGGATGTGGACATTTGTACAAGGTCCCCTGAGAAGAGGGACAGGTCCAGGAAGACAGCATGGTGATGGAGACAACGTGGTGATGGACACCCAAAACTTAGGGATCTGAGGTTATGGGATCTTGCCTTGTCTGCTCTTGGCCTCAGGTTCTCATTCCTAAAATGGGTTTCTAGAAGCTACCTGTGGTCTCTAAGGGTGTGTGTCTGCTGTAAGATTTGAGGAGGGAGTGGGAGGGTTGGAGGATACCTTCCCTTTGTGATTTCTCTATTCTGCTAATACTGTTTGAGGGACTTTGAGGGTTTGAGAAGTGAAGGACCCTTGCCCAGGCCTGGCTTACTCTTGGGTATCAGCTAAAGGGAAACAACGACAAACAAGAAAACTGTCAAACAAACCCCCAAACTAACAGCCTTTTCCTTCCAGCCAGTTTTCCACCTGGATCACCCCCCTCCCCATCAAGTCGGTGACCATTAACCGACCAGCTCCTAAGGAGCCCTGCCATTGACGTCAACATGACTCCCCAATCTACAGGGGGATAAAGTTGGAATCAGAACTGAGAGGTGATCTGGAACCAACTTTCACAGATCTTAGTTTACAAACTGTGATTTCACCCAAGCTCTGCCAGCAGCCCTTTGGTGTTTAGAAGAAGGCACCTTGTTCCCATTTTACAAATGAAGAGACTGAAGACTGAAGATCAGGGAAGGGGCTGAGTTCAACCCCTCGCCCCCAGATCTCCAGTCCTGGGGGGTCCTCCACGGCTTGGTCTTACCCCTCCAGCCACTCTCTCCTGCTGTCCTTGAGACACTAGGCATCTCCCCCTCTCCCCACTGAGATTCATCTGAAAGGTGGGGATGGGCTGAACAGAGAGATTAATCCAGAGAGCGAGTCCCGAGGTGGGGTATGCTCCACTCAGGTAGGGGGTGACATGGACAAAGGGGACCAGGAAGCCCCTGACCCTGCTTGGGGCTAAGACCTTACATTGGAGGAAGCAGTGGGGGGGTTCTGAGCGTTGGAGATGCTCTTCCAGGCTACAGGTGATAAGTCTGCAAGGCCAGGTTCTGGAAATGGGACAGAAAGTGCATACGCTCCCCATGCTGGCATAGTTTGAGTGTGGTCTGGGTGGGGAGCTGCAGGCTGGAGGGCATGGAGTGCCTCTGAACTCCAAGTGTAGAGGGTACAGGGACCGATGGATGGCCTGCCTTGTTATCATGGAAGATGCAGCAGCATTGTATCTCCCCACTATCTTCGGATAGTTCTGGTTGGTAGTTCAAAGTCAACTGCCGGGTAGACTTGGCCTCCACTGGCCGCTCCTCCTCATCTCCTCCCCTTCTCACCCTCTCAGGACCTGGAACACCTGGTGGGCTCTGCTCTCCCCTCGTCTTCCCCCACATTCCGGTCTATCCCATCTTGTGCCACCCTTCCAGGGGATCACCCCGTTTTTGAGCCCCTAGAGCACCCAGAGCTCTCTCCCTGCGCCCTGTCAGGGACCATTCTACTGCGGTGAGGGTCTGGCTCCCTCGCAGCAGGGTGGGTCCCTGTGGGTCCTCACTCTGCCCCAATTCTCTTTGCACCCCATTCCCCCTCTCAGGGGAACCAGAGCAGGGACAGGCCCCAGATGGCTCAGTAGATCCAAGTAGTGTTGGTGGTAAGACAGTTACACCCAGAGAATTTCCCTGGAGTTTCCACATACCACAAAAGACCAAAATAACCGAGCATCAGGGGTACAGGATTTCCCCCTTTGTTAAACCAAATTCAAAACTGCCGGATGTGGACAACGCAGGTTCACTCCTTGTCACGTGGGGAGAGGGTCACAGATCGACTTCCACCTCCTCCCCAAGGCAAACGGGTTATCATATCAACTGCGAGGGCCCGGAAGGAGATGGGCTCAGGGGAAGGGAGAGGCGCGCGGGGGTCGAGAGGCCTCTCGGGGGCCAGCATCGCTTGGGGGGATCCTAACAGGGCCCCTCCAGGGGGCCCTGTCCTTCCCCCGGCTTCTCTGGAACGCCCAGCCGGCGTGAGTCTCCCTACCCGCGTCTTCCCTGCGCGATTACCCCCAGCCGTTCTCCGCAGCGGAGCGCCCAGAGAAGCGGGGGACCCAGCAAACTGGCCTTCCCTTGGGGCCGGCCGTCCGCAACCTCCGCCGGGTGGGGACCAGCGTGTGGCTGGACAAGAGCTGGGCACTATCTCCTGCGTCTCCCGGTCTTCTTTCCCTTCCAGTTCTCTTCCCCTTCGCTTCTGCGAGTCTCCCTTCCTGTCCTTTATCCTTTTTTCTCATTCTCCTCCCGTGCATACAGCGCGCCTGCACGCGGGTGTACCCACTGACCACCCCCCCACAACACACACACATACACATACGCATTACTGAAATGACTCTTGCCGAGCTGGGAAGAGCTGGGAACCATCGGTGGGACTACATGCGCCCACGCCCGTCTGCCCCGCCAGCCTCTCTCCAGATCCTGGTAGTCTGAGGCCCGCAGGATCAGCATTAGGAGGAAGCTCGTTAGAAACACCCAGTCGCAGGCGCTTCTGGACCCAATGAGACAGCATCGAAATTAACCAAGTTCCCTACGTGATTCATGGGCACAGTCTTCCGTCTTTTGGGGGCGCAAGTATGCTCCTCTCCCCAGGGTCCCTGGGACTTCCAGTTCCAGACACAGATCCTTTTCTGGGACTGAAAAAATGCTGTTTTCTGGAGATTCCACAGTTTCTCCCCAGCATTTGAATAGTTTTTCTCACTCCCTTGACCATCTGTCAAGTAAAATTCGGTAAGTATTAAAAGATTAAAAAACAACAACAGCAAAAAGGATGCATGCCCAATTGTAAAAAACAAAACAAGACCTTTTAAATCATACAGAAGCCGAAGGCACCATTTGACCAACTCCTCTCCCCTACAAGTCACCGTCGATTTTGGTGAAGTCCTTCTAGGCTGTGTGCAGGCTTTGCAACCTGCTTCTCTCATTTCTTAGTGTCCTGTGGACATCTTTTCACATCACTGTGAGATCCACCTGACCCTTTTAACAAGTTAAGGCTGCAGCAATCTATCCCATTTGGGTCCTTCACTCCTTTGCCTGTCCAGTCCTGAAAAGCCCGTCGAAGCCAGAAACCCATGAAAACAGTTTTCCTGTATGTGTGTCCTCGTGGTGGGAGGACCATGGGGTCAGGGTTGCTGCCTGGCAAACCGGAAGGCTAGCTTCCCTCCTGGCCCCTGCTGGGCTCCCTGATATCTGCTGGATCATCTTGGAGAAGTGCCTTCTCGAAGATGTAGTAAGAAAGACTGGCTCCCTTTTTACCTGCAATCAGGTGTACAGGAAACACTAACCTATCTGTCTGCAGCTTCTACTGGTTCAAGGAGAATGATGGAAGTGTAAACAGAACACCCATGACCTGGGACTGAGACCAGGGCAGAAGTTCTGTGATTTTGGAAGATGCAGAAGTTTTAAACATTTGATTTCCTCCTTCTTTCTGCATTTCCAACAGCAACCCCAAAAGGTCATCCACTTCTGGGTTGACCGTAATGCTAACTGTAAGCAAAGAGGTTGGTCTGTTTAGGCAGTATTTACAGTTTCCATTGGAAGAAGAAGGAGAAGGAGAGGAGCAGGAAGAAGGGAGCGGGGGAGGTGGGAATAGAAAGAAACTATATCATATGAACTGGATTCTCTCTTTTTTACATGTTTTGAATACATGCTATATCAGTCAGTTCAGTCACTCAGTCGTGTCTGACTCTTTGCGACTCCATGGACTGCAGCACACCAGGCCTCCCTGTCCGTCACCAACTCCCGGAGTTTACTCAAACTCATGTCCATTGAGTCACTGATGCCAGCCAACCATCTCACCCTCTGTCGTCCCCTTCTCCTCCCACCTTCAATCTTTCCCAGCATCAGGGATTTTTCCAGTGAGTCAGTTCTTTGCACCAGGTGGCCAAAGATGCGATATAGCACATACTTAAAATAAAACTCAAATATCACAAAGAATATTTGGTTAAAAGTTAGTCTCCCTGGTACAACTGACCTCCCCACAAAGGCAACTATTGTTTCCGTTTCTTGTGTATTCCAGAAATACTCTCTGATAGTACAAGTTATATATTTAAAGGTCTCTCTTTTTCTTTTTTGTACCCAAGTGGTAACATACTCTATACACTGTTCTCCATTTTGATATTTCCCCCTGAATAGAGAACACTCTCTACCTTACAGCATGCACACACACATATTTACAATAATACACTTGCTCCTTAAATGCTCACCAGAGCAGTCAGAAGGAGTAAGAAAATTCTCCTTATTCTCAATGTGGTCAAGTACCCCCACCTCAAAATGGACCATCATAGCATCAGAAACTGGGCACACAGGATCCTGATGGTATGTTTCTGCTTCTCTCAGTCACAGAGAAACTAGGACACTCTGAACCAAAAGTAACAAGAGATCAAGGGAGTGATCCTTGCACTGAGCAGTGGAGCTTCTTCACCATGTCCCCAGGATGGCACTTTTAGCCACTACCTAAAACTTGCATGGGAGTCCACTTTTTCTTCTTGCAATTGCAAAAGCAATCATTTGTCCTGAAAGAGGGATCATCAACCAGAAAGATACAGGCAGACATACTTTAAAAAATATGTATAAGATCATGAGATGAACACTTCCCAGGTGGTGCAGTGGTAAAGAATCTACCTGTCAATGCAGGAGATGCAGGAGATACAGGTGTGATCCCTGGGTTGGGAAGATCCCCTGGAGTAGGAAATGGCAACCCACTCCAGTATTCTTGCCTGGAAAATTCCATGGAAAGAGGAGCCTGGTGGGCCACAGTCCATGAGGCCTCAGTCTGACTCGACTGAGCATACATGCAACACAACAATGCAACATGTGAGATGAAACTAGTTATTATTATTTATTGTTGAATGAGTGATATATTCACATAGTTCAAAATTCTAAGTTCAGTTCAGTTCAGTCACTCCATTGTCATCTTTGCGACCCCGTGGACTGCAGCACACCAGGCTTCCCTGTCCATCACCAACTCCTGGAGTTTACTCAAACTCATGTCCATTGAGTTGGTGATGCCATCCAACCATCTCATCCCCTGTCTTTCCCTTCTCCTCCTGCCTTCAATCTTTCCCAGCACCAGGGTCTTTTCCAATGAGTCAGCTCTTTGCATCAGGTGACCAAAGTATTGGAGTTTCAGCTTCAGCATAAAAATTCTAAAGCATATCTTAAAAAGTTTGCTTCCCTCTTCTGTGGGCTGAGGGCAGGCCCTCAATTCCCTTCCTCAGTCGCCATCTCTTGCTTATCCTTCTAGAGGTATTCTATGCAAATTCAAGCAAGCACACACACACATTCTCTCTTTCTCTGTTTACCATTTGTATTGAAAGTAAACGTGAAGTCTCTCAGTCGTGTCCGACTCTTTGTGACCCCATAGACTGTAGCCCACCAGGCTCCTCTCTCCATGGGATTCTCCAGGCAAGAATACTGGAATGGGTTGCCAGTCCCTTCTCCAGGACATATTCCTGACCCGGGGATTGAACCCGGGTCTCCCGCACTATAGGCAGACGCTTTACCGTCTGAGCCACTAGGGAAGTCCATTTGTATTAAAAGGGTACAAATGGTAGCATACTATACACTTGGCTTTCTATCTTGCTCTTTTCAGTTACTGTCTTGGAGGTCACTTCTTTGCTGTGTGCAGACAGCCACCTCTTCCTTAAAATAAAGGAGTGCTACTGTATGCTGCTGTTTAGTCCCTAAGTGGTTCTAACTTTTTCAACCCCACAGACTGTAGCCCACCAGGCTCCTCTGTCCATGGGATATCCCAGGCAAGAAAACTGGAGTTTGGATTCCTATTTCTTTCTCCGAGGCATCTTCCCAATCCAGGGACTGAACCTGAGTCTCCCGCATTGGCAGGCAGCTTCTTTGCCACTGAGCAGCCCAGGAAGCCCAAAAAAGGAATAGGGATCCTGTAACAGGGCTCTACCATTATTTATTTAACTATTGCCCTATTGAAAGACAAATTTATAATGTTTTTAGGCTTATCCTATTATAAACAAGGATGCAAAAAATATCTGGTAGATTGTCATGTTTGTATATGTAGCATATCATGTAGATAAATCCCTAGAATTAGAATTTTTAGGTTAGATAGTCTATGCAGTTGTAAGTTTGATAGATGTTGCCAATTTGTCACCCAAGTGTTGTCCTGACTTATGTCACAATGTAGAAGAGAGTCTGCCTGGCTGATAGCTAACTTAAAGGCTCGGTCTTTATTTTCCTGAGTGCAGGGAAAATGTGAGCTTTAATTTGGGATAAGTGATAAACTGACCCCTGTGACTCTTCAGGATAGAATAATAAAATGCCATCTTCCCCTTCAAAACATCAAGCTACAAATTAAAATAGATTTCGACATCTGGTACCATTTTCAGTCCATTCAAAGATTTACTAACGACTTTTCCAAGTGGTTGCATAGAATGTTTCAAGTGTGCCAGTGCCTTATCTCTGCTGAGGAATATTTATCTTCAAGCATATAATCCAGTAGATACTGGGCTTCTTTCCTGTGCCAGGAGCTGTCCTAGGTACCAGGGGTCCAGCAGTGAAAAAAATAAGACAGCATCGCTGCTTTCAAACATGGTAACAAAGTAATTACTATCATGATTATTATTATAACTTCTTTGGATTCTCTCAACAGCCCTGAAAGGTAGTTACAGATGGATGTATGTGATAAACCCACTGCCCCCAATTTGTATGGCAAACATTGCTAGTTGTTCCCCCAAATCTGCTCCACCTTCTGTATAGAACTTCTGGTTGTGCACATGGCCACCCAGAACAAGGGCTACACTTCCCAGCCTCCTTTGTAGCCAAGTCCTGGCCAGGAGGATATAGACACAAGTGGTATGTGTGGCTTCCGGTGATGTCCTTCTCATGCTGATCTTGCTGGCTGGAATCTTAACCTGATGGGCCAGGCTTTAAGAGCCATCAGGATAGGGACACATTTGAAAAAGCTTTAAGAGAGGTGCCTGGGTTCCTGACAGTACAGGGAGAGGGTGTCAGACCCACCCGGGATCAAGGCTTTATTCTCTTAGATGAGAGCAAAACTCCTCTGTTTTGTTAAACCCATTGTTGTGTTGGGTTTTCTTGATGTCTGAAGAGGCATCTCTCCACTGCAGACATCTTTGTCCTATTGGTTGAGGCTGAATTTTAATTAACACAGTTGTTGTTCAGTCATTCAGTTGTGTCCGACTCTTTGTGACCCCATGGACTGCAGCACACCGGGCTTCCCTGTCCTTCACCATTTCCTGGAGCTTGCTCAAACTCTTGTCCATTGAGTCAGTGATGCCATCCATCCAGCTTGACCTTTGTCATCTCCTTCTCCTCCCGCCTTCAATCTTTCCCAGCAGCGGGGTCTTTTCTGATGAGTCAGCTCTTTGCATCAGGTAGCCACAATACTGGAGCTTCAGCTTCAACACCAGTCCTTTCAGTGAATGTTCAGGGTTGATTTCCCTTAGGATTGACAGGGCACAACCCTAACCAGATAAGATTTTGCCATGTTATGAGGTCATCCTCCCTTCAGAGGAGCTCTGAAGGAGCCTGTCTTGGTCCCTCACTGTGTCACTCAAGAAGCAGTGATGCTGAGGCCAAGGGGGAAGGGAACGGGGCAGGCAGAACCCTGGACAGAAAGCTGGTGTGAAGTGGGCAGCGTGAGTTTCTAGGAGATGGGCATCCCTGATGAGATGAGGGCAGGAGACAGCTGGTGGAAAGCCAGCCTTCACCCCCCATTCGAGGAAGGGCTGTTCCTGGGTCCCCAGGATAATGTGGATGCCTGCATTGAGCTCTGCCTAGGTCTGCCTTGGTGAGGCAAGCAGCTGTTCCCAAGGGGCAACCTAGTCCATTCAGCTGCCCTTGGTCCCTAATTTTGACACTGATTCGGGCAGAATCTGCCACCTGAGCCTCCCTCCTGGGGCTCAGGGCATGGATTTCAGCAGGAGCCAGCAGATCTCCTGATGGTGTGGGGCTTCCTTCCAGGAGTATTTTCCAAGAATTAAAAGGCTTCTTCCTCAATGAATGACAGTGCCCCGCCCCACCCCCTATATGTCCCTGTGCAAATCCCTGAAAATTGTCAATGTAGCCTTACTTGGAAAAACAAAAAAAGGTCATTACAGGATCTTGCGATCATCCTAGATAATCCACGTGAGCCCTAAATCCAATGACAAGTGTCCTTATAAGAGCAAGACCAGGGAGGGAGCATGGAGACTTGACATAGAAGAGGAGGGACACAGAGAGGATAAGGCCACGTGAAGATGAAGGCAGAGACTGGAGTGATGCAGCCACAGCCAAGGACCACTGGACGTTGCAAGAAGCTGGAAGAGGGAAGCAAGAATTGTTACCAAAGACTTTGAAAGGAGCACGGTCCTGCCACTCCTCTGATTTCAGACTTGGGACCTCCAGAACTGTGACAGAATCTGATGTTTTAAGCCACCAAGTTTGTTGTTTACAGCAGCTCCAGGAAACGCTTCCAAACTGGACTCAGCTATTGGCTTGGAGGTGAGACCTTGGTGGGAGTCATTGTAGAACATCAGGAGGTGGGGTGAGTTTCCTGAGGATCAAGTCCTCCAAGTGGGGAGATCTACACATTGGAAAGGCTGGGGGAGGGGAGGGCTTCAGGGACAGGCTCTGCAGAGGCTTTCTTGTCCCTGTTCCATGTATCTCTCTATCTCAAGGGCCAGGATCCAGCCTCTACTTTTCAGAGGACCACCGCTGCTGGAGTCTAGAGGTGCTGTTGTTGCCCCTCCCCCTGTGAGAGCATCTCTAGTTGTACTAGTAGTAAAGAACCTGTCTGCCAATGTAGGAGATGCAAGAGACGCAGGTTCGATCCCTGGGTTGGAAATTTCCCCTGGAGGCGGGCATGGCAGCCCACTCCAGTATTCTTGTCTGGAGGATCCCAAAGACAGAGGAGCCTGGCAGGCAGGCTATGGTCCATAGGGTCCCAAAGAATCGGATGTGAGAGAAACACCTGAGAATACAGGTATTCCACCATCTCCCCCCTTTCCCTGCCCCCCTACCCCCCACAGATGTGGAGAAGCAGTCACAGTGAGGCTCCACTTGCCTGGCAAAGCCTGGGGTGGGGGAGCTGGAAGATGGGTGGAGAAGGGGAGGACCTGGGTCTCCATTACCTCCTCAGGAAGGATAGTCAACCACAATTTTCTAAATCACAGAGTTAGGATAAAGATCCTGACATTCACTAGAAGATAAAGACCCTGAAATCCACTATAGAACAGAAGACCATGTTTTGATTTCAAGTTGGGTCTCTTTGTTCCCTGACAATGGCTTAACCATGACTCACCACCCCATTCAAGACCCCTGTCCCTCTGGGATTGCTGAGGCCTGTCGACTGTTTGCATGTGACACCGAGGAGGGTGGCCTCACCCCAAAACCCAGCTGACTGTCCTGCTGACTTGTCAGTCTGTAAAAAGGAAATCAGTGTAAGAGAGTCCATATGCGAGATCATGGGATGGCAAGTGGAGAAACATGACAGGAGAGAAGAGACCTCAAGCAGGACACAGAGCGTGTCCATGGAGGCTTCCCTGAGTTCAACAGTGACACCAATTTATTCAAAATAATGCATGGATTATTGTTTTTCTGGTAACAGAAGTAAGACATAGACCTTGTTAGAAAAATCTGGAAAATAAAGGTTTCATAACTGTAGAAAACTTGGAGATTTCAAGGTTTTATTGTAACTGAGTAAGAGGTGACAAGGGTTTCACTGGTGGCTCAGACTGTATAGAACTGCTTGCAATGCAGGAGGTCTGGGTTCAATCCCTGAATCAGGAAGATCACCTGGAGAAGGGAATGGTTACCTATTCCAAGAATAGGATTCTTGCCTGGAGAATCCCACGGATGGAGGAGACTTGTGGGTTACAGTCCATAGGGTCACAAAGAGTTGGACATGACTGAGTGACTAACTAGGCTATGTGCTATGAAAGGTGACAAGCACCCTGTTAGGGGCTGATTTGTACCCCCCATTCCTGCATTGAACTCTAACCCCATTCTAACTCAGAATGTCACTGCATTTGGACATAGGGTCTTTAAAGAGGTCGTCAGGTTAAAACGAGGTCATTAGGGTATCCTTATAAGAAGAAAGGATTAGGACATGGACACATAAAGACAGCCATCTACAAGGCAAGGAGACAGGCCCTCACAAGACGCCAACCCCGAGACTGCCCTGGTGATCCAGTAGGTAAGAATCTACCTTCCAACAGGAGGATGCAAGTTGCATCCCTGGTCAGGGAACTGGGATCCCACATTCCTGGGGCAACTGAGCCAACACACCACAAGGGAAGGATTCCATGTGCAGAAGCTAAGACCTGACACAGCCAAAAATAAAATAGATAAATAAATTAATGTTTTTTAAGTTGAAAAAAAAATACACCAGCCTTGCCTGCACCTAGGTCTTGAACTTCCAGCTTCCAAATCTGTGAGACAATGACTTTCTATTGTTTAAGTCACCCGCTGGGTGGTATTTATAATGCAAACTCTAGCAAACTAATTAGTGTGGGCTCAGTGGCAGCGATGCAGAGAAGGGGTGAGGGGGAAGATGTTCTCAGGTAGTAAGGCTGGCCAGCCTGGTGGACAGTAGGGCTGTGAGAAGTCTAGGATGTTAATAGCTTTCTAAGCTTGGGTGGCTTGGTAGCCGGGCTGGCATTCCAGGTCATCAACTGAGATGGACAGCCAATAGGGGAGGAACAGGTGTTTCGGCTGAGTTGAGTTAGAGGTGCAAGAGGGATCCCCACGGAGGATGACTGGAGCCAGAGGGGGATGTTGTTCAGGGGATGAAGCAAGAGGGCTGGAGGGGAGACCAAGAGCACATTGGGGTGAGTGGAAATCATCCTGTGAGTAGAGGAGGTTGTCCAGACCCAGAGCAGCTGATGGAAGAGTAGAGGAGGTTGTCCAGGCCCAGACTGGGACAGAGGACAGCCCCTGGGGAGGCCAACATTGATTTTCATCTTCGAAGACGGGCCCCTCATTTACTGAGCGGATGGTCTGCACCGCAGCTGCTCGTGTTTATTACATTGATTCCAAAATATTGTCTGCCTCCCCTAATTTCTCTTTCAACCCACTGTTTACAAAATTCCCAAGATAGATGCAGACTACTCCCCAAATGCTAAATTGGCCAAATTAGGGGAAAGGCTGTCTCTTTAACCTGCCCCTGTGATTATTATTTGGTGCTCACTCGGCTTAGCATGCTGGTTTCCAAGGGCCATAAGTGTGGGGCTGGGTGGGCAAACAACGGGCTATTTCGCTTTGAGTGAGAAATGTCTTTACCTCTTTGTACTCCATGGGCCTCCTTCCTTTAAAGATCTCTTCATTTGAAAAATGTGCACGTGTTGGAGAAGTGTGGGAGTGGAAAGAGCTCTCTCTTCTAAGAACAACGTTATTCCTCTGATGATGCTGATTCTATGGATGGTTGTAACGAGTGTATATTACAGCAGACAGAAAAGATCCCCAGCCTTTTTGGCACCAGGGACCCATTTCATGGAAGACAGTCTTTGCATGGATGGTGGGCCGGGGCGGTGGTGGTTTCGGGATGGTTTAAAGGCATTATATGTATTGAGTTTGTTGAGGAGGAGGTGGAGCTCAGGCAATAATGTGAGCGATGGGGAGCGGCTGTAAATGCCGACGAAGCTTCGCTCGCTTGCCCTGCTCTCACCTCCAGCTGTGTGGCCCAGTTCCTAATATGCAGAGGCCCAGGGCTTGGGGACCCTTGTATCACAAGATTACTACACATCAGGTACTATATTGTTTTTAGGATATATCGCTTGCCACTAGACATGTGGTTCTTTAACTATGGAGGATGCAAAATTTTAAGTTAAGTTTCCATTTGAAAATATAGGCTCTGGATTCAGGGTTGCTTGGGTTAGAATTCTACTTTGCTCACTTATTAAACTAGAGCCTTCCTAGGCACAGTCCATGGACCCACAAAGAGTCAGACACGACTGAGCACAGGCAAGCTGTTTAACCTTTCTGTGAGATATCATCTGTAGTTGATCTTCCTTACAAGTTTATTGTGGGAGTCAAGTTTAACAATGTGTGGGAAGCATTTAGAGCAGGGACTGGATATAGTAATAGCTCAGTAAATGTTGGTTGTAAGTGTCCCCTATATATGAAGATGCCAAGATTTTTTATACACCTCAAAATTATTTTTGAAGTCCCTACAAAAAAATCTTTATAATCCAAAGCCAATGCGATTATCACTGGGCCTCAGTATTTCATCTCAACCCATAGGTTCTATATTTGTCTGATGTTCTACAATAGATCTGTACCAAGTGCCTCTCCTATGCTTTTTTTAAAAAAAATTTTTATTGGAGTATAGTTGCTTTACGATGTTGTGCTACTCTCTGCTGTACAGCAAAATGAATCAGTCATATATATATGACTGATATATATATATATATATATATATATATATGTATGTATGTATGTATATATCTCCATTCTTTTTTTGGATTTCCTTCCCATTTAGGTTGCCAAAGAGCATTAAGTAGTGTTTCCTGTGCTATAAAGACATAGTAGGTTCTCATTAGTTACCTATTTTGTATCAATAATTATACACATGTCAATCCCAAACTCCCATCATGGCAAGTAGATGGGGAAACAATGGAAACAGTAAGAAACTTTATTTTGGGGGGCTCCAAAATCACTGCAGATGGTGACTGCAGCCATGAAACTGAAAGATACTTTCTCCTTGGAAGAAAAGCTATGATCAACATAGACAGTGTATTAAAAAGCAGAGACATTACTTTGCCAACAAAGGTCTGTCTAGTCAAGGCTATGGTTTTTCCAGTGATCATGTATGGATGTGAGAGTTGGACCATAAAGAAAGCTGAGCGCTGAAGAATTGATGCTATTGACCTGTGGTGTTAGAGAAGACTCTTAAGAGTCCCTTGGACTGCAAGGAGATCCAACCAGTCCATCCTAAAGGAGATCAGTCCTGAGTGTTTGTTGGAAGGACTGATGCTGAAGTTGAAGCTTCAGTGCTTTGGCCACCTGATGTGAAGAACTGACTCATTGGAAAAGACCCTGATGCTGGGAAAGATTGAAGGTGGGAGGAGAAGCATCCACAGAGACTGAAATGGTTGGGTGGCATCACCGACTCGATGGGCATGAGTCTGAGCAAACTCTGGGGTTGGTGATGGACAGTGAAGCCTGGAATGCTGTGGTCTTTGGGGTTGCAAACAGTCAGACACAACTGAGTGACTGAACTGAACAGACTGAATCCCAATCTCCCAATCTCCCCACTACACTTACCGCCCATACATTTGATCTCTACATCTGTGTCTCTCCTCTGATGCTTCTCCATGTGAATTTACCAGCTCCTCTCTCTCCATTAAGGCCAGATCAACTACCCTCCTGTTTCTGTTTGAGAAATTTCCTCCTTTGAGAAAAGAACACGCCTATGCCTCCTTACCACGACATGTTTGGGATTCCAGCGAGTTTCTGTAACTTATTTCCCTATCGGGCTCATCACCATTATCCCACTGTTAAAGTATTCAGTTCCACTTTTAAAAAGTTTTGTAAAATCCTTCACCAAGAAGAAGATGCCAGGGACTCTCCTGCCTGACATTTTATTAAGATTGAAAAATAAGGAAGCCAACAGAGATGCAGAGGGAGGCTAATTGAGAAATCCGGCATGATCACTGCTGTAATAATTTGTTGACAGTGTGGTGTTTGTGGGGGAAGGGCGATGGGGGAGGTGGAGGGCAGGGTACGCTTGGCCCTGCTCCTCCAGGCCTTGCATTAATGGAGTAACAGCTGAACTAAGTGTTCAGATTGAACGCATCAAAGACTGGAGTCTTTGAGAGACCATTCCTTCTTGTCGATGATGTCAAAGGTGGCCGCAGATATATCCAGCGCTCTCTGGGTGGCATTGTTTAGGATTCTGGCCCCAGCAGATGGCCCCCAAATGTACCTCAGCCTGGTTGAGCAGGGACCACATGGGATGGTATAGTCTTCTCATTAGCAAACAGAAAAAAAAAAACAGGCAAGGATGAGAAAGGAGAGAGATGAAAAGAATGCACAAAGGCATTTACATATTTACATTGTCTCTCGCATTTCAAATTCTCCTTTAGCTGGAGTGTCAGTGGGCTTGCTTTTCTCCTTCTGTTTGTGTGTTTACTTGTGCTAAATAGATTATGGTAATCAGGCACATAAATGCATGCAACTGTTATTACGGCATTTTAATCACAGAGTTTTTCACTGGAAGCCTTCATTAGAATTCTCGTAATCTTACTTGTTAGTGTAACAAACAGTAATAAATGCCAAGGAGCTTGGATTAAGGCAGAGGCATCCAGACTTTAAAAGAGGAATATGGAAATGTTGTCGAATCTCTGCATTACTTATTGAAATGTCACATCAACAGTTCGGGACTTTAAATATCTTACTGATTATAAGGATAGGGAACCAGGCAACCCAAAGACAATAATGGTGTCTTTCTACTGAGCGCTATAAACATATGCCTTCCACAGAGTCCTCCTACAATAACTGGATGGTCTGATACAGAGTCCTGGCTCTAGTTTATTAGTGTTAAAATTGGAGACCTTTACTATTAAATAATTTTCATTTATTTCATGGTTAGTGGTAAGTATGTGCAAACATCAACATGTCAAAACTTCCTGGTTCTCATTACCCTTCAAATTTATACTATTGTTTGGCAAACTGGTAGGAAAAGTGGATGGGTTTTTTTGTTTTTTTTTTTTTTCTAGTAAGCAGTACCAGAGTCATGTGCTTGAGAATAAACCACTCTTTCTGGAAAGAGTTTTGCAAACAAGTCTAAGCATCAGGACACAGTAGAGGACCATCCCGATTTTGCTCAAGCCCAGAATTTAACACTGATGATATCAGTTCTGGGGGAAACTCCCCACTTCAGTTATCTCCTGCTGTGTGACAGGGTACTCCAAGACTTAGTGACTTCAAACAATAACAGTGTGTTAGTTCTCAAGAGTCTGTGGGCTCACCAGGCAGTTCTTCTGCCTAACATGGAGCTGGCTGAGATGTAGGGTTAGTGAGAAGGTCCGCAGTGGATGCTCAGCTGGGGCTGTTTGACCCAGGCCTCAGTTCTGCTCCACTTTGGCATCTCCACCCAGCGGCTTTGGCTTCCTCACAACAAGGCAGCTTGGTTCAAGAAGAAAGATTCACTTGCAGAGACGTGATGGACCTGGAGACCATCACAGAGTGTGAAGTAAGTCAGAAAGAGAAAAACAAATATGGTATATTAACACATATATGTTGAATAGAGAAAAACGGCACAGATGAACCTATTTGCAAAGCAGAAATGGAGACAGAGGTAGAGGATAAATGTGTGTACACCAGTGGGGAAAAGGGGAGGTGAGAGAAATTGAGATTGACATGTGCACGCTATGGATACTATGTATAAAATCAATAACTAATGAGAACCTGCCTCCTAGAACAGGGAACTCTACTTATTGCTCTGTGGTGAGCTGAATGGCAAGGAAATCCATAAAAGAGAGGACATGTGTATATGCATGATGGATCCACTTTGCTGGGCAGCAGAAAATAGTACATTGTAAAGCAACCGATGTTTGTTTAGTCACTAAGTTGTGTTCAACTCTTTTGCAACCTCGTGGACACATAGGCCACCAGACTCCTCTGTCCATGGGTTTCTCCAGGCAAGAATACTGGAGTGGGTTGCCATTTCCTCCTCCAGGGTATCTGCCCGATGCCAGGATCGAACCCACGTCTCTTGTGTCTTCTGCATTGGCAGGCAGATTCCTTACCGCTGCACCACCTGGTGAGCCCCCAAAAGCAATTATACTGCAATAAAAAGTTTTGAAAGAAGAAGAAAGATTCCAAGAAGTGGAAGGAGATGCTTAAGGCTCAGCCTCACAGGTGACATGGTGTCACTCCCACTGCCTACATTTGGTCAGTGAGTCACAGGTCAGCCCGGGCCAGTGTGAGAGGGGGCACCACACAAGGGCATGGGTCCCAGGAGGTGCGGTTCATTTGGAGCCATCCTTGGAGATCAGCTTCCACACTTTCCATAACTGGGCCATCCTGGCTGGTTTCCTCGTCATTCTGTCTTACGTTCAATTCTTTCTTGTCGACACAAGGGAGTAAAAACGGGAAGCTTTATCCTTGAGACCATGTGCCAGGGAACTGCCATCCTCTACTCCCTCTCATTACAGCCTGTCCCTTGAGCTGGTCCTTCACAGGAGTGCAGTAATAGAATTCCAGCCGCCACACCTAGAGACAATCGAGTTATAATCTCAAGGGACTCGAGTCATTTGTCCCAGATGTGGTGAGCAAAACGGCTCTCCTGGCTCTCCTTCTCCTTTTCAGCAGGCTCCATCCCCTAGAACCACATTTCTTACACTGATGGATGGACCAGTCACATGGTGTGCATGGGTGCTAAGTCACTTTAGTCGTGTCTGACTCTTTGCAACGCCATGGACTGTAGCCCGCCAGACTCTTCTATCCATAGGATTCTCCAGGCAAGAATACTGGAGTGGGTTGCCATTTCCTCCTCCAGGGGATCTGCCCGACCCAGGGATCGAACCCACGTCTCTTGTGTCTTCTGCCTTGGCAGGCGGGTTCTTTACCACTTGTGTTACTGTCAGGATGGCTGAGGAGCTTGTTAAAAAGTGGAGGATCTGGGGCCCATTCCAGACCCACTAAATCAGAGTGTGAGTGGGTCCTGACAACTTCTCCTTCCAACAAGCTGCCCTATGGATTCTGCTGAGTGCTAGAGCTCTGGTTCATGTACCCTTGGGACGGACCTGTAGATCTTTGGAGAGCTGGGCTGTTTCTGGTCTGGGCCATGAGGTCACCCTTTTTTTTCCCTTTAGGTTGAAAGAGGTGCCCTGGAACCAATTCCCTCTGTGCTGCTGGCCAGGGGAGGGGCTTCCCCCAGCAGCACCCCCAGGAGGACTCACGTCCTTGTTTGGTTTCCTCCCTCTGGCCCAGTTAGCACACCCCACTGTCCACCTCCCCAGCCAGGCCATATCTTCCACACTCCCAGTGTGTGTTGCTGGATTCATTGGTTGGTTAGTGTGTTGGTGTGGCCGCTGTGTGTGTGTCATCAACTATGTCTTCACTGCCTCAAGCACATCCGAGACAAAAGAACTGAAAGTTAGAAATCGGCTGGTCCCCAGTTGCCCACCTTATAGATCAGCAGCTGATTTTCCAGAAGGTGAAGGGTCTGGCCTGAGGCCACACAGCAAGCCAGCCACAGAGTAGGGATCTGACCTGCATTTCTTGGCCTTTCCTCCCAATCACCCAACACTGTCACTGCCTGTCCTGACCAATGGCAAAAGCCCTCGGCTCCTTGATGGTTCCTCCCACACTTGCCCTCCTGGTCTCTTTAAATTCAAGGGCTGCTGAATTTCCTCCTTAATGATTCAGAATCAAAAGTGATATGTGTCTATTCCAGGGTTTTCTCATAATCATTCTTTGAACATGAGTGCTCTATTAATATATGTTTTTTTTATAAGATCTTTCAGTGCTCATGCCCAACTCTGGGTGGCCATGATCCACAGGGAATGGGTTGGGTTTGGGGGGAGCAATCATGACTTTCCAGAGAGTCAGGGGCAACACTTCGTGTTGCTATTTTTCTGTCTGAGAATGGAGAACAGAGGGGGAAAAAATAAGGAAATTGTTTGTTATGGAAAGTGGTAAACGTACAAAAATTGAGAGGATCACAGAGGGAAGTCTCACATGCCCATCACCCGGTTTCAGCAATTACCAACTCACAGTCAGTCTACACTCACTCCAACTCCCCTGGCCTCAGATGATGTTGAAGCAAATTCCAGATGTGAGAGCAGGGTTAGGATCTGGAGATGCACTGGTGATAAAATTCTTAGGTTATTCTCCTTGCGTTCGTAAGCATGTCTCAGCAGAGGAGCTGGGAGACCTCAGCTTAAGGGAGACCAGCAGTGAAAACACCAGTATCTGTGTGATACTCCAGATATGTAGGGGCCTGGCTGTCACCAAGTCCAGTATGGGGGTGGGGGGGGCAGCTCCTCCCCTGTGGATCCTGCCAGGCAAAGCCTTTGTAACTGCTTACAGTCAAGCTTGAAAACCACACATAGATATCCTGCCCTCCCCCCTTCTTAGAGAAAGCGTTTTTAATTGGAGGATGATTGTTTTACAGTATTGTATTGGTTTCTGCCATACAACAGCGTGAATCAGCCATAGGTATACATATGTTGCCTCCCTCTTGGACCTACTCCCCGCCCCCAACTCCAGCCACATCCCACCTCTCTAGGCTGTCACAGAGTACCACTTTGGGCTCCTCGTGTTATACAGCAACTTCCCATTAGCGATCCATTTTATGTATGGTAATGCATGATTTCAATGCTACTCTCTCAATTCATTCCACCCTTTCTTTCCCCTGCTTTGTCTGCAGTCTGTTCTCTACGCCTCCGTCTCTATTTCAGCCCTGCAGATGAGTTCATCAGTACCATTTTTCTAGATTCCATATATATGCATTAATATATGATAGTTGTTTTTCTCTTCCTGACTTACTTCACTCTCTGTAATAGACTCCAGGTTCATCTACTTCATTGAAGTGAAATGAAGTGAAAGTTGCTTGCTTGTGTTTGCGACCCCATGGACTGTATATTCCCCAGGCCAGAATACTGGAGTAGGTGGCCGTTCCCTTCTCCAGGGGATCTTCCTGACCCAGGAATCGAACCGGAGTCTTCTTTTCTTCTAACAAAGATCTAATTTTGTTTATGGTGTCATTTTGACCCTATTAAAATAGCCATCTTCCCAGACTCTCTTGCAGTTAAGGATGGCCACGTGGCCAAAGCAATATTGGCAGAAATCCTAGGAATGGCATGCATTCTCACAAGAAAACACAAAGCTTCGAGGAGAAAAAGGCTTGCAGTCCTTTCCTCTTGTGGTGTCTGGAATGTGGGCACAGCAGCCATTTTGCAATTAAGAGATCGAAAGCCAAGAATGACAGAACAGGAAGAGCAAACCCACCTGAGCCGCAGTGGGTACTGCTGGTCAAGCAACCACCTCGAGCCTCCCCTGTTTACCTCCAGCTTTCTTGCTCTGTGAGGAAAGTGAGTCCCTTAGTGACTTTAGTCATATTGATACGGTTTGCTGTTACTTTGGCCAAACATAAACTGAACTCTTATGTCGGCCTGGAGAGAATGGCAAAGTCATTGACGGGCATTTTCCATTCTCAGAGGAGCAGCGTTCACTTTCCTAGTGACTGATAACAAAACAGTTATTTGCCTTCTGTTGTCCAGGTGTTTATTTTGTTTAACGACATGACTTCATCTTTTCAATGAGGGAAATCTCTAGCTGACTCCATCCCAAATGGTTCAGTATATGGAAAGACATGAGAGTTTGAATGGCAGATATAAGAACATTGTACAGAGTTCCCTGGGGGCATCTTCAGTTCATTAGTTACTTCTTTGTCATTCTAAGATTGATTAGAGTAGAAAAAGAAAACTGAAAATCATCCAAAATTCTGCTAGTAGAAATAGCCATTAATATTTGTATGAATAAGTCCAGGCCTCTCTTTGTGAATATAGATACAAAAGGTATGTGGATGTATGTCTGTGTGTAAGAGAGAGAGAGAGAGGTTGAGGATGGAGAAGGCATCAGCTGGCCAATTTTATTTTTTTAAAAGCTACTGGGCTTGGGATTTCAACTCGGGTCTATATATTTTGAAAATTGTCATGCTTCCACTACAGTTTACTGCTTCTCAGCTGAGAAGATGAAAGGGTCGCACTTAGCTTTTAAGTCTCTTCACTGATAGACAAACCAAATAACAATGTAAATAAATCACATATGGAAGATTTCCATTTACTTATTCCCATCAATTGGCAACATAGATAATGCTACATTTTAAGGAATGCCCATTGGCTGATTACTGGATCCTGGCCACCCAGCAAAGTCAAAGCAGTTGCTATCCACAGTCCTGAGGCCTTTGCTCTCTGTGGCACCGTCAGTGGCTCAGTCGCTGCCCAGAGGCCTCTGTGGCAGCAACATCAGACATCGATTATCTTTGGAGGCCAATTCAGAAGCTAATCCAAGCTTAGGTCACTACGAAGTGAGGGATTCTCATCCTCTATCCAAGAAATTAATTTCCTAATTACCAGAAGTGATCGTTAAGAGTCTGAAATTATGTACTGGAATTACATATGGGCATTTGTTCAGTTAACCAACAAATATTTCCTGAACGCCTACTACTTGCTAGGTACTGTTCTAAGTTCATTATAGCAGCAATAAAATTAGCAAAACCCTTGCTCCCATAGAGCTTACATTCTAGTAAGTCATGGCATAACACCTCCAGGTCACTTTAGGGACAGATTCACTGCAAAACTCGAAAGGGAAGACAGGCTGAGGGGGCAGGTCACACAGGATGTCTCTCCCTATTGAAATCCTCTCCAATGTTACTGCTGTCTCATAAGAGAATCGTGGGCTGTTCATGCTTGATGAGTGCCAAGCTCTAAGGCTTCCTTTATTGTTTGTGTTTTATTAAGCTTTGTATTACAGTAATATAAAAGATGGTAGAAATAGAGAGTATAATATAAAGAACTACTAAGGACTCATCAACCAGCTTCACTGTATATTGGTACAGTACAGTCTTGCTTCATCTGTACTTCCACCCATTCCCCTTTTTCTGGATAATTTTATAGTGACATTAAGGTACCTTTATTTGCAAACATTTCAGTATACGCTTTAATAGATAATTGTAATTTCAATAAACATTACCATGATATCATGTCATACTTAAAAATAACATTAATCTCTTAATATCATTAAATATTGTCACATTCATATTTTCCTAGTTGTCTTGCAAATTTTCAGTGGTAAAAATGTTTGAATTATCATCCCAACAAGTTCACTACTTGGCAATTTCTGAAACAATTTCTGAATCTCGTTTGTCTGTATCAATTTCTTCCTTCTTTTTATTTCTTTTTCCAAAATTTTTATTGTTTTTGTTGAAGAAATTGGATCATTTGTCTTTTAAGGTTTCTCACCATCTGAATTTTGTTTATTTCATCCCTATTGTATCATTGAATGTCTTCCTCTGCCCCTTGTATTTCTGCCAATTTGTATGTCAATATCACTCCAGTCGTTTTGTTATTTTATTGTAGTTATTTTCTAAATTCTGTCAACTTTTTTTTCAAATTTTCCTTTTGTCATTCACCTTAATTCTGAGTTTTTTTCCTCTAACACTGAGGTATGTTGTCTTTTCATATTGTCTATCATTTTCTTAAATTTCCTTTAGCTTGTTTTGGAATATTTGAAAAGTTCCACGAACATTTCTTCCCAGCAGGCTTTCATTGTAGAAATTTTATTTTTACATTTTCTTTTTCTTTCTCTTAAATTAACTTTTTATGGATTTCTACCACAGTGCTTCTTTGTTGTTTTCTAAGTGAAATGAATTTTCCTCTACTTTCAGGAGTAAAGGGTAGGCCAGGACAGCCTTTCTACTTCTCAGGCTCTAGAGCTGTCTCTTCTGATTTTTCCCAAATAAATAATAAAATAAAAATCTTTGAGCTTTTCCAGAGCTGCCTCCTCTGCTCTGCAACTTCTGCCCATTTGTCTGGATCTTTCTTCCTTGCCTCTGTCATTCTGCACAGATGTTCCTCAGTGCAAGGCTTTGTATGAGATGGAGGTTTGTCACTTTGAGAGTAGAGAGGGCCCAACCCACTCCAATACCATTGGGCTATTGGATCAGGGCCCCATCGTACTTAACCAAATATTGAGTTTGTAGAACCTGCTCCTGGTTTCAGTTGCTCCACTCAGATTGGCTTGCTGTGCCCTCCAGTAAATACATTGGTGATTTTGTAATTTCTCCATCCTCATCTTCAGAACCACAGTTTTCTTCCCTTCTTTCTCCCAGCCCTGATGCTGTAGGTCCTGGGTGGCTTCGGCCTGCGAAGCCGTGGAGCCGGGCTTGGATCCCCAGCCAGAGATTGGACTGGGTCACGGCAGTGAGAGCACCAGATCCTAGCCACTAGCCAGTGATCAGTAACAAAGGTCCTGGCTTCTGCCTTTGCCAAAAAGAATTTCCACAAAGACAGAAAGTAGTGAATCAAGTAGAGTATTCATCAAGAGGAAAAAATGTACCATACATGTGGGTAGACACATGGGCAGACTTAGCGGGAGAGAGAGAGTCCCTGGGTCATGCCCTCATGGAAGTTTGAAGTACTTCCATTGGGCATTTATTCTGGTTTCTTTGGCCAATCATTCTGATTTGCCCAGTTTGCAGACCGTATTTGGTTTATCTCAGGATCCTCCCGTGTGTGCACACGCATCTCTTAGCCAAGATGGATATTACCAAAAAGGCATCTGAGTGGCCTGGCCTTAGTTAGCACCGCTCCCCTTTGACCTCCATGGAGCTTTTCTGAATATGTATGGTTCGGGAGGTCTCCTGACTTTGGGAATGAAAAAATATGTGGTCTGGGTGGGGCCCAGTCCCCTCTCTTAATTGTCCTGCTATTCTGTTTCAGTCCATAGGGAAAGGGAAAGGGAAAGTCGCTCAGTTGTGTCCAAGTCTTTGGGACCCCATGGACTGTACAGTTCCTGGAATTCTTTAGGCCAGAATACTGGAGTGGATAGACTTTCCCTTCTGCCGGGGATCTTCCCAACCCAGGGATCGAACCCAGGTCTCCTATATTGTAAGCAGATTCTTTACCATCTGAGCCACAAGGGAAGCCCAAGAATACTGGAGTGGGTAGCCTATCCCTCCTCCAGTGGATCTTCTTGACCCAGGAATTGGACTGGGATCTCCTGCATTGCAGGCAGATTCTTTACCAACTGAGCTATCAGGGAAGCTCAGTCCATAGGGAAGGATTCTCCAATTGCTTTACCCTGGGGGGGCCCATCTACCTTCTGCCTCACTTGCTACCACACAGTTCTTGACCTTTGGTGGCTCTGTCCAGACTTGTTCCTTTTGGTGTTTGGGGGGATTGCATCATCCTTGTTGTGGATCCTCTCCATGGCTCTTTAGCTTTGCTAGTTTAGTTCTACTTTATGGGGACATTTAGGGAGATTCTAAAACTACCCAGCTATTTCTTATACCCTTTTTGCCTCCTCTTGGTACCCAATGTGACATCCCAAGAGAATAGATGTGTGATCGGTTCAAGTTAATCAGTTTAAGAGTCCCTTGGACAGCAAGGAGATCAAATCAGTCAATTCTAAAGGAAATCGACCCCGAACATTCATCGGAAGGATTTATGCAGAAGCTGAAGCTTCAGTACTTTGGATACCTCATGTGAAGAGCCAACTCATTGGAAAAGACCCTGATGCTGGGAAAGATTGAAAGCAGGAGGAGGAGGATCCACAGAGACTGAAGTGGTTGGATGGCATCATCGACTCAGTGGACATGAGTTTGAGCAAACTCCTGGAGATAGTGAAGGACAGGGAAGCCTGGCGTGCTGCGGTCCATAGGGTCACAAAGAGACATGACTGAGTGACTGAACAACAGCAACAACAACTCAGTGAAATAGCCCAACTCAGGGATGGGCTTTCTTACAGGAGCCATGACTCCTGTTCCCTTCAGTGTTTTCAGGAAAGCAGATAGGGTGAGAAAAAGTGGACGGGGGATGCCAAGGAAGAGCAATAGTTTAGGCATAGCTCTAGAACCTGCATAAAGACCACAGTGCTGACTTCTGCCTCTGACACCTCCCCTCCCCTCCACTAGCCAAGTTCTCGAGGAAATTAAAAAAAAAAAAATCACACCACAAGTGAAGGGAAAATAGAGCTAAATTCCAAAAATCTAGTGAACTGCCTGGGAATTCGCTAATGTTCAATATTCCCAGGTTTGCATTTGACACCAGCTTTGTATTGTTGGGGGAGAGTTGCCCTGCTTCCCCCCTCCCTCCTTCCCTTTTCTCTTCCCCTCCCCCACACCAGCCTGGGCTCACTCCGTTTTCTCGAGCTTCATGGGTGGTGCAGGGTTGTGATGTCTTGAATACCAAGAGTGAGGCTGAACATATGTGAACCTTTCCTAATCCTGCTAATCTGCCTTCAAAAACCTTTCTCAAAGTGTAGGCAACATCCAGATTGTAAAAAGAGAGCTGACGTGAGCCTGAGCATTTTAATGACAAGTAATCTTCGTCCAAGGAGGAGGGGGGCAGCTCACTCAGCTGGAGATGGAGCTGATGGACTACAGCAGGTAGAAATAATGCCAGTATTACCTCCTGTAATCTCCACCATTCAGGGGCAGCTGAGGTCTGAATGCGAGAAGAAATCGACTTGGCTTTTAAACTGAAGACTTTGCACCCACGATGGCTATTAAGTGGTAATTAGTTGTGACACAGTATTACCAGCCCCACAGTGGTAGAGGGAGCCTTGCAAGGCCTTTGAAGCTGATTAGAGAAACTGAATGGATGTTACTTGTGATTTAAAAAAATCTGTTCAGATGTGAACATGAGTTAAGACTTCCCTCTTCTCTGTCTCTTCTTTTCTCCCTACCCACCTATGAACAGCAAAGCTTTCCAGAGTGTGACTCTCTAAGCTGGGCAAATAAATGTGTCTCCAGGACTAGCATCCCTCAGAGATGATCAGATACCAATTGGTCCTTCGAATTCCAAACCGAAGGGAAACGACTTTTCAGAGTCCATTGACAGGGTAGAATCGGGGAGATCTACCAGATCTATCAAAAAAAAAAAAAGGATCTAGGGGCCAACAATGCAAGCCATGGGGCTTCCCTGGTGGCTCAGATGGTAAAGAATCATGCAGGAGATCTGGGTTCAATCCCTGGGTTGAGAAGATCCCCTGAACAAGGAAATAGATACCCACTCTAGTATTCTTGCCTGGGAAATACCATAGACAGAGGAGCCTGGCTGACTACACTCCGTGGAGTTGCAAAGAGTTGGGCAAGACTTAGCAACTAAACACCCAGACACAAATATATGTGTCAGTTTTGTCTTACTCTCTATGATTTCTAAAATTATTTGTTTGCCTAATTTTTTTTTCTTTTATGGGATTTTCATTCAGCTATATAGTCCAGTTTATATTTTCCCTTATATTTATCTTTCCTTTTACACGTCTTGTTAAGATGTTTGGCACGTATAAGTGAAATATTCTTAGTTCTCTGATGTGATTATTATTTAGTGTTCTTATTTTCTGTGAAAAATGCTTTATCTGACTATATAAATTTTAGCAATTGCTATATAACAATTGCCACCAAACGCTGAAATTTTTATTTAAATAAATACAGGATTAAACCATTTCCTGTATTCTTTTTTTAAGTTTCACTTGCATTTGTTTTTTACTGCATTTATTCCCAGGCCAAAGTTTTTGTTTCTTCAGTTTCTTCTGGGATATCTTTTTCCTGTGGGCAGCCTCCTCTCCTGGTTTCGGAACAATCTGTTCTTTTCCACTGAGGATCATCTCAATGTGGCAGGGAGAGCTCTGTATGGGTTGATCCAACCGTGAGCTCTGTTAAGCCTTGCACCACATCTTGGGGGTTTTTCTACCTGGATGTGCCCAATGGCCAGAGAATCTACGTCTAAGCTCTTAGGTTCAGCGTTACTCTCTGCATTTTTGAACATGGGCAGTAAAAATTCAACACTCTTTTTGGGCCACCAGCCCTGGGTCCAGCCCCACTGTGCGGCCTGTGTACACCTACCAACTCTACCGCTGTGACAATGGAATGGCACACCTTGCTTCTTTAAGGTGACCTCCTTCAGATACTTGGTGGGTCTTCTGATATGCATACATTTAATGGCCTGGGCAGTTTCACGAGTGTTCTTAAAGTGAATATGAAGATTTGAACCTCTTGATTTGCATGATTTTGTGGGATTTTCTGGGTCAAGTGAGTAGCACACCATTTTTAGAGGTCACCTCAGGCCGCTTACTGGAAAAGGAAAGCCTCCTATTTTATTCATAATCAACAACTTCAAACTGAAATTGTGGGAAGTCAGAGGAGAATGAATCTCAGAGAGAGACAAATAATAAAAAATATGTGAGCACAATTAAGCCATCTGAAAAATGAATTGAGAGTCTCCAATGGATATCTCATGGGTGTTTCAGAAGAATACAGGGGAGAATGTTCACAAATTAAAGAGAGACAGAAGTCCTCAGCTAGCAAGTGCACAGTAAATGGTGTACCAATGTCCATCCATCTGTAAATCCCTGCTTAGGTGTAATATAATGAGACAGAGATAAAGAGAAGAGTCTTACAAGATTTTAGAAGGAAGATGAATAGAAATGAAACTTGGACTGAGAATAGGGCTTCCCTGGTGGCTCAGTGAAAAAGAATCTGCCTGCCAAAGAAGGAGACACATAGGTTTGATCCCTGATTGGGAAGATTCTACATGCAGTGGGGCAACTAAGCCTCTGTGTCAAAACTATTGAGCGTGTGCTCCAGAGCCAGGGAGCCACAACTATTGAACTGACATGCTGCAACTACTGGATCCCGAACGCCCTAGAGCCCCTGCTCCACAGCAAGAGAAGTCACCGCGTTGAGAGACCCATGCACTGCAGCTAGAGAGTAGCCCCCACTCTCTGCAACTAGAGAAAGGCTTGAACAAGAACCCACGCCCGGAACAACCAAACATAAATAAATGAATAAAATAGTAAAAAAAAAAAAAAAGCAAAACCAAAAAAACTTAGGCTGAGAATAGACATCACATTAGCAGAAATGAATCTCAGGAGACAACAGAAGAATATCTCCAAAGTAGTGAGGACACATAACAGCCTGCAGGTTGGAGGAGTGGTGGGGAGGGAGCAAGAACAAGACCAAGGAGGGGTTCCAAAGATGCACCCGCAGGATCTAGAATGTTCTCTATCTTGAAAAGATCTCCAGCAATGAGACAAAATGTCACTATTTAAAAAATAATTTTTTGTATTCATTTATATTTATTTTTGGCTGTGCTGGGTCTTCACGGCTGCGCTGGCTTTCCTCTAGTTGTGGCAAGTGGGGGCTACTCTCTCGTTGCGGTGCTCGGGCTTCTCATTGCGGGGGCTTCTCTTTCTGCAGAGCACAGGCTCCAGAGCACATGAACTTCAGTACTTGTGGCACACAGGCTCAGTAGTTTCAGCTCCCAGGCTCAGTTTTGTGGCTCATGGGCTTAGTTGCTCCATGGTACATGGGATCTTCCTGGATCAGGGATGGAACCTGTGTCCCCTGTATTGGCAGGCTGATTCTTTAACCACTGAGCCACCAGGGAAGCCCAAAATACAACTATTTTTTTTTACCTTTCAATGTCAAGTCCACGGATGTTTGTTATTCTATTTTCTCCTGTGTTTGGAATATATTATTCTAAAACAAGGGGGAGATTAGATGGAGAGAAGTGAATAAAAGAGCAAAACCCGTGAGTGTGATAAAGCAGAGGCAGGTGTGAGGCACCAGAAGTGCACGTGGCGAGCTGGGGAATCTGAGGATTTCATCTCCATATTCATTGGAAAACCCAGGGTTCCCTTGCCTGGGCAGTTGTGTTATTCAGTCACTAAGTTGTGTTCAACTCTTTGTGACCCCCATGGGCTGCAGCACGCCAGGCTCGCTTGTCCTATGCTATTTCATGGAGCTTGCTCAAACTCATGTCCATTGAGTCGATGATGCCATCCAACCATCTCGTCCTCTGTTGGCCTTTTCTCCTCCTGCCCTCAATCTTCGGCAGCATCAGGGTCTTTTCCAATGAGCTGGTGCTTCGCATTAAGTGACCAAAGTATTGGAGCTTTAGCTTCAGCATCAGTCCTTCCGATGAATATTCAGGGTTGAATTCCTTTAGGATTGACTGATTTCATTTCCTTGCTGTTCAAGGGGCTCTCAAGAGTCTTCAACACCACAGTTTGAAAGCCTGGGTGGTTATAGTATCTGAACTCTTTGGTCCCACCTCTTCTTTGCATTCTCACCTCTTTCCTTGTTCCTTTCCCAAGAAGGCTTCTGACGCCATCTTTCTTTACCTATACTTTGGCTGTATCTTTTATTAATCCTGCAAACCACTCCTGCAGCTCCAGGAAGCCTTTTCCAAGAATGCATCTGTGCTCCAGGAAGAGTCCAACTTTCATACTACTTTGGCCTTCCGTGATGGCTCAGTTGGTAAAGAATCCACCTGCAATGTGGGAGATCTGGAAGATCCCCTGGAGGAGGGCATGGCAACCCACTCCAGTATTCTTGCCTGGAGAATCCTATGAACAGAGGAGCCTGGTGGACTGCAGTCCATAGGGTCTCAAAGAGTCGGACACAACTGAGTGACTAAGTACAGCACACTGCTTTGAAGGAGATGGTTTAAAACCAAGCTAATGGCTTATCACTGCCACAGAATCAACCAGTTTGTGAAAATCATGGAGTTACTGCTTCCTCTCCTTCCAGCCTGAGAACTCTAAAGACCTTCCAACAAAAGGGGAAGAAGGGGCAGGCTGCAGATGTAACTGAGAAGAGCTGCCCAGACTGAATATTTCAGAGATGTAGTTGCAAGGAATGGTGGGAAGGGAGTACTGAAATCGTTTTGCCCCTTGACTAATCTCTTTAACTAGAAATTTAGGTCTCTATTTAGGGCTGGGACCATCATAGGATTTTTTGACCCTAGCCTGGCTCTGGGCACGTGGTTAATGATCAGCAAACTATTCTACAGATGAAAATAATTTCTTAAACTGCTGCATCAATAGCTGGATGGTGGTGATAATGAACTTGGGTTCTGGATCCAGCTGACTTGCCTTTGAATCTCATTTCCCTCACCCATTAGCTGTGTGACCTTGGCTAAGTTTGTTAGCTTCTCTGAGCCTCCTTTTACACATCTATGAAGCAAAGATAGTAAGTGTATCCATCCCATAGACTGCTTGTGAGAGTCAAGAGTGACAATAGGCTTGAATCAAGGAGTTGGGAAGGTTGGCTCCTGCTGAGGACCCTGAGGGAGAGTCCATGAGCTTTCTGTGAGCTCTGGTGATGACTGGCAACTCTTGGCATCCCTTGGCTTGTCACTCACATCTCTGCCTCCGTCTTCACATGGCCTCCTCCCTATGTCTGTTCTTTGTATGGCTGTCTTCCTGTAAGGACGCCACTCCGATGGATTAAGACCCACCATACTCCTGTTTGGAGATGCAGGAGATGAGAGCTCAGTCCCTGGGTCAGGAAGATCCCCTGAAGGAGGAAATGGCAACCCATTCCAGTATTCTTGCCTGGATAATTCCAAGGGAGCAGAGGAGCTGGTGGGCTGCACTCCATGGGGTCACAAAGAGTCAGACATGGCTGAGCAACTGAGCATGCATATGATGTCCACTGCTGTTCGACCTCATCTTAACTGATTGCATCTGTAACTGGGGAACCTGAGTGACTCCATCTTAGAAAAAGAAGAGCCGCCATCTTGTGATAAAAGACAACACCCAAATTCCTGGAAAAACCACAGAATAGTCCAGCCCTTACCCCATGTCACCACCCTAGACACCACCAATCACTGTGCACCGGGGAAGTGCCAAAAATACACCAATCAGGGGTCTGTTTGTGGTTAAATATACCTATCAGGGGCTAGCGTGCATAAAACCCCTGACCTCCCCTCCCATCCTGGCCAATCACAGGACGCCAAGGCACATCACCCCATTCGTGGTCTCCTTCCCTTTGTCCTTTTTCCCTTAAAAAGCCTTGTACCATGCGGCTCGGGGCCGCTTCCCTCACTCCGCTGCTCCTGCTCTGGTGTGTGTGTGAGCGGTCCAGACTCAGGTCTGCAATAAACTCCCTCTTGCGCTTGCATTGGTGAATGGCCTCCTGGTGATTTGTGGAGATCGCGATCTGGGCACAACATAACAACCCCGTTGCCAAGTAAGGTCACATTTTTGAGGAACTGGGGGGTAGAATTTCAAAATATGGTTTTGGAGGGATACAGTTCAACTCATAACTTAACTTTTTTAGGTTGTATTGGTGCATAGTTGATCAACAACGTTGGGTTAGTTTCACGTGTGCAGCAAAGTGATTTAGTTATACACATGCATTCTTTTCCTGTTTTAGTTATTACAGAACATTGAGCAGAGTTCCCTGAGTTATACCTTAGGTCCTTGTTTGTTATCTATCTTAAATATAGTGTGTATATGTCAATCCCAAGCTCCCAGTCTGTCCCTCCCCCTACCCTTCTCCTTGGTAACTAAAAGTTTGTTCTCTAAGTCTGTGAGTCTGCTTCTGTTTTGGAAATAAAGTAATTTGTATCATTTTTTTTAGATTCTAGATACATTTAAGTGATATACTATGATGATATTTGTCTTTGACTTTCTTCACTTAGTATGATAAGGTTCATCCAAGTTGCTGCAAATGGTATTATTTTATTGTTCTTAGTGGTTGAGTAATATTCCATTGTATATATGTACCATATCTTCTTTATTTGTTCATCTGCTGATGGACATTTAAGTTGCTTCCAGTGTCTTGACTATTGTAAACAGCACTGCAGGGAACATTGGGTTGCATGCATTTTTTTAAATTAAAGTTTTCTCTTTTATATGTCCAGGAGTGGGATTGCTAGATCATACAGTAGCTCTATTTTTAGTTTTTAAGGATCCTCTATACTGTTCTCAGTAGTGGATGTACCAGTTTACATCCCACCAAAAGTGTAGGAGGGTTCCCTTTTCTCTATACCATCTCCAGCATTTATTGTCTGTAGGTTTTTTGTTTGTTTGTTTTTTTTTTATAATGGAGGGCTGTTTTGACTGGTGTGATGTGATATCTCATTGTAGTTTTGAGTTGCATTTCTCTAATAATTAGTAGTGTTGAGTGTCTTTTCATGTGCTTCTTAGTCATCTGTATGTGATCTTTAGAGAAATGTCTATTTAGGTCTGTTGCCCATTTTTTAATATCAAGCTGCAGGAGATGTTTGTAAATTTTGGAGATGAATTCCTTGTTGGTCATATAGTTGGCAAATATTTTTAAATTGAGTTATTTGTCTTTTTGATTATTAAATTGCGATAATTTTTTATATGTTCTAGATATAATCCCCCTGCCAGATAGATAATTTGTTCCTTCTACATTTGTTAGTTGGCATTCTATTTTAAAGAAAAATCTTTCTCTTCTTCATTTGTTTATTGGCTCATTTATTTATATCAGTTAATGTATTTTATTCAGTGGATACTTCTGATAGTCTCATTGTTTATTTTGACCCTCAGTTGTCCTAGCTTTGGCCAACTGGGAGCTGGTTCAAGCTGACTTCTGTTTTCATCATTTTTTGAGCATGTCATTACTTTGTGGGACAATAATGTATTCCAGGCTCACTTTACACCTTCTCTGTCCGAGCCCTGAATCACTCTTTCCCCACAGAGATTTTGTTCCTTTTTGGTATAGGAGTATTTATCAACTAGGATCTGGGAACTCAGTGGGTTTATTGTTACTGAGGTGTCATTATCTCAGGGGAAGAATTATTAAGTATATACATGTACAAGGGTACATATACATCTATAACTCTTTCCTTTTCAATGTGTGTGTATATGTCATATATATATAGTATGTTTGTATTATATACACATGAGTAAAATATGTAAATATACATACTAAAATTATTTTAAAATGTAATTCTAATTCTCCTCTAACACCCCAGAGTTATTTCTAGCTTTCTCCATTAACATCTTTGTAAATCCATTCTCTGACCATTGGAAACCAGCTTTCAACCATCCTCAATGTATTTGCTTATTTGCTCATTTATTTACCATACTGGTTTAGTGTAACCAGTCTCTACACCACTTGGGCAACTTTCCCTGCTTACCACAACCATCACCCACCCCACCCACGGTGACCAGCGTCTTGGACACCAGGCATGTTGCTGCTGCCACCTCCGTGTGGGATGGGAAAGGGGGTGGGGAAGGAAGAGGATGGGAACAGAAGGGGACCTAGCATCTCTGCACAAGGACTCGGGTGATAAATTTCATCTGACTTTCAACGACAGGAAAAAAAAATAGTTTCATTTTATTTTGTAAGCAATCTGGAGCCCAACCTGATCTTCTATTTGCTTGGAATGACACTTGCCCTCCATGGTCTCTGCTCAGAAGATGCATACCCATGAATCAAGACTAGGCATATTTATCACTGCTGAAGTGGTCCTGTCTCCAGGACATTTCCACCACCCTTGCTTTTATATGGCAGAAGGAGCAGAAAACAAAATTAAAAGATAGACCACCAGCTAGAAAAAAAATTCTTGCAACATATGGGACAAAGTGATAGTAATTTTAATAATAGAATAATTGGCAGAGGATATAAACAAAACATGTGAAAATACACTCAACTCTTTTAACCAACTGAATACAAGTCAAAATGAGACCTCATTGTTTTTTTCTTTCTTGTACGATACCAGTGATGACAAAGAATGATGTTGACATGACTGGTCCTCACCATTCACTGGTCCAGACCATTTGGAGAAATGTGAATACCATTTCATCTAACCTTTCTGGATTATAATCTAGCAATATTGTTTGCCTTTGATTCCATATCTCTGTCTCTAAGGAAATTACTTAAAGGAAATACTAGGACAGGTATTAAAACATGTAGCTATATATATGGATGTTCATTGCATCATTGTTTATAACCAGAATGGTTGGGAAAACCTAAATGTCCATCATTAGGAGACTCATCCAATTAATAAGGAAAAGATGGAATATAATGCAGTTCTTGATCAAGCAAAGATGAAAGCTGATGTGTTGATATATGAAACCAGGTTTTGTTTTGTTTTCATGACAAAACTCCCTTTGTATTTATAATACTGTCCATGTGCTAGATGCTACTGTAAATATTTTATTACAGCTATTAACTGACTCACTTCTTACAACAGCCTTATGAGGGCATAAAAACTCCAGAGTCCATGTTAGTGAATATCACAATCTGTAGCTAACGAAACAAAATAGAATAAGGGATTTTCAAGGACATGATCCCTTTTACATGTTTGTGTGTTATTTTAAGTATATATATATATATATGTGAATGAATCTATGAAGCTTTTACTGGTAGTTCTTTCTGGCACTTGAGATTAATTTAGAGCAATCATGTGTTATCAGCAAAACCAAATTATTTAGTCCATTAAAAAATAAGCTTGAGGAAGAGTGAAGGTCACTGGGGTCACCCTGCTAAGCTCCTCTGAGAATTATCCTTCTGGTGCCCAAAGCAGGGGAGTCTGTGTTCTGTGTTGGGATAATGATCCCCTTACCTTTGAGTTCCAACTTTCCAACCAGCTCCTCCCAACCCTGAGCCATCCCCATGTGCCTTCTGCTTTGCTCTACCAAAGCGCTCAGAAAAGACGTGCCTTAAGTGAGACTGCTGGAAACAAGTGAAGAGACTTTTTCCAAGTGTTTGCTAGTGGTAAAGAACCTGCCTGCCAGTGCAGGAGATGCAAGCACCACAGGTTCGATCCCTGGGTCGGGAAGATCCCCTGGAGAAGGGAATGGCTACCCACTCCAGTATTCTTGCCTGGAGAATCCCATGGACAGAGGAGCCTGGCGGGGGTTGCAAAGAGTTGAATGTGACTGCAGCAACTTAGCACACAGCACGAGAGACTACAAGTGAACCCAGGAGGCCGACCGAGAATATGACATAATGCGTAGCACAGCGCCTAACGAGAGTTCAGAGACATGGGTGCTCATAACAGGCTGGGTGACTTCAAGCATGTCTGTCTACCTCCCAGTGGTCAGACTCTTATGGGAAAATGAATGTGTCTCCAGATCTATGGACTCGCAGAGAAAACACACTGGTGAGGCTACAGAACTCAGGATGTAGATGAAGCATTGAGCATCATGCCTGGCACAGGGCGGGTGCTAAATGAGGGACAGTCGTTGTCATTGTTGTTATTCTTACTTTTCGTGGTGAAACACAAAAGCAGGGGTGAGTGCAGGAGGAGCACAGGACGGGTACAGGTCTGGAGCTGGTACACTTTAGAAAGCATCCTCAACTGATGAGACTAGTCCAGCCCTGGAAGGCTGAGACGCTGGTTTTGAATTTTCTGAAGGCAGCTACCTAGGTAGGCATATGGAAGCGAACCACGCCAAGAAGTCAGAAGCAAGCCAGCAAATACTGAAGACCTTCTTATTATACAAAATGCAAGCACTGAAATCCGTGCTCATTACTCATCAGACAATTCCTTCCTTCCTAGTTATGCTAAATTATCATTTTAATAATAACCAATATTTTAGTGTGTATTTACTATACTTCAGTTCCTGCTCTGAGCACCCCATGTGTTATTTTATTTCATCTTCTCAACAATGTTCCAAAGTACATACTGTTTCCATTTCCATGTTGCAGGGAGGAAACTGAGGAAACAGAGATGTTACATAATTTATCCAGAGTCACAAAGCCGGAGTCTTGACACTCACTCAGGGATCTTGTCGACGGACATGGTAATCTGGTTTCACAAGCCAACAGGGACAGCAAAGCAAAGTGAAAGTAGCTTGCAAAAGTGACGGCAGACACCAAACCTTCCAAACCAGCATGGCCTGGGTCATGCAGCCTGGGGACCCAGTCAGTGGAAGGAAAACTGGTCTGTGCCTGCCTTGTATTGTATAGATTACAGGACATTTTCATTCTATTTTACTTGACCCTGAGCCAACAAACGGTTCATTTCAATTCGGTATCTTCTGTTTAAAACCAAGGATGTATGCAATGTAATTGAGGAAGAGTGATTGATAGTCTTGGGAACTTAATCCTGCTCTAACAGAGGAAAAAAAGTTATCCATTAGTGTGGAATTAATTTGGGTAAACAATATAATACTGATGCTGGTTATAAGGAGTCTGACATGTACATGGTGATGCCATTGTTTGTTGATGGCCAGCATCCATCCGGTATTAGCATGTTACAGACACAGAGCTCACGTCTTCCGGGCAAGGATGAGGAACCCATTTTTAGTAAAACCGGTCCTCTGTCATTTTTAGCTAAGAATGGTGGCCTTTCCTTCCTTCCTTCTTTCCTTTCCTTCTCTGTCTCTCTCTGTGTCTCTGTCTCTCCCCTCCTTCCTTTCTTCTGTCTACAAAAATGATCAATTAGCCATCTAGAATACGGATAGAAGAGACTTTTATTTGAGCAAATAGAGGACTATCACCCAGAAGACAGCCTCTTAGATAACTCTGAGAAGCTACTCCAAGAAGTATGGTTTTCTATTTTGTCAGAAGAAGGACTATCAAACAAGTCGGGGATACATTCCTTCAGGGTTTAAAAAAATTAACAGATCAACATGTACCCAGTTGAATCAGCATGGCCTTGACACCTGGGAAGGGAGTCTTATCACTGAAGGAGCATCAGCCTTGGTACCCCAGGAAGGGAGGCATTTAATCTTTATTTTTAACATGAACATTTTTTTCAACCTCTAGTCAATGTGACCTTTTCTTTAATAATTAGAGAAGATGTACAAGGTATGTTTGATTAGACCACAAAGGGGCTGGTTTAGTTACCATGAAATTCAAATTAACGCATGTATAAACCAGATGACTTTCTTATATCTCAATATGTGAACATTTCTTTCCTCACTTTCTTTCACCCAGATTGACCAATTGTTAGCATTTTGCCACCTTTCCATTATCATTCTCTCTTGTCTTCTCTCTCTCCAAGCCTCTCTCCTTTGCCTTCCTTCCTTATTTCTTCCTCCCTCCCTGTGTTCCTCCTTCCTCTATCTGGCTCTCTCTTTTTCTTTCCTTTTCCTCTCTCCCTTCCTCTGTCCTTTCCTTTGGATGATGGCTAAGGCTGGAGCCTGGCAGATGAACATGTGCGGGGAGAGGTAGGTATTGGGTCACAAAGGGCCCAACTTAATTGACCTAGCAACTGTGTGAGATGGTACAGTCTCTCCCCCTCGCCTCTCCAAGGCAACTCATGAACCTCAGGGACTCTCCAGCCTATCCTCCCACATAGATCCTTCAGCCATATCCACCCCCAGTCCCGAGGGGAAGGGACTCCCCAGTGCCCAGTCTCTCCTGGGGTCCCCCTCTTGGTCCAGCCATCATTTATTGGACGGGGTCCCACCCAGGGCAGAGAAGGCTCTGTACGGCTTTGTTTTAATGGTAATTTACAACTCGGGGCTGCCCTCGTGGTCACCTTCCCCTCGGCTCAAGGAGGTGAACACAATGTTTCCATCTTGGTTGCGGCCAAGAAGGGGCTTTCTCCAAGGGCGCCGTGAATTGGCCACGGCTGCACCCCCGACAGCCGGGCAGCCGGGGTTGGTGATTATCCCACACGGGGAAGAGCCGTTAACAAAATGGAGTGTGCCATCTTCACAGCGCAAATATTTTCCCTGACCATAATACCCTCTTAAGGAGACCTCAAGTGGCCCGGCCTTGTCACCAGCTCTTCTGGACACACCACCAATAGTTTTTACTGCCGCTGGCGTCTGCAGAGAGGAGAGGGCAAGAGGAAGGCATGCCCTGAGGGCGTCCCAAGAGATCCCGGCCCTTGTGGCCCATTGTCCATTCTGCCGAAGACAAAGGATCCCCCGAGCCTTTCTCTAATGTGTCGTGTTGCTTAAGCTCCGTCGATAAATCAGAGTCCAGCCAGAGCTATTCAGATGTGGCCCCGAGGAGTCCCAAAGCCTCTCTGATGCGTTTCCTTTCTAGGGGCCATGTAGGAGCAGGGAGATTTTTCAGCCTCACGTGTTTTGTTTGAATTCTGCCCCCTCCCCTTTTCTTTGTCACTTTTCTCTTTTCTGTCCGGCTCCGTGTGGAACAGAAGATGCGTTTGTAGGCCTGAATCGGGGAGTGGTGGGGGGACTGTTTCCATCATCAGACCAGTCACGCCCGCCCCTCCCCTGTTGTAAAACACAGCGGCCCCATTGTGCGATGCCCCATACCACCCAGATTTCACCTCGGCCTTCGCTGAGCCCCCTTTTTTGTTTCCCCGTCAAAAGAAAGCATTTGCTCAGGGGAGGGAGGGGTGTTCCTATTGCTTCCACTAACATGGAGGTTAAAGGAAAGATTGATGGAAGAAAGTTCACCTAGAAAACCAGGATAAATTTCTGGCCGGCCAAGGCCAGTTGTTTCATTGTCCTGGGGCCATGTTTTTTGTTAATTATCTCTCACTCTCTCCTTTTATCGGAAAGAAAAAGTAGCAGGGCAGGAAGAAAGGAACAGGATATAGGGGTCAGGGGTCCCATGGGCCACCTAGGTATTCCATTTGAAAGGCTAGGGTGGGTGAGGCCGGCAGAGGGTGAGTCTTACTCAGTTTCGGGAGGCGGGGGCTGGAGAAGAGTGGTAACCATCAAATTGATAACAAATTTAATGCCGTTATTTATGGGAAAACTTCCCACCGCTCACCCCTTGCTCCGGCCTCCTGTACCCTTTTTTCAACTCTTAGGGTCTTTATCTCCTTTCCAGTCCTCTGTCTACCGCCCCTAAAGCACACACATTCACAGATACACACACAGAAGCACACACATACACGCTTTTTCTTTTCTAATTTTAAGCCCCACAAAATTGTAAGGGGAGTTTCGCAAAGAAGAAGAAAAAAAAAAAAAAAAAACACAGCGAGAGAAAGACTAGGAAAGTTGGTCCAAACAAGAATATGTTGTCAAGGAAATAAACCTTGGTGAGGGTAGGCATGAAACCACAGCTGCTGAATTTGGCCAGCCTCAGACCCTGGTGGTAACGACAATGATTCTTAGTGGCAGGGCCCCAGCTCCAAACATAAATAGGGCTCAGCCTGAAAGGGGAGGAAATGGAACAAAACATTTCCTTGGGTACCACTGGCAAAGAAATAACATCAATTTCAGTTTGGGGGGGTGGTGAGGAGGGAAGCTAAAGCATTTCCCTGTTTCCCCACATTAGCAAAGGCAAATTCATAACTGGCCAACAAAGTACCTTTGAAATGCAGCTGCACTCCACAAACACACTGCCTTTTTCCACCCAGAGAGACAACCCAGTCTTGACTAGAAAGAAAGGAGAAAGAAAAAAAAAAGCATGCACTATTGAAAACCCACCAGAGAGGGTAAAGGAAGAAGGGAGGAGAGAGGGGCTGGGAGCTGGGGGTGGAGAGAGAGAGGGGAAACTCGTGGATCTTGGCAGATGCAAAAGATAAGCTTTACCTAATATAATGCAACCTTCTTTGCCTTTCCAAGAGGAGGCCTGTGATGAATGGCTGCACAGATTCTCGGGAGAGGGGCTGCGCACGAGCAGCTGTTGGCCAAAGGCAGCCATGTGGCCAGGAAGGAAGGCTACCAGGCAGACCACAGCTCACAGGTATCAGGCTCTTGGGTCCCAGTGTCCCCAAGGGACCAAGCAGCTGCTGCTCCCCTGGGAACGTCTCCTGCTAGGAGACTAGGGCCAGCATCCCCGCGGCCCAGGGATGTGTCTCCATGACAGCATTTTGGGATGAAGCACAAAGATGGCATTCTGGATGCAGGCTTCCCTCCTCGGACCCTCCAGGATAAGCCCTGAGCAGGCTATAAGCAAATCTAGCTTGTACAGATTAGAAGGCTGGGTAAAGGACAAACGCAAAGTTAGGACACTCCTCTGTGATGCTTTTCCAGACTGCTTCTGGCTTGATACATTTCAGACCTTGTCTCAGGACGTCCCCCAGTGGTCCAGTGGTTAAAAATCCACTGGGACGTGGGTTCCATCCCTGATCCAAGAACTAAGATCCATGGGTGCCACAACTGATGAGCCCACGCTCTGGAGCCTGTGCTCCACAGCAATAGAAGCCCCTGCAACGAGAAGCCTGCACATAATACCTAGAGAGTAGACCCCACTCGTGTAGACCCCACTCGCCGCAACTAGAGAAAGCTGGTGTGCAGCAACAAAGACTCAGCCCAGCCAAACAATAAATAAATAAGTAAGAATTTGAAAAAACCAAAAAAACCTTTTCTCTCCTCCACCGCCAATGAAATTCTGGGGACCAAGGATGCATCTGTATCATGATGTGATCTCTGACTCTGCCATCTCTTGTCACTCTGCTTGGGGACTCCACACTTGGGGACTTGGCAGCAGAGGTTTTCCTAGAAGGTATTTCCATATCCCAGGGGCTGGTAACTTCACTGTAAAGAAGTGACTGCCAAGTACATGAGTCTATCCCACTGAACTACACCTACCCTCCAAGTCAAGGGCCCCTTCGCCATCTTCTCAAATGCTCTCAGCCACTCCAACACCAATAGACACAGGGGAATGGAAAAGGGGCAGAGAAGAAAAAGGCAGTGATCCCTGTGGATTGTGGTGAAAACATCGAATAGATGCAAATTTTACAAAATCACAACCATGTGAACGAGTTGGTGGTAGGGCCTTTTCCAAGCCTTGGAAGGGACTATGCAAATGAGGGTGATTAAGCTAGAGCCAGTAATCAAGAGACGAATCACTGGGCAAGGAATAACAACTTAATTCAGAAAGTCAGCTACAAGCAAGAAGCCAGCTAGCCAGCAAGACGATAGTGGGCTCATGCCCCAAAGAACCATCTTGCCTGAGTTAGAAATTCAGGTTCCATTTATACTAAAAGGGGAGGGAGTGACGTCAAACACTTACCGGTTCCCATCAGCCTCCAGAGGGGCCGTGTTCATTTCTTCCTCCCTGTGGCCATTCACAGGTGGACCTGGTCAGGGGATTTCTTGAGAGCTAAATAAAGGTACTTCAGCTTAACGCTCATTACCCTGGTAAGGCAGGGTTCCCAGGGATGAGCCATTATGTGTAATTTAAGGCATGGAAATCAGCAGGCTGCCATGTTCTGAATCGGCCCCTGACACTGATGGATCCGCTCCTTGAACAAGCTCTTTCCCAGCCCGAGGGGCCTCACTCACACAATTCCTCTCTCCAAGTGAAGGGTCCACTCTGGCAAATGACCACGCCTCTCTAGTTCACCCTTTCCAGTACTTGACCTTCCCACTTGTCCCCTAACCCAGCCCCAGGGTGCCTGGAAAGACTTTCTCTCACTGGGGGGTCACCACCCATGGCACAGTTCAGCAGCAAGCAAGAGGGGGCGGTGGGGGTTGAGGGTGGAAATTCACAGCCACACTGGAGGCAGCAGGTCCAGGTCCAGCTCTGAGCTTGTGCTGATCCATCCACCTTGAGATCTAATAGTGAATACAAATGCCAGTCCCTTCCTGTTCTGATAGCCTGGGGCTCAGTTCTAGCCCTTCCTCCTGGGTAGCCCTGATGGAAGACAGGGATGGATCTGAGTTACCCTCCGTGCTTCCTGCTCTATACTTTTCCATGACCAATATGGGCGGGGCCTTAAAGTATTGAATCTACATGTTCTTGTTCTCCTGTCCTCCTAGCTACAAACACTAAGTCCACTGGCTGTGACGGGGTCAGGCTAGGAAAGGGTGCCCACGTAGCTGAAGCAGATGTCTCTCTACGGAAACAACAGTATATTTAATAGTATGTCTACTCTGAGTCGGGCTTCCCAGGTGGCACCAGTGGTAAAGAACCCGCCTGTCAATGCAGGTAGATGTAAGAGACACGGGTTCAATCCCTGGGGTGGGCATGGCGACCCACTCCAGTATTCTTGCCTGGAGAATCCCATGGACAGAGGAGCCTGGTGGACTGCAGACCATAGGGTCACAGAGAGTCAGACATGACTGAAGGGACTGAGCATGCACACACTACTTTAAGCCACTCTGTCACAGAAATCCTAAGGCACACTTTTAAGAAGGAACTGTCTTTAAGTTGGGCTGGTCACAAAGAATTAGATGTTTAGGGGTTTTTTCTTTTAACCACGGCATCTGCAAAGTGCATTGACAAATGAGTTACCCATTTCTGCATTTGCACAGTATTTTATAAAACAGGGTCAGGGGGTGATGCAAAATTTATGAAAGGAACCAGAGACTCTTGCCCCTGTTATTTTACTTTCACCCGTTTATCTTTCCTCTCCCTATTCAAGATCACTTGAGACATAGTGGGAAAACAAAACAGAAAAGCCACTGTGAAATAATTGGAAGTTTTTGCAAGAGGTCACAGAGAGTATAATTCTTTGCTGCTTAAAATTAATACATTAGGCATTGATAGTATAAGTTAGCGTTCATTTCCCTTAGTCTTAATCTTTTAGCAAAGTTTCAAGCTTTGAGTTTGTGAAAGTATTCATAAAATTAAATTTGAGTTATCTGACTCTGGGGTACCTAAGTGATTCTAACTCTTTCAGGGCCGATTCCTTTGTTCTCAGTATTGAAGCTTGGAGTGTTCACAGATGTTTAATGTGCAAAGGCATTTAGCACTACTAAGCAAGTATTTGATTTGGCTTGCTTTTTCTATTTTCTTTTCCTTTCTTTATATCCTAGGTGTTATTAAGTAATCAATAAGTTATGCAGCTATTAATACTTATAATAATACTCCTATGAGCATAGTATTTAATCTCAATCCATTGAGACTGGAGAAATAAAATACAGGAAAACCCTATAGCTCAATGCTAATAAGACCATGGGGGAAGCAGATATTTCATTCTTTAGAAACCAGTACAATGCCTTTGGAGGGCATTTGGTGATCAATGCAGGTCAAAGGTCATAAAAATGCTTGTACTCTTTGACCCTGTCATCTCATTCTTTGGAATTTATTTCAGTGAAGTTACTTTAAAAGAAGAAACGATGTACGTATTGATAATTTATAGCAGGTTTATTTATGACAGTGAAAAACTGAATATAATAATCTGAAAATTCAGCAAAAGACACTGGATAAACAAAACATGAAATACTGATCTGATGGAATATTATCTACTACTGAGAATGATACAGTTGCTAAGTTTTCTGGGCCATGGAAAAGAACAATGTCATATCTACAGAATGACTGAAATGATGTTACAATATTACTTTTGTAAGTAAAAATCCAATAAGAACATATGTGTGTGTGTTTAGTTGCTCAGTCATGAGCGACTCTTTGTGACCTCATGGACTGTAGCCCACCAGGCTCCTCTGTCCATGGGATTCTCCAATCAAGAATACTGGAGTAGGTTGTCATTTCCTCCTCCAAGGGATCTTCTCAACCCAGAGATCAAGCCCAAATCTCCTGCATCTCCTGCACTGCAGGCAGATTCTTTACCACTGCACCACCTGGAAAGATGGATGCGAACAAAGCAAATGCAAACAGTTGTCACATAGGATAGTAGAAATATGGGCCAAATATTCTTTTAAATCGAAAGTGGCTATTTTTTGCATTTTCACTTTAGTCTGACAAGAAATGTTAGTATTAATTTTGGAGACACTTTCTTTGGCACAGCTTCAATTAAGCGTTTCTGTTACCTTGATCATCTACTGATCTGTTTATCTTAATCTTTATACTTTGTAAACTAACTTTGGTTCCTAGTTTGTAAATTAAATGATTGCTTTAGTAAAGAGACCCTAATCAGAACAAAATAGGGTTGGCCTTTGTGCAAAAAAGCTCATCTTGCAATTTTTCTCTTTGGCTCCGCTGTGTTTTCATTGCTGCATGCAGGCTTTCTCTAGCTGCAGCACTCCCAGGCTTAGTTGCCCTGGGGCAGGTGGGATCTTAGTTCCCTGACCAAGGATCAAACCAGAGTCCCCTGCATTGGAAGGCAGATTCTTAATTCCTGGACCGCCAGGGAAGTCCCCTCAAATAGCTCATGTGTACTCAATCGCTCAGTGGTGTCTGACTCTTTGTGACTCCATGAACTATAGCCTGCCAGCCTCCTCTGTCTGTGAGGTCTTCCAGGCAAGAATACTGGAGTGGGTAGCCATTCCCTTCTCTAGGGGATCTTCCCATCCCAGGGATCGAACCCAGGTCTCCTGCATTGCAGGCAGATTCTTTGATGTCTGAGCCACCAGGGAAGCTCATAGAGCTCACGAAGGACCATAAACATGGGTGAAGGGAGTGAAATGCATTCCTCCAGCCCTGCTTCTTCTACACCCAAATCACGGTACATCCTGGCCGCCTGACCCATGGGACTTCTTGGAACATGTGGCCTTCACCCAGGAGAGGGACTATGGGTCTCGGTTTTCAATATCCCCGGATAAACTTACTTTAAGCACAAGAAGACCTAGCTACCAAATTTAAAGCAAACGAACAAAAAGCATCAAAATCTCACTCTCTGTTCCTTCCTCCCCTCATGGACTGGGAATCTGTTTAGAGTTGGTGGGTGTATGACACCCACTGCTCTCAAAATTCATATTTGAGTTGTTCACAGAGGACAGGACTGGGCCTTGTATGTTGCAGCGAAGGACACTGAGCAGCTTTATAACACAGACAATACCAGGCTGTGTAGGAAAAGAAAAGGCGTCGCATGCTGGTGGGATATGGCTTCTTGCCCCCAAACTGACTGTCCACCCTTATCCTTTGCTCTGTGCAAGGAACTGCTTGCCTCGCAGACCCAGGGTCTGTTCTCATCAATCACATGTGCTGTTTGTCCCACACTGGCTGGTTGGGTCCAGCCCACCAGCTGCTGTGGAGAAGTCTGTGTTGGTGCCTGCAAAGTGGGGGACACAGATGTGTGTGTGATGGGGGACAGGGCCAGATGCTGCTGGGGACCTCATCTAGCCATGTGCTCCCAGCCAGCCTATCTGCGAGGGAAAAACAAAATCGTTCACAACTTTGCTCCAATAAGTAGAGAGTTCCCACTGCCTTTTGGTTAGCAGGGATATTTGTGTGGACCTTGTGGGGAACCCCAAACAATACCTGATTATCTGCATAATAAAAGCTAAAGGAGTTTCACATTAATTACATTTCTAAATTACTAACACTCCTTTGTCCTTGGGATTTTCCAGGCAAGAACATTGGAGTGGGTTGCCATTTCCTTCTCCAACACTTAATTTCAGATGGTGCCAAAATTTGTTTGAAAACTAACAATTTTAGGCAAAAACAACTTTAAAAAGTTTATGCATGTCCTGCCCTTTTTTTTTTTAATTTTTGTTTATATGAACCACTTTTAGAGACTTCATTGAATTTGTTACAATATTGTTTCTACTTCATGATTGGGGCTCTGGCTGCAAGGTATGTGGGATCCTAGCTCCCCAACCAAGGGTAGAACCCACACCCGCTGTGTTGGAAGGTGAGATCTTAACCACTGGACTGCCAGGGAAGTTCCTGTCCCTGCCTTCTTAATCAGAGTTTTATAAACACAGGTTCAACTTTAGCTGATGGCTTTTCATTTGAATTTTAAACTTATTTATTCATATGTGAATAGCCAGAATTTTGTCTTATGAAATGATTTCTCTATTTTTTTTTCTGTTTTTATGCTGCCATCTCTCATTATCATCTATTCTTTTGTATAGCACCTGGATCTATTCTTTCATATTTTCAGAAGAAAAACTATACCTTTTATTTATTCAAAAGCAGCCACATTTATTGAACCCATCAGTCAAGGACTTAGGCATAATGTGAGATCTTTACCATGAAGACAACACACAGAAATCAAATATTTATTTAACTATAGCCACATGGCTGGGAGGTCACAGATGAACCCCACTGCTCAGATCTTTGCTGGTTGTGAAGATCATATAGATCTAACTGGCTAGCTAGCAACATGCTCAATACCATATGCCTCACTCAGATCTCCTGGACTAAATGTTTTGTATCCAAATAGAGAAACAGACACTTTATGTGCCATATCACTGGTCTGGTGCAAATAAAAGGTAGTTATCTGAGAGAGAGAATGTAAAAAGATTCTAGCAAGATAAGGATTACATAAAATGTACATATTAGGTTGGCTGAAAAGTTTGTTTAGATTTTTCCCATAAGATGGTACAGAAAACCCTGAATGAACTTTTTGGCCAATCCAATATATGTACATGGGGCTTCCCAGGTGGTGCTAGTGTTAAAGAACTCACCTGCCAGTGCAGAAGACACAAGAGACATGGGTTCAATCCCTGGGTCAGGAAGATCCCTGGATAAAGAAATGGCAACCCACTCCAATTGTCTTGCCTGGAAGATTCCATGGCATATGGTATGGTGTGTGTGTGTGTGTGTGTGTGTGTGTGTGTATTGCTACCTTCTGTACAAATATCTTTATTTTTCTAGACTGGGTCCTCCTCTTTTTCCTCTTCTTCTTCCTTCTTCACCTCATTGTGATTCTAGTTGGGTACCCCTGGTAAATAAGGATAAGGCCATATAAACAGATGTGCAAGAATCAATTCTGAGACTAAACAACAAAATACTAGTATCCTCCTTTTGCAGAACCCTGAGAAAGACCATTTTATTGTCACAAAATAGGAACAAAAAGGACGGAGAGAGAGGGAAGACATATTTCTTATTTCCTTCTTTCTTTATCTGGATTTCAAACAAGGAGCTTCCCAGATCTGGCTCCATCAGCCACCAGTTGGATCTCCGCTGGGGCACTGGGCTCCCATTTTCCTCATTTGGTATAATTTTCCTCATTCTTCGTTTCTAATTCTAATCCAGTGAGAATATACTTATTTTGCAGAAGATATTAAGAAGAGGTGGCAAGAATACACAGAAGAACTATATAAAAAAAGATCTTCATGACCCAGATAACCATGATGGCATGATCACTCACCTAGAATCAGACATCTTCAAATGTGAAGTCAAGTGGGCCTTAGGAAGCATCACTACGGACAAAGCTAGGGGAGGTGATGGAATTCCAGCTGAGCTATTTCAAATCCTAAATGATGCTGTGAAAGTGCTGCATTCAATATGCTAGCAAATTTGGAAAACTCAGCAGTGGCCACAGGACTGGAAAAGGTCAGTTTTCATTCCAATCCCAAAGAAAGATGATGCCAAAGAATGTTCACACTACCACACAATTGTACTCATCTCATACACTAGCAAAGTAACGCTCAATATTCTCCAAGTGAGGCTTCAACAGTACGTGAACCATGAACTTCCAGATGTTCAAGCTGGATTTAGAAAAGGCAGAGGAACCAGAGCTCAAACTGCCAATATCCACTGGATCATTGAAAAAGCAAGAGAGTTCCAGAAAAACATCTACTTCTGCTTTATTGACTACACCCAAACCTTTGACAGTCTGGATCAAAACAGACTGTGGAAAATTCTTCAAGAGATGGGAATACCAGACCACCTGACCTGCTTCCTGAGAAATCTTTATGCAGGTCAAGAAGCAACACTTAGAACCGGACATGGGACAACAGACTGGTTCCAAATCGGGAAAGGAGTATGTCAAGGCTGTGTATTGTCACCCTGCTTATTTAACTTATATGCAGAGTACATCATGAGAAACGCTTGCCTGGAGGAAGCACAAGCTGGAATCAAGATTGCTGGGAGAAATATCAATAACCTCAGATATGCAGATGACACCACCCTTATGGCAGAAAGTGAAGAAGAACTAAAGAGCCTCTTGATGAAAGTGAAAGGGGAGAGTGAAAAAGTTGGCTTAAAGCTCAACATTCAGAAAACTAAGATCATGGCATCTGGTCCTATCACTTCACAACAAATAGATGGGGAAAGAGTGGCTGACTTTATTTTTCTGGGCTCCAAAATCACTGCAGATGGTGATTTCAGCCATAACATTAAAAGATGCTTACTCCTTGGAAGGAAAGTTATGACTCACCTAGATAGCATATTAAAAACCAGAGACATTACTTTATCAACAAAGGTCCGTCTAGTCAAGGCTATGGCTTTTCCAGTAGTTATTTATGGATGTGAGAGTTGGACTATAAAGAAGGCTGAGTGCCAAAGAATCGATGCTTTTGAACTGTGATGTTGGAGAAGACCCTTGAGAGTCCCTTGGACTGCAAGGAGATCCAGCCAGTCCATCCTAAAGGAAATCAGTCCTGAGTGTTCATTGGAAGGACTGACGCTGAATTTGAAACTCCAATACTTTGGCCACCTGATGCAAAGAGTTGACTCATTTGAAAAGACCCTGATGCTGGGAAAGATTGAAGGCGGGAGGAGAAGGGGGACGACAGAGGATTAGATGGGTGGATGGCATCACTGACTTAATGGACATAAGTTTGGGTAGACTCCAGGAGTTGGTGATGGACAGGGAAGCCTGGCATGCTGCAGTCCATGGGGTCACAAAGAGTTGGACATGACTGAGCGACTGAACTGAACAAAAGACAACCAAAAAAAGAAGAAAGCTCTCCTCGCAGAGAAGAAATTCCCAAACACAATTTTTCTGAGTTGCAGATTGATTTTCCAGTTACATTCTTTAGGAACATCTGACAACATCAGTATCTGTGACTGCCAAAGGGTAGCATTAATCTATCAATCTTTGAACACAATTTATTTCATTACTTAGGCCCACATCTTTCCCTCCTCCAACAATTGTATGTTATTATTTTCTTAAGTTCTTTTTATTTTATATTGTAGTTTAGCCAGTTAACAACATTATGATAGTTTCAGGTGGACGGCAAAGGGACTCAGCCATACATATACATGTATCCATTCTCCCCCAAGCTTGCCTCCCATCCAGGCTGTCACATAACGTAGATCAGAGTTCCCTATGCCATACAGTAGGTCCTTGTTGGTTTTCCCTTTTAAATATAGCCCATCCCAAACTCCATAATTATCCCTACCTCCCATCCTTCCCCCAGCCAACCAGAAGTTTGTTCTCTAAGTCTGTGAGTCTGCATCTGTTTTGTAAATAAGTTCATTTGTATTATTTAATCATATGTTATTCTTAAGTCACATCAAACACAGCTATGACTCTGGGGAGAAAACTAAGTCACGCTACAGTAGAAAGCAACTTTCCACTCCTAGCTCAGAAAACCCCAAGTCACAGTGTCCAGTTACCAGACAGCTGGTGGAAAAAGTCAGCAACTTTATCAGTTGGGTTTCCAGGAGGAGTGAATGGCTATGAGGCTTCTGTGCCCCACAGAGTCCAAAGTTCCCACTGACATCATTTTGGCATTTAGCTGAGTTTAATCTCTTGCTTTGGAGGACAGAAAGTACTGCTGTGAATGTTTAAGCAGAAATAGGATATTTACATAGTCTCAAAGTATTTAATAATCACAAAGGAAAATGTAGTAAGTTTACAGCGGAGAGCTTGACGATAGCACTGTAGCCAGATCATTGGGGTGGACATGACAAGCGGAGAAGGACACATCGGTCCCTCCCAATGATGTATAACCTCAATCTAACCGTGAGAGTACATCACACAAACCCAAAAGGAGGCATGCTACAGAGTGAATATTTGTGTCCCCCTGATGGTGATATATTGAAGCCCTAGTCCCCCATGTGATGGTATTTGGAGGTGGGACCTTTGTAGTGATTAGGTCATGAGGGTGGTACCCTCATGAATGAGATTCATGCCCTCTATGGGCTATGGAAGGGATGATATCCCTCTCAACATATGAGGATACAAGAGGTAGGTGGGTGAGTGATCTGTGTGAGAAATAGAGGTTTGTTGTATAAACCACCTAATTTATGGTACTTTGTTAGAGCCGCTCAAACTAAAATAGGGACATTCTGTAAAATAACTTAGTGGTACTCTTCTAAAGGGTTGAGGTCATGAAATCAAGGAAAGATTATGGAACTGTCATAGACTGGAGAAGGCTAGGAAGGCATGATGACTAAATGCAATGTGGTACCCTGGACCAGACCTTGGAACTGAAGAAGGACGTAAGTGGAAAACAGATGACATGATAAGTTCTGTACCTTAGTGAATAATATCATGCAAAGATTAATTTTTTAATTTTATAATTGTTCTAAGATTATGTCAAATGCAAAGGGAAACTGAGTGTGAAGCACACAGGACCCTCTGGACTATTTTTGCAAATCTTCTGTGCATTCTTGCATGCTAAGTCGCTTCAGTCATGTCCAACTCTTTGCGACCCTATGGACTGTAGCCCACCAGGCTCCTCTGTCCATAGAATTCTCCAGGCAAGAATACTGGAGTGGGTTGCCATGCCCTCCTCCAGGGGATCTTCCCAACCCAGGGATAGAACTTGCCTCTCTTCCGTCTCTTGTATTGGCAGGCAGGTTCTTTACCACTAGCGCCACCTGGGAAACGAACTCTTCTGTGAGTGTCACATCATTTAAAAAAAAATGCTGCTGTTACTCAAAATGGCCAAGTGCTACTGGAAATGTCGATCAGCATTTTGGGAAGCAAGTGAACAAAACTACATCGCTTCTATGAGAAAGAAAATCTATTCTTTTATGGAGAAGCTGCCAAGAAACCTTAACGAATATTAGATGAGCTTAGAGCCCTCAGTGTGGGAAAGAAACTGATAAATTATCCAGAATGCTAAGGAGATTATCAATGGGTTTTACTCTCCGAGCCTGTATACATCTCCCTGCTCATTAGAAGTAATAAAGATGTGCAGGTTGAAACCAGAGTTCGTCTTAATTTACTATTGCCGCTTTGTTTATCGTCCTGTAAAACTTCCAAAAGCTTGGCTTTACCTTTAATTCTATAGCAAGAACCAAATTGAAGTAATCAAATCAAGCTACTGTTATTATGTAAAGCTATTTTCTTGGACCCCTGCTTTGAGTAAATGATTCCTATTAACATGCAGATTTGCTGGGGATTACCAGAAAGTCTCTCAAAATAATCATCAGAAGATGTCTTTCTAAAGAATACTTTTCTCTTTGACTTGGACCAAGATTCAGCCTCGTAAATCTCTCCCTTCTGCTCAGGGACCATTTGGGACTACTCCGTGACCAGGATGGGGAAATGGGGACTCCTAATCCACAGACTGAAACAAAAAATGAAAATACAGACCCAGCTTCTTCCCCCTGCATTCGGCTGACTTTAAAGTCTTGTCACAGCCCAGTTGTAGGGAAGAAATTTAGGGGTATGAGTATAAACACTGTGTGTGTGTGTGTGTGTGTGTGTGTGTGTGTGTGTGTGTGTGTG